>CM019218.1:558327-602265 GCA_009741485.1 Malurus cyaneus samueli | reverse complement strand
GCCCTCAGTCTCCACTAGTTCTTCCAGTTCCCCTTCCAGTCTTTTCCCCAGTGCCCTGTCTCCCTCCCAGTGCTCCCAGTCCCTCAAGGCTCCCCATCCCCGCAGTGGTCCCAGCCTTCCCTGTACCCCTCCGCAGTGCTTCCAATTCCTCCCAGTGCTCCCAATCCTCCCAGTGCTCCCAGTCCCCGATTGCTTCCAATTCCTCCAGTGCTCCCAATTCCTCCAGCGTCCCAGGAAGGGGGTGCAGGGAGGGGGTCAGAGCCCGTTGTGGGAGCGCTGGATGAACGGCACTTTGCTGAGCTCCACCACGGGCGAGCGGGGCTTGTTCTGCATGCGGGGCACCCGCTGCAGCAGCTGCTGCGCCTGGCGCTGTGCGTCCCGCAGCTCCTTCCGCCACTGCACCAGCTCGGGGTCACTCTGTGGGGCAAGGAAGGGGGTCAGGAGGGCGACAGGGCAGAGGACATGGTGGTCAGGGATTCCCCAAGCAGGGTACATGATGGCCAGGGGTTTCTGGGGCAGGGTACAGGGTGGTTGGGCCTCCCCAGGGCACCAGGGCTGCAGGGTTGCCCCACGGTTTCAGTATTTATGTGTTGGCATGGCTTGAAGGACTCAACCTGCAGGGCCAGTAGGCAGCAAGAGGTGGCTAGTAGGTAGCAGAGGGAATGGCTAGCAGGCAGCAGGAGGTGGCCAGCACCCAGGGGTGGCAGAGGGGCACACTCACGTCACACTGCAGCACAAACTGCTTTCCCCCGCGGATGCGGAGCAGGATGCACTTGCGCTCCTTCACCTGCGTCTCCTCCACCGAGTCGATCTCCTCCATGGTGAGCAGGGACTGCTGGGGGGACAGGCTCAGCCCAGTCCCTGTGCCCTCCCCTGTGCCCTCCCAAGCACCCCTCAGCCCTCACCCACCAGTGCCGTGCCCGCCTTACCGGCGACTCGCCCTCCCCGCGCCACTCCAGGCGGTTGGGGAAGAGGTAGAAGTAGCGGCGCTGCCACTGTGTCAGGAAGGGGTTGCCCAGCTTGGCCATGTAGCCGTGCATGATGCAGTCCTTGCCCATGGCGTACTCTGGGATGACAGGGAGGCCTGATCAGCCCCCTGGGATGTGGCTCAAAATGGTTCAGAGTGTGGGTCCCCGGCCCCACTCACCCTCCTCGTGGCCCAGCTGCTTGTTCTTGGCCTTCTTGCGAGCCTCCAGCTTGTCGGTGTCGGCGTTGACGGCGTCAAAGACTGTCTCGGTGACCTCCTGCTGCCAGCGCTCCGAGATGGTGAGCGGGAAGTTGCGGTACAGCTCCTGGTCACTCTCCAGCAGCTGGGCGGGGCGGGATGCGGGAATGAGGGGCTGCAGGACACCCCACGCCCCCACACTCAACCCCCGTGCCCGGTACCTTGATGCCCTTGGTGTCCTCCTCGTCGAAGGAGCCGATGTCGAAGGCGTCGGCCGCGTTGACCTCGCCGCGGGGCGGGACGAGGGGTGGCGGGTACTACAGGCAACAGCGGGGTCAGAGGGGTGGCTGACTGCCCGTGTGTCCCTGTCCCTGTCCCAAACCATGGCACGCCCCCCTCACCTTCTGCAGGAACACCATCTGCCAGTCCAGGCCCTTGAAGAAGGGCTCCTCCTTCACCTCCTGCGCCCTGGGCAGGAAGGAGAGCGGGTGAACGCAGCCGCAGGGGGCTGTGCCAGCACACCCAGCCCTGTCCCCCGGGACTCTCGGGGTCACTCACCCTCGCCCCATGCAGCCCAGGCGCCGGTTGACGTCCCGCTGCAGCAGCCCCTCGAGCAGGGAGCGCAGCTCCGGGGAGAAGGAGTCTGGCAGCTCCACAGCCTGTGGGATGTGGCGGCACACGTGGACCCGGGACGGGGACCGGCCATCCCTGACCCCGTGCCTCCCCAGGCCAGCGGGCAGCGGGTGCCCACGCCCTGCCCACACCTGCCTGCGCCCCCACCCACCATGGTGAGGGTCATCCGGTCGATCTCGTGCTTGTCCTTCGTCTTGTGCTGCCGGAACGGGCTGTGCCTGCGGTGTGGAGGGAGAGGAGGCTCAGCAGTCCAGCTGTCCAGCTGGCCAGCTGTAGCCAGCGCAGCCAGCCCACACTCACCCCCGGAGCAGTTTGAAGAGCATGCAGCCCAGCGAGAACCAGTCGGCGCTGCTGTCGTAGGCCACCCCCTTCTGCAGCACCTCCGGCGCCATGTACCCGTGGGTGCCCCTGGGGAGGGGGCACAGGGGGGTCAGGGGCCGCCCCGGGCGGGGGGCAGGGCGGGCAGGGGTGTGGGCACACTCACACGCTGGCGTGGGGCTTCTTTTGGAGAAGTCGCAGGCCAGGCCCAGGTCGGAGATGCGGACGTGGCCGAACTCGTCCAGGAGGATGTTTGCCGGCTGCAGGGACACCGTGTGACAGGGTCTATGTGACAGGGTCTGTGACTCCTGTGGGTGCCCACGGGGTCCTGCAGGGGTTTCTGAAGGCTTGGGGACGCTAAGGGGGTGTYCTGCAGGTGGGGACAGTGACCTTCAGGTCGCGGTACACCACGAAGCGGCTGTGCATGTGCTCCAGGCCCAGGATGATCTCGGCCGCGTAGAACCTCATCTCCGCCTCGGAAAAGACGCCGTGCTGGGACAGGTGATAGTGCAGGTCCCCCCCTGTGGGGACAGGGACCGGCTGTCACCCAGGGCTGCTGCGGGCAGGGGGCTCTGAGCCACAGGGTCCCTCAGGGCCAGGCTCTCACCGTTCATGAGGTCGAGGATGAAGCTGAGCTTGTCGGGCGTGTGGAAGGCGTAGGACATGCACACGATGAACGGGCAGTCCTGGTGGGAGACACGGGGTCACCCTCCCTGTCCCTGTCCCCTGTCCCTGTCCCCTGCTTGGCACCCACGTCCCCTCACCCCGGTGCTGACGAGGGACAGCATGATGCGCTCGTTGAGGGCCAGCGTCTCACCCTGCTTCATCTTGATGCGCTTCTTGTCCAAGCACTTCATGGCGTACCTGGGGGGACAAGGGGTCCCTGCAGCCACCGTGTCCCCACAGCAGTGCCAGCACCCACGGCCGTGACACCCCTGCCAGCCCTGGGCACCCACAGTGACAATATTCCCTGACACGTCACCGTGGCAATGCCACTGCGGACACCCCTGGGAGCCCCCCAGCACCCCCAAATCCCAGGTGGGTCCCTCCATTCTGGAGCATTCCCGTTACATTTTGCCCGTGTCCGCTTTCCGGCAGCCGTAGACCTCCCCAAAGCCGCCGCGGCCAATGATTCGGTGAACGCTGAAGTCGTTCATGGTGAGCTGGAGGGGGCAGGAGGAGACTGGGGTGAGCCTGGACACCACCCCTGCACCAGCTTGCCCAGGTGAGGGACAAGGGTGAGCGCATCCCCTTCCCTGGAAGCAGCCCGAGGTGAGGGATGGGGATTCCTGCTCACATGGATGTTCAGCTCCACGTTCTTCCACTGGCAGAACCGCGTGAACTTGTCACTGCAGGGAGGAGTGGAGAGAGAAGAGTGGAGATCCCAGAGAAACACCCTCTCCAACACACCCTGGACTTGTCTGGGCACAGGGAGCACCCCCTGGGACACTCGGGAAAGGAAGAGACCCCTGGAGCTCTAAGAAGGGACCCCTGGTCCCTCTCTGGGCTGGGAGACCCTGAAGTGGAATGGGACGCCCTGATCTGCACGGGAATTCCCTCCCAACTCACCTCTCAATGAATTTCTGGAAGATGCCCCCACGCAGGTTCTGGCAGATCTCCTCAATGTAGGGCTGGGGAGGACACTGGGCTCAGCACTGGGTCCCCAGGGCCACCCAGGTCACCCCCATCCCATCACTGTGTGAGGTGTCCTCCACCGCTGGCATTTCCCATGTACCCACTGTCACTTCCAGGCCCCTGGCGATGCTTCTGCCACCTCAGCCACCGGGGACCCCAAAATCACCAGCCCTGGGGACCCCTAGGGTGACATCCAGGGTCCCAATCACCTCCCTGTGAGGAGCCCCCTGCTACCTCCAGCCCCCCAGTCTCCTGCCTATCACCTCGTGGGGACCACCAGCAATCCCCCCTCACTCCCAACATGCCACGGAGCCCCTCACCATTCCTTGGGCTTCCCATTCCTCCTGGGACACCCCCATACATCTTCAGGGACTCTGTCACCCTCACCCCCTCTGAGGATTAACTCTCTGAGTGCTACAGGTGGCAGGGAGCCTTTCCCTGTCCTGGGTGATGCCCACCTGGAAGAGGTCTGGAGGCACCTGCTTCTTGCTCAGGTGGCTCTGGACGTGCTCCGTGGCGCTCTTGGAGAAGGGCTGTGAGAGGGACAGGAGCGTGTCACCTCGGGCACAAGGGACAGTGGCCAGGCAGGGCTGCACAAAGCAGGAATCCACGGAGGATTTCCCATCCGTAGGGCTGGGATGTGGCTTTGGAGCTCCCTCTGAAGACACTATGGGCACACTGGGGACATCCCTCACCCCAGGGCCCGGCACTCACGTGGGAGCAGGCCAGCAGCTCCTTCATGATGTAATGGTCGAAGATGTGGCGGCTCCGGGCAGCTCGCTCCTCCTCCGAGTCCAGCTTCTCGTACTTCTTGATCTGGAGAGCGCACAGCTCCAGTGGCACGGGGGCACACAGGTGCCACAGCCCACGGGAGAGCCACAATCCCCTGGGACGGCATCTCCCAGCTCCCTGGGCACCATCACCTCAGCTCTGTGGGCCCTGCAGGTACCAAACCCCACCCCAGGCTGTCCCCGCTGCCGCACCTCCTCGTAAAATTCCATCAGAGGCTTGGCCTCCTCGGCCTGGTTGAAGGCAAAATCCCGGAAGAGCAGGTAGCCTGGCAGGGACAGAGTCACAGCGTGAGAGGTGACAGCCCCCTCAGCCCAGGCCAAGGGACACAGGGACATCCCCTGAGCCTGCCCAGCCTTGCTGCCACCACAGTGCCAGGCTCGGGGAAGGGGAAGTGCCAAGCGGGGAATGGTGAGGACTTGGCAGGGTGACAGGGTGACAAAGACACAATTGGCATAGGGAGCAGAGCTATGGGACAGCACGGGGCAGTGAGGGGGCTGCTGTGGGGCACAGCAGGGCAGGGGCACGGGCGGGCACAGGGAGCAGGGCGGACGTGCCCGGAAACCGCCGGAGCCGGCAGGAGGAAGTGAGAGGCGCTTCCTGCCCCGGACGGTTTGCGCTGGCGTGGGGGGAAGTGGCAGGGCGGGGGACACGGGCTGGGGAACGTGGCGCAGCCCCCGCCCCATCCAGCCTGGCCCACATCCCCCCACCACTCCCACTGTCACAGCGGCCACCAGGGCAGCCACCCACACTCAGCTCTGTGCTTGCGGGTGCTGGCCCGGGTGTCCCCTGTGTCCCCTCTGTGTCCCAGCTCACCAATCTTCTGCGTGAAGATCTTGTCAAATGTCACCTCTCCCCGGTCCTCCAGGTACTTCTGCATGACGCTGCGAATGCTGGGGACACACGGGAAGCACTCAGCCACGTCCCCTGATGGATCCCTGCTCCCAATCCCTCCTCTCCACCTCCTCCCGAGTCCAAGAGCCCTGGTGGCACATGTCCTCCCACCCTGTGTGTCCCCACACAAGTGTGGCACGTTGCTGGGTGCCAGGATCATGGCGTGTCCCACGCACTGGGGCCCAAGGGACAGCGGGGACGAGTGTCCCCCCTAAAAAAGCTTCACAGGTGCCTGGCATTGAAGGTGCAGGAGGACAGCAGGGTCCTGCAGAGGGTGCGAGGACTGTGACCCTCTGCACATCCACAGGTACAGGTGTGCGTGTGTGCACACGGGTGTGCGTGGCAGCAGCTGCATGGCACGGGTGTGACACGGCGGGGACAGAGAGGATCCACAGCTGGGTGGGACTGTGTGTTTGTGCGCCTGGCAGGATGTGTGTGTCCATGTGTCCGTGTTTGTGTGTCCCTGTGCCAGGCAGGAAGTGTGTGTGTGTCCATGTCTGTCTGTCTGTGCAACAGGCGTGACGTGCATGTGTCCATAACTGTGTGTCCACAGCCGTGTGTGTCCATATCCGTGTGTGTCCGTATCCGTGTGTGTCCGTATCCGTGTGTGTCCATGTCCGTGTGTGTCCATGTCTGTCTGTCTGTCTGTGCAACAGGCGTGACGCGCGTGTGTCCATATCCGTGTGTGTCCATGTCCGTGTGTGTCCGTATCCGTGTGTGTCCATATCCGTGTGTGTCCATGTCTGTCTGTCTGTCTGTCTGTGCAACAGGCGGTGACGCGCGTGTGTCCATATCCGTGTGTGTCCATATCCGTGTGTGTCCATTCCGTGGTTCGTGTGCCATATCCGTGTGTGTCCCATGTCTGTCTTTGTCTGTGCAAACAGGCGTGACGGCGTGTGTCCGTCTGTGTGTCCTGTCCAAGCGTGTGTGTCCATATCCGTGTGTGTCCTGTCCGTGTGTCCACAGCCGTGTGTGTCCGTGTCCGTGTGTCCACAGCCGTGTGTGCCCGTGTCTCCGGGCAGGTGTGACCGGCGCACACGTGCGCGGGAGGTGTCCGTGACACGCGGGCGAGTGCGAGCGGTGCCGGGAGGGGGTGACCGGGGGACCGGGGGTGGCGGTGCCGGGGACGGACAAGCGGAGGGGCAGCGGCGGGGTCACCTGGGCTCGGGCAGGAGGATCCTCTTGCTGGCGCGGGCGGCGGGCGCGGCGCGGCTCTTCTCCATGGCCATCAGGTAACTCACGTCCGCCAGCACCGCCTCCAGGTCCGCCATCGTGCCCGCGCCGCCGGACCCGCCGCCGCCGCCGCACCGGCCCCGGCCCGACCCGACCCGCCGGCCCCGGAACCGGAACCGCGCCCGGAACGAACGGAGCCGGAGAGGAGCCGGGCGAGGAGCGGGGAGCGGCCGGGAGGGCTCGGCGGCCCCGGACGCGGCGGCGGCAGCGCCGAGCGGCGGAGCGGAGCGCGGAACGGGGCGCGGCCACACCGGGACACGGGGCGGGGCCGGCGACACCGGGCGGGGACAGCGCCGCCGCCGCGCCCGCCCGGCAGGGGCCGTGACACCGGCTGGGGCACCGGGGGACTGTGTTGACATTGTGTGTGTGACACTGTGTGTGTGTGTGACACTGTGTGTGTGTGACATGTGTGTGTGAATGGTGTGTGTGTGTACACTGTGTGTGTGACCTGTGTGTGTGACACTGTGTGTGTGATCGTGTGTGACACTGTGTGTGTGTGTGACATGGTGTGTGTGTGCACTGTGTGTGTGACACTGGTGTGTGTGTGTGACACTGTGTGTGTGACATGTGTGTGTGTGACACTGTGTGTGTGACACTGTGTGTGTGTGTGACACTGTGTACCTGTGTGACACTGTGTGTGACACTGTGTGTGTGTGTGACACTGTGTGTGTATGTGACACTGTGTGTGTTGATGTTGGTGTGAACTGTGGTGTGTGTGACACTGTGTGTGTGTACAGTGTGTGTGTGACGTGTGTGTGTGACACTGTGTGGTAGGGAATTGTGTGTGACTGTGTTGTGACTTGTGTGTGTGTAGTGACACTGTGTGTGTGACATGTGGGTTGTGTGTGTACTACGTGACGTGTGACCTGTGTGACACTGGTGTGACACCGTACGCGAGTGGACAGCGGGTGTGTGACACTGAATGCGTGTGTGCCACCAGGTGCGTGTGACACCATGGGTGTGACACCGTCTCTGTATGTGCCATTGTGTGTGTGACACCATGGGTGTGACACTGTATGAGAGACACCACGGGTGTGTGTGACAGTGGCGCTGTGTGTACGTGACAGCAGTGTGTCATTCCACATCACACTGTGACCATGCGTGCCATGCATGGCAGCAGGTGTGGCCACTTGTGTGTGACACCGTGTGCAGGCTCCCTGTCCCCAAGGCCAGGAGGAAACACCTGGAGGGGACAGGCAGGGGGTTGGGACACTGAGGTTCACTGTGGTCCTGGTGCAGGGGGCACGTGGTGGCACTTGGGAACGGGGGCACGGGGAGGGTGACAGTGGCCTCAGCCACTTTGAGGAGGATGGCACCTGCCCTGTGCTCGCGTGCAAATGTTACAGCCCAGCTGCTGTGGGTATGTGAGCTGTGAGTCCCGGCAGGCTGGGGAATGCCCAGTGTCATCCTGGTGGCCCAGAAATCTGCTGGGAGAGGGCACATTTCCCAAGGAGCGCAAAGGGCAGGAGCCTCAGGGCCTTGAAGACATGTGGCCCCTGGCAGGAGATGCTGGGACATGGGGACAGCTGCCAGCACCTGCCAGGACACAGTGGGGACACGGGGACAGCTGCCACCACGGACAGTGCTCCAGTTTCTTCTTTTCAGCAGCCGAGAAAGGTTGCTGAGGAAAGGTCCCCCAATGCTGGGGGACAGGGGGGACACATAGGAGGTCCCAGTCCTGGCCTCGTCCCCTTGGCTTTCCTAACAGACAAACCGGCAGAGCTCACACTCATGGATTTTAGTTGGTTTTTTCTTTTTTTTTTTTTTCTTCCAAATCGACCCCAAAAACAAAGTATTCCCTATGAGAGATTAGCCCTCTCCAGCCTGGTGGTAATAAGGTGGAGCAAAGATTCCTAAAATCCAGAATGCTGTAAGGCTCAGGAAGCAAAGCCAAACCCAAAAAACCAAACCACAAACAAAAAAAAAAAAACCAACACAAATCCCAAAACAACAACAACAAAAAAAAACCAACCAAAAAAAAATAAGAAAAAAAATTGTCAAGTAGTCCCACCCTCTCCCCAGCCAAGAACCCCCAACCCCAACTGAGAGAGCACAAGGCTTGGTTTGCTTTACCCTAATGCTTACATTTAATTTTAAAGCACAAACATCAGAGATGGACTCTAAATCGCCAACAAAAAAATAGATATTTACAATATTTCTCCGGGAAGGGAGGAGGAAGGGAAGGGAAGGGGGTTCAAAACGAACAAACCACACCAAACCCTTAAACAAGTGACTTTGCTTGCAGGAGTTGTCTTTAGGGAGCAGGCTGGGTTTTTTTAAATCACTAAGTGATTTTTATTATATATAATTCTCTTTTTTTCTTCCTTGTGGATCTGCACCACGCCAGGGTGGTGAGGAGGGTGCACGCCAGAGTCTCTGCAGCTGGAGAGGGGGAACACAGGGAAGGGGCTGCTGTCCCCGCGGAGGGACCCCCTCACCCCTCTCAACCCCAGCTCTGGAAATTTTCTTTCACGTTGCAAAACTCAAAATGAATCCAAAGGAAAAAGAAAAGCTTTAATTCTTCCGACGTCTTTCCCGGGAGCCGCCGCGGAGAGGCCGAGGCTGAAGGCTCCTCCTCTCGCCTGGGGGGTGTTTCCTGCTCCGAGCCCTCCGGCTCCGCTACGGCCGCGCTGCCCCTTGTCCCAGGCACTGTGGGATTGTCCCCTTGTGTCCTCCTGCCGGGGACAGTCCCGACGGGCCACCTCTCCTCCCTTATTGCTTCTGAAGCAGCAGGGGGGTTGCGGGCTGCCCCCCGGGGACCCCTGCGGGGCTGGGACCGGTGGTGGCACGGAGGGGAACCCCGGATTGTGCTATCTGTAGGCTGCCAGGGGGATAGAGAGGGGAACGTCTGGGCACAGACAGTAGAGGGAGGGAAATAAAATAGTGACCCAGAAAAAGAAGATTCCAACCTTTTTTCCTTTTTTTTTTCCCCTTTTTTTTTTTGTGTCTTTTTTTTTTGTTGTTTTTGTCTTTTTTTTTCTGTTGTTTTTTTTAAAGTGCAAAAAGCTCTCTGCTGCCCTAGAGAGAGTTTCTTTGGACCGACCATTCATTGCAAAGGAAAATCGGCAGCGAAAAGGGGGTGGGAGGGAAGGAGAGGACAATGCCAGTTCAGTCCCAGGCCAGTCGGTCCCAGGCCACAGAGCAGCCCTCGCCCCTCTGGCCCCAGAGTGCTTCATGGTGCCGGGAGCTGGGGAGGAAGAGGCAGCTCCTGTTCCCACACCGTGCTCACTCACCCCTGGCTGATGCTTCCCGAGTCCTCCCTGAGCTCTGGTGTACCTGTGGGTTCTCCCCTGCTCCATCCCCTCGGACAGGCGAGTCATTCCCCAGCCCCTGCTGCTGGGACACCTGGGCCAGGGGCTCCTGCCCTGGGCACCCAAAGAACCGCCAAAAGGTGTAGGAGGGGTGGGATTAGGAGGGGGATGAATAGTCCCTGCAGCCAGACGAGAGGAAGGGGAACGGAAAGGGCATGAGAGCACAGGGAAGCGCTGAGCTGGTGGTGGCACAGAGGAGCATGGGGTATTCCAGCTCTGCTCCTGCTTCCTTGGAGAGATCTCGACCCTCAAGCTTTGTGCTACCAGGGAAGTGACAAGTGTTTCAAGGCAAGGAGACGATGGGAAGGAGGGGAAAAGCTGGGGGAAGAGGGTGCCCCATTTCTCTGCACAGAGACCTCTGTTACAGGCCCCACCTCGGGAGCGGCCGGCCTCCGGACTGAGGATCCCTGCCATGTGCCTGCTCCTCCTCTGGTACTGGCCGGCCTGGCGGGACATCTTCCTCGGCAGAAGTCCCGGGGAAGGAGGAGGAGGAAGGACAGTGGAGCAAGGCCAGCAGCGGCCCTGCCTGCCGAGTCAGGTGGGAGGCAGCGGCAGGACACGGAGGGCAAGGGGGAAAGGTGGAGGAGCGGCTCTCCGAGAGGGATGGGATGGGCTCTTTTCCTTCTCCTCAGTCTGCCCCGGGGAGGGTCTCTAGCTGATTTTTTGGATCAGCTTCTCATCGGACAGGCAGTAGAGGCTGTTGATGGACAGGTCCGAGATGAAGTGCTCACAGGCTTTGCGAGTGATCTGTTTGCAACCCCGCAGGTCGATGAGGGTGATGTTGGAGATGCGGCGCAGGTACAGCAAGGCCTGGTCTGTCAGCTTATTGCAGCCTGCAGGGAGAGCACAGGGAGCATGAGGTGGACAACTCCACACACCGGGAAGGAGGAGATGCTTTAGAATGGAAATGCAGCTGGAGCAGGGCACCCACCTGCCATGTTGAGCTCGGTGAGGGAGTTCCGTGTGGAAGAGCCCACGGCGGTGAGGAGGTTGGCCGACTGGTCCGTGAGGTGGTTGCAGTGGCTGAGGTCGAGGCGGGAGAGCAGGGGCATATGGCGGATGATCAGGCGCAGCGTGGCGTCCGTGATGTCCAGCCCAGCGAGCCGGAAGTCGATCATGTTGCGGAGTTTGCTGCGATTGTCCTGACCTGGACGGGGAGAGAAGCTGACAGTGGACAGACTGTCCTGATGACTGTCCCTTGTCCTCCCCACCCAGCCCCAGGGCAGCAGCAGCTTACTGGGTTTGTCTGTTGGAGGTGTGAGTAAGTCCCGGATCTGAGGGTCCTTGATTCCTACTGCCCACCGAAGATCGAGGGTCCTGAGAAGGGGGCAGCTGGAGGTACTGAGAGCACAGACCGCAGACCAGGAACAGCCTGCTAGGATGAGGTCTTTCAGGCCTGGGAGAAGGGAGCAGGTAACAAGTCAGACAGGTTTGGTCGGCTCCAAGGTATCCCAGATCTCCACCATCTTTTTCCAGGCACATGAGGAAGCAGGTCACCTCCCTGCCTGGGATGGGACGCCCGCTTGCCAGGTGACGGAATCCAGGCACCCAGGAATTCCCAGATGGGCAGGGTATCTCTCCCCATGACCCAGCCCTCAGAAAACCTCAGAGCAGGCTGGTGGCAGAGGAAGAGACCCCTCCCCAGCCCATGCTCTCACCTGGCAGCCTGTTGACAAGCCACGTAAGCTGTTTTTTGGAGATATTGGTCCAGCTGAGGTCGAGGCTGACCGGCTGCCTTTTGATGATGCCGCTCAGTGCCTGGGGGGTGATGGACTTGCACCTGCTCAAGTCTATCTTTGTCCACAATCTCTTGTCACAGCACCTGGGGACAAGGACAAGGCTGAAAGTTGAGCCCTGAGAGCCCCATGGGGTAAGAAGACAGCCAGTGGGTTGCTTGGCTTCTGGGAAGAGCCCAGCCCTTGTGTGGCCCCAGCCACAGAACAAGGCTGCTCCTGGTTTCCATAGGTTTCCCCAAACACGGGAGGCTGACAAAGGTGTCTGGCCACCCAGGGCCAGCCAGAGCAGCCCCAGCAGGGTTTCGCTGCCACAAAACAAGACTCCAAGTTGCAGCAGGAGGCCTGCTTGTACCCTCCAGGTGTTTCTCCTGATCCTAAGGATCCTTGTTCCTAGCAGGCAAAACACTCTGCTGGGTCCCACCCCACAGCCCCAGGAGAGCTCACTGCTTTGCCAGGAGCAAACTCTTCCTCTCCCATGCAAATTTGTGGAGCCCCCAGAGATAAAGGTGAGAGGACACTCCTCCACCACACCGCTGCCGCCAGCTGATTAAAGCAGGCCATCCCTGCTGCTCCGCTGTCAGAAACCTCCAGTTTCCATTCCCGTCTGTTCCCAAGCCCTCCATTCACAGCTGTCCTGGTGCCAGCATTGTCTTCAGGCCTGCTGCCCCCCGAGGCATTTCCAGCCAGCAAACCCATCCCTCCTCAGCCTGCCAGGGAGGCAAGGCAGTGTGGGAGGCCAGGAAGGGCAAGTGCATCAGGGTGGTGGGTGGGAAAAGGGCACTGGCAAGGACCCAGCAGGCAACAGCTAAGTGGACAGGAGGAAGGCAAAAGAGAACAACAGAGACTGGTGCACGCATGACAGAGACACCAGGGCTGGCTATGGTGACACTGCCCTGGCTCTGGGGAGCAATGGGAGCGCACGGAGACGAGATCCTTTCCCGTTCCCTCTGGATGCCCACCAAGGATGTGTCCCCGCACTCACCACTTGTACCAGGTCTTGCACACCCGCATGCACTCGCAGAGCTCCCTGCGGGTGAGGTAGCGGAACACGGACATCCAGACCTCGCGCTGGACGCAGCTCTCCTCGCCCTCTTGCGCCCGGCCCCCACGCCCGTTCAGCCGGGCCACCCCCCCCTCCTCCGCGTTCTCGTCCTCCTCCTCCTCTTCCTCCTCCTCTTCCTCAGCGGCCGCCTCCTCATCGCCCCCGCTCCGCAGGGGCATCCTGGCGGGCGCGTGGCGCACGACCACGCGTGGCGAGTGCTGCAGGTTGGCCGAGGAGGCCGTGATGGCTTGGAGCTTAGGGACAATTGAAGTGCCGTGGACATCTTTGGTGGGGCGCTGGAGCGTTACGGTGAGGTAGGAGCCATGCAACTTGGCCTTCTCCACCTCTGACAGCTCCTTCTTGCCGCTGGGGTTGTTCTCCTTCTCCCGCACCATGGTTCTCTCTGTGGCCTGGAGCCGCAGCAGCTGCCGGCGCTTGAAGCGCTCATCCCGGCTGGCGCTGTGGTGGTCGCTGGGCCCGGCCCCTGGGGATGAGCGTGTCACCACCCCACGGGGGGATGCGGGGTCGTGGATCAGCTGCAGCATCGGGGTGGGCGAGTTGGGCGGGGGTGTCAGGGGCTCCTCGCAGCTCCGCAGGGGCCGCAGCACCTTGGCTTGCGCCGTGTCGTCGTCGCTCTCCTCCACCTTCCGCTTCTGCAGGGAATGGGGCAGCAGGTTAGTGGGGATGGGGCCTGGGGAATACTCTTGCCCATTCATCTTCCTTAGAGAAACACCACAGTGCTGGCAGGATCAGTGCCCAGTAGAACCACAGAATGGTTTGGATGAGATTTTAGGGACACCTTCCACCAGACCAGATTGCTCCAAGCCCCATCCAACCTGGCCTTGAACACTTCCAGGGATGGGGTGTCCACAACTTCTTGAGGCAACCTCTGCCAGGGTCTCATCACCTTCACAGTACGTAATTTCTTCCTAACAACTCACCTATGTACCACAAAGACCAGAGTCTACCCATACTAGCAACAAACATTTTCTTACCCCTCCTCAAAAGGGATGTCTCTTGAGGTGGGGTGTGGCTTCTATTCCATGTCTCTAGCAGTGAAATCTTTCAGGATCAGTGGGGACAAGGGGTGCTTATCAATGTGGGATGACAGGATGAGATTGCAGCAGGATATGCCCAGACCCTCAAGTGCTGCAACCCCATGACCCTCAATCTCACCGTCCAACTGGTCCCTCCATCCCATGCTGGTTGAACACATCCCCACCAGGATGCAGTGGGAGGGATGGAGGACACTGATACTAACTCAGCACAGCTCCTTACCTGGCCCTTTTCTGTGTCATCACCCTGGTAGCACTTAGGGCACTCCCAGCAGTTGGGGAGCTCATCATTGAGCAGCCCTTCCCCATCCATCTGCAACAAGAAGAAGGGGTCAGCAGCAGCCCAGCCCCCCAGCAGAGACCCCTTTGCCAGCACCTGCCCTCCCCACCTGCAGACAGCCGGGGTGAACGATCTCGTTGCAGATACAGCACTCCATGAGCTTCTTCTCAAAGTCCTGCGAGTCCTCATTCTGATCCACCTCCCCGCAAAGTGCACACGTGACCGAGTGAGGCAGCCTGGGCTACAAAGGAAAGCAGGGCTGAAACCAGGGCATGGTGAGACAGCTTTCCTCCTTTCCTTCCCTTCCCTACTACCTGAACCATGGAGAAATGGCCAACCACTCCCCAGGAATTCAACCTGGACTCACCGCCAAGCACTGCCGGAGGACACAGGACTGCTTCATGCGGCCGGGCCCACCGAACTTTTTCATGTCCCTGCAGTAGTGGCACATGCCACACTCGCCCTGCATGCAGGCCTTGCATTTCCGGCACCGCACCCGCCTTCGCCGGGCACCTGACACGATGGGAGACACTGTGGACCTGACGGGAGTCGGGCGTGGCGCTGGCTTCATGGTGTGCGGCTTGGTGATGGGGATGGTGGGCAGGCGCACCCGCAGCCGGGCCTGGAGCTTTAGCTGGCAACACGGAGAGAGGGGAGCAGGTGAGAGGAGGGAATTGCTGTGTTCTGCTGGGGTCTGGAAGGCTCTGTTCCCTGGATGTGGCACTGTGACTTTGGATAAGGTGCCAGAGAGCAGCTCTGCTCCATCAGTGCTCCACCGCCAAAGGCACCTGGAGCAGCGCTGACCTGGCAGTTCTCCTGGAGAACGCTCCCTAATCCCTCACACCACCCCACAACAAAAGATCCCCTTCCTCCCAGGGGAGCTGTCAGGACTCAGAAATGGTTCTGGAAAGGGTTGCCGAGTCCCAGAACTGTCCTGGTGCTCCAAAAACATCCACCTTTTCCTTCTGATGCAACCTGCCCAGGCTGTCCTCTTTGTGTCACCCTGCCAGATGTGAAAGCAGACAGGGCTCAGCTCTGGCCACTCTTTCCCAAGCTCGAGGCACACTGGAAACACCCACACCCACCTTGTTTACAGCACAGGTAAGACAGCACAGCCCTCCAGCTGTAACCCTGCATCCCATCAGCCCTCACAGGAAATCTGCTGGCTACAGCATCCTTCTGGGATTGGCTGTGCTGGGATGTGCACCACAGCTGATGGGCTTGGGGAAGGGCAGGCTCCCAAAAACCCCAGCACAAGGATGGGGCTGGGGATGCACCAAGCCTCTGAGTGCTGCACCCAAAGTGTGCAGACATCTCCAGGTCTCTTATCCCAGGAAAGCTACCCAAGATGCTTGTGCCACACATGGACGACACTGGATCCCCTGCGCAGGGCAGAGATGGGCATCTCTAAAGGGCAATCCAAGAGGTTCATTTGTCTCCAGACTCCCAAATGGGGTGTTATCCACCCTTCCTGGTGTGATGGGGTCCTGCTCTTCCCACAGCCTGCCTGTGAGCCCATCTCCTGGCAGGAAGGAAGCAGTGACCTCGGGAGCCATCCTGGCAGGCCACAGGAAGGCAGCCTGCAGAGGGGAAGTCCGGCTACTCCGTGCCTCCATCTGCCAGTGAGCTCAGCCCAGGCTGTAGCCCAACTGTGGGCCCTGGGTTATGTGCACAGCTAGACAGGGAAGGGCAGGGATGCATGGAAAGGTCCCATGGCTGAAGAGGGCTGCTATCCACAGGGAGAGACTCCCAGGAGAGAGAAATCTTGCTTGGGGTTCTACGAGCCAGTCTACAGCACAGGGACACAAGGGACATGTTCACCTCAGTGAGGGGCTGGACTGCTGTTGACCATCAACCCCCACCTGACTGACCCCTGCCACAGCGAGGCCTGCCCTGACACACAACATTTCTCAGGCCATCAGGTCTCCCTTACCAATCCAGAGAGCTGCTGGGAGAGCAGGACCACCCCTTCCTCCCACATCAAGGCTCCATGTTCTCCAAGCACAACTGAAGGGCTGGAGAACACAGAGCAGCTGGGGCTGATCCGGTTACCGCCCATCAGCTGAACTGGGATAACCTGCACAGTGGGAGACCTCTGCGATTGCCTGCAGTGTCGTAGAGGTGGCTGTACCCCACGTCCCACCTTGGCGCTGCCCCCAGGCAGGTATGGAAGTGGTGTTACCACACCCCAGGCCTGGGAAATGACACAACAACACGTGACACCCATCTGGGTCCCTTCCTCGCAGCTCCTACCTTATCTCTCTTGGGCCACTGGACGATGGGGACACCTGTAAGTGCCAGTTTGGGGTCGCTGTTCGCGTATTCTTCCAACAGCAGCTAATGGAGAGAGAGGAGGGGGGGAAACACAGCAGAGAGACAAAAAGCACAGGTGTGAGCAGAGGGAAACACAGCTCCCGCCAGCGAGGCAGGCTCCAACCAGATGCCAAGGCCAGCATGCTTCAAAGGCGGCTGGGAAGGAGCCCTCCTCTCCCCACACCCCCCAGCAACCAATCCCTCCTCCCCACATGAGACAGACAAGCTCTGTCGACTCAATCTGCACCAGCGCTTTCATTAACTGCATTTCAGCCCCAAGGCCCCGCGCTGGGCGGTGGTAGAAGGGAAGAGCGCAAAGATTTGGCAGTCTGGGGTGATTTTGGGGGCAGGATTCACCAGGATAGCACCCCCAGCTGCTCCCTAGGTATGGGGCAGCTTGGAGTGTGCAGCAGCAGCAGATGTGGTGCCCCAGCACCCCCTCCATGGCCTGGCACAAGCTGCCGGTAGCAAAGAGCTGCTCCCCCGCACTGCCTCAGGGTTTGGCTTTGACTTTGAGGGAGAGATCCCTCGGTACCGACTGGACTGGCGCGCTGCCCTCTGGTGCAACAACCCCTTGCTCCCAGTGCATGGGGCTCCCACACTCACCCTCCCCAGGGCAGCCCCCTCCCCAAATTCACTCCCCACCAAATCAGCCGGTTGCAAAGGTGCTTTATTTACTTGATGTTGCCATGGTTACAGAGGCAGGAGCCTCCTGCCGGCATCCCCGCGGGCGGTGCTTCCCGCTGCCAGGGCACAGGGTGCCCAGCGTGGCCCCCGCCCGGTTTTCCAGGCATCTCACAGGCAGGAAGCCGCAGCCTGCCTTGGACTCCCTGGCAGCACAGCGTGCTGCCATCCATCTCCCCAAGAGCACACACCGAGGGAAAGGTCAGGGCTGGGGGCTCCCACACGACACCCGTGGGACCGCGTCCCCTTCCCATGGCACTAGGGATGGGACGGGGGTGGTGGCGGCTCAGGCATGCTCTCCGCCAGGGAGCCAAGCGACTGTGGGGGCTCGTGGGTCCTGCGGCTGTATCTGGCTCAGAGCCGGGGTGGGCGACAGCCCCCTGGTCCCCTGTGTCCCGTCGCACAGTGGCCGGGGGGATGCGGCGGAGGGGACCCTGCAAGCACGCGGCTGGAGCGCCTTGGCAGCGGCGCGGGTGAGTGCGCCCTGGGTACAGGGAAGGGACAGATGAGCCCAAGCACCGGTCAGGGACCCATCCAAGGAAGCAGAGGTCCCCCCGTGATTCCCCTCCCACCCTGTCCGGGACCAGAGCATCCCCGCGCCCCCTCCCCACGCCACGAGCATTGCTAGCTGCCTGACCTTGCGCCTCTGGAGCTGCCGAGACTCTGGGGTGAAGTTTGCCGAGCCCTCTTTGTTTCGGTGCCCGCACTGCGAGGGCTGGGGCCCCCTCCCCTCTGCCCGGACACCTACGGGGGCTGGCTCAGACCCCGGCCGGACCCCCGGTGTTCGGGGACATGGCTGGGGGAGCAGCTGCGCCCCCCGCCCCGAGCGCCCCCGGCTCCTCCCCGCCCCCGGCAGCCGCACCGGCGGCCGCGTGCTCCTCCCGAGCCCTTGGGCAGCGGCGGAGGCAGCTTCCTGAGCCGGAGACAATGCTGCTGCGTCACCCACATGCGGTTCCCAGCAATGCTTTGCAACGGGAAGATGGCAGAAGAGAAAAAGGGAGTGAGGGAGCGGAGGGCAGAGCCGCGCTGCTGCAGCGCCGGGAGGGGCCGGGACAGCGGGGATTGGCGCAGGGTCCGGGCGGCGCTGCCCATCGGCCTCCCCGGGATCCCTCCCTCCCTCCGCCGCCGCAATCCGAGAGGCCGGGGCCGGGCTCCCCAGGGCCGGGCAGAGCGTGGCCAAGAGCCCTTACCCCGTCCCGCTCAGGCCCAGCCTCCCCGGCGCCTTTCTTTTGTCTGCTCCGAGTCGAGTTTGGGATCGGGGAGACCCCGCTGGTCCGAGCGGGGCTTTGGAATGTAGGCAAGGGTCATCCTCCCTTGCATCTCCCCCCAGGGTCTGCACCCCCACCCTCGACCTGGAGCGACAAACCTTCCAGGGGAAACATCCCGCCAGTCAAGTTTGGGAGCAGCCACATTCCCAAAGGCACCGGGGACCAAACCACTAGAGGGGGACAGATCCATATCGGGCGATCAAGGTGTCCCCAAGCAGCCCCAGCCCTGCCTGAGACGCCCCCCAGCTACACACGGCAATTACAATACAAGAAACTTCTGAAATAAAGCCAAACAGGACAGGGGAGCAGCGGCTTTTCCCACTTCTGATGCATACAAAACATCTGCAGGCAACTATCGCTTTGTATTCCAAGGAAGCCAGCGCACACCGACCTGGCTCTGAACTGTCACCAACTGTGCCACCAGTGCACCCTCGGACCCTGTGATCCATCGGCAGAAGCATGACACTGCTGCCATCCTACCATGGGAGAGCTTCCTAGCACAGCTCACAGGCCACCCTGAACTTCTTTACACCCATCCCTGATGATACCACCCTCTTCCTCACCAAATTCTGTCTGTGCCCATTGCCCAATCAGGTTTTTGGACAATACCACACCAGAGGCTTTGAGATGAGGTCCTGAAGACAGGATCAGCTCTTCTGGGAGAGGCTTATCCTGTTCCTACAACCCTTGATGATCCAACAGCTCCATGGAAAGCTCAAATATAACCTGTTTACAGCAGGCCACAGGGGCCTGGCTTTAGACCTGCTGTCAGCTGCCTCATAACCATCCTGCTCCTGTCAAACCCGGTCATGGAAACCAGCACAACCCAGAGGGGGCTGAAAGGATGGATGGAAGCAGTCAAAAGACAACAGGACCTCTCAGAAATTCCCTCTTTGCCAATGATCTTTCCAACAAGCCCCACCATGTCAGTATTTTCAGACAATTCTTGCCATGGAGCTGGAAGCACAACATTGTCACAGCCGAAGTATACCACCCTGCCACATGATGCTCCAGGCTCAAACTCATGACAGGATATGCATTTCTCCATGTGACCCCACAGACAGACACCTTGAAACCCTGATCACCACACAAGAGGCTGTGGGAAAAGGCAGCATTTGCCTGCTCCTGGTGTGCCCAGGAACACTGCATAGCAGACAGTGGCAGGAAGGGTGGTAGGACATTCGCCCTGACAAGCAAATCAAGGTGCCAGGCCTGCCAGGATAAGAAAATACCACGTTCTGACTATGGGGAGCACAGACCAACAGTCCTTGGCTGGATCCCATCAATCCCAGCTCCATCAATGACCTTACCTGGTGACACAGGGACAAAAGTACCTGCTGCAGATGGGTGGCCCCAGTTAAAAGTTTTAGCTAGAAATGTCTGAAGCCCTTCTCAGGCTTTACAAGCCAGCCCCTACTGGTCACTTTCATCACCTCTATGGAAAATAAGTTTTTAAAGTAGAGGTTTACTGCGGTTGGACAAATTTGTCCCACTTTCTCCAGCAAGTGCAGACTAGTGACTAAGGATCTTCATGCCTTGAGGATGACAGTCCTGAGGGACGGAAACCTGCAGTTCAGGATACTTCTGAACCTCCAAGAACAGCCAGCTTTAAGGAGCAAATCCTCAGGGAAGTTGTTTGGAACCACAAGAGCTCATCTATGAGATACAACTGTACACAGGGTCGTGTGTATCATACCAAAACCACAGGCACACCTTTATTACCTCAAAAACATTAAAAAATTCTTTGATCAGGTCTCAAACCTCAACTGAACACCAACAACCTTGGAGGCTCTGCCTTCAAAACACCCAACACCAGCCTCCTTTTTTCAGTCCCAGGGTGAAAAACAGTGCCCACAGCTCAGGTTCCTCCAGAGCATCATACAGGGCTCAGAAACACGTGTCACATACTCAAAAGGTCACAGCACACACAGACGCCCGAAAAGCCACAGGAAACCCCAAATGCAGCCCCTAACAGAACACAGACTCTTTCAGCCAAGACCATGGGACCCCAAAGCAACGGGAAGTAGCCTCTCCTCCAAACACAGCAGAGCACCAGATTTACACAAACAACCTACAAAAAACCTCCAGGAAACAGCATTAGGAAATGAAAACAACAGCAAAGACAGGGATACATGCATGGCTCTGTGTGGATGGCAGCTTTGTTACAGGCAAGCTGCTGGAAAGATCACCATCAGCAAGGAAGGAAGCAAAAGGTAACTGGTTTTAGAGACTAAAATGGATTTCTGGGATATACAGTACAGCTAATGTTCTCACTTTAGTGCTGAAAGGGTTAAATCACCAAAGCTCATTGGGTCAGCTCAACAGATGAAGGGAAATAAAACCCAAACAACTCTCACCAGCCCTAAAAAACTGACTCTTGTAACTCCAAGTCACACCCTGGGCAAACAACTCAAAGGAACAAGGCCAAATCCACCTGGGGCAAGGAAAAGGCTCCAACTCTCACAGAATCCACAGACAAAACTGGAAGTGAACTGCACCAGCAACAAGCACACAGCACTGACAGCCATGAGGGACTCAGCCAGCGCCCAGCCACCCCCCTGCTTTCTTGACCCCAAATCCCAGGACTGTCCCTTGGGTGTAACAGACACCAAGCCTGCCGCAGGACAGGAGTAAGGTGAGGGTGAAGCCCCATTTCCCTGGGGCTTTCCCTGGGCACTTGTTCAGGCCTACCTTGACATCAGCGATGAGGGCGTCCTCGTCCTCGATGCCGGTGGGAACGCACTTCTTGTGCAGAGGGAGTGACTCCAGCTTGTCCACGAGGCAGCGCAGCCCCTCCAGCTCAAACTGGGTCAGGTGCACCTTCCTGTTCTTGCGGGGGCTGCCGCCGCTCGGGTCCCAAGCCTGGCCATTTTGGGAGCCCCGGCTGGAATCAGAAGAGTCTATGGATGGGGTCTTCTTGAGACCTGGCAGGCTGCTCCGGCAGCTCTTGCCCAGTTCATCATAGTCCACATTGGCACCGTTGGCGATTGGGCTGGTGAGAATGGACCGCCTGGTCACGGGGCGCCGGGATTCCTTCCCTGCTGAGTCCTCATCATCCTCTTCATCCTCCTCCTCCTCTTCCATGTTCACTGAGTCTGAGGAGCTCAGCTCCATATCTGCCATGATGGAGAAAGTGGAAGAGCAATCACTTGGAGGTGTTCTGTGTTTAAAGGAATACCCCCCTGCAGTGACCAGACATGCTGGAGCAACAGATACTTATAAGGTGAAAGGAACAGAGAAGCTGGAAAAGAACAACTAAATGCTGTTCCCATTCCTGGTTTGTTTTGTGGGAAGGCAAAGTACCAGATATGGAAAAATGTCCCAGAGGAAGAAACAACAAATGTTGTTTAGCCCTAGACTAAATTTAATGGAATACTAGAATGGTTTGGGTTGGAAGAGACTTTTAAAGGTCATCCAGTTGAACCTTAGTGCCATGGGCCTGGACATCTTTCACTACACCATGTTGCTCAAAGTCCTGTCTAACCCTATTTTGCTTTGGAGGGCTTGGGATCTCCAGCTGAAGGCTCAGGACACCTTGATTCTGCCTTCATGATGCGAGAAAGAGGACGTGGACTCACTCATGACCAAGAGGGCTGCCAAGCCCTCTCAAGTAACTTTGTCAGCCCTTAAAACCCTGTGCACAGAAGGCTCTGCCCAGCTAGAGAATTCCTGCCCACAGCACTGTGGTGGTCACTGCAACTTCCCCCAACCTCTTCCGTGCAAGGCTTTGAACTGGTGGAGTGCTGGTTTCACAGCTGTGAGGAACCTGGGCTGCTGGAGGGCCAGATGAGGAAGCAGAAGTCTGGCTGGCTGTGACTTCATGCTCAAAAAAACGCACCCAGCCCTCCCCTGCCTACCACACTGCTGAGCCAGTACCTCAACAGGAGGGTGTAAGAAGCCAGTTTGATAAGAGTGAGGAAGAAATAAGTGCTGGACTTACCCATGCTGAGGGATTCCTTCTGGAAGTCCTTAGTCAGGTGGGAACGGCTGGTGATGCAGTACACATAGCGCTCCAGCACGTACCAACACATCTCGTAATAGAAGGGATAACGAAACTTGTTTGGGACCTGCAAAACAGGCAAGAGGATCTGTCAGGCCTCCTTCCCCACTGTGCACTCAGATGACAAATGCCACTCCAGGTCTGGCCCAGTGTCCAGCACGGGTCTCCCACAGGTCCTTACCCGTGTGCGGTCCTCGATGCTGTAGATGCGGAGCTGCATAGGGATGTTGAAGCTGTGTAAAAAGTTGCCCCCAAAAACCAGCGTGTCCATGGGAGTGTACACAGCATGGATCCAACCTTGGGGAGAAAGCAGAGTTGAAAGAATCCTTCTGATCCACCTTGCACAGTATTTTGTCACCCTGATGTCATCCTATATTGTTTCTTAATTGGGTTAGGCCTAGCAACAAGGGAAACAGTCTTCCTAAGTCTGTTACAACACTCAAAATAACTCAAGTTCCAGCTCTTATCTCCAAGGCTAAGCAATCCAGCCAAGTCCAACATCTGGGGAATTCCAGCATGGGTTTCCTTAAGGCAAAGCCACTCAGTTCAAAAGAGGTGTCAGTTGTGATAACAGGACTCAAATGAGTCGGTTGTGCAATCCCTGGTGTTTTCTGTTCCTGGTCCTGCTGTAAGCCACAGTTCTGCAGCAGGACACCAGGGAGCTGCCTTGGGCCAGCCTGTCCTCAGCCTGCATGCTCCATGTGTAACCATGACAAGATCTGGGAAAGCCTTCTTTAATAATTAATCAAGTGTGATTGCAAGTGAGAGCCAGCCACAGCTTTCCTAACACTTGGGCTGAATCCACGATGCCATGACAGGCATGTTTTGGGAGGTAGCAAGCAAAAGGACAGAGCCACATCACATCTCTGTCTCCCAGTGACTCATGAGAGAGCTAAATCCTGCCTGTGTCCCATGAGTTTCAGTGTTGCCATGACCCTGGCCAAGGCCAGGATGCCCCTGCCCACCGTGGAGTACCTGAGGGGATGACAAATGTGTAGCCCTGCTTGAGCTCAATGCGCTGGCACTCTGATACTCTGTCTCCAAGGAAAATGTCTCCCTGCTTCCCTGAGAGAAGCCAGTTTTCATAGAGCTCCAGGTTCTGGGGTGTGGGAGGGATCAGCCAGAAGATCTGCAAATAAAGACAACACACTTATGTAAGTATCACACAATGAACAGCTATGGGCTACATCTGCTTCTTCTAAATGTCTGATTCTCTTCCTCTCTGCATTCCCAGAGAAATTCCCAGAAAAATGACTTGGACAGCTGCCCCTCTTGAGAGGATAAGCAAGGTCTTTCCCAGCCTGACACTCAGGCAGCCTGAGCTTGGGATGCTTTTTAAAGTATAATTTACAACAGTGTCAAGGCACACAGAGCCAGGAAAGCCACCAGAATGACAAGGAGATTTACCCGAGTTAGATCTACCATGTTAGAGCCATGCTTGGCCTAGGGATTGGCACCTGTCTGGCTCCATGCAACACAAACAAGTTTAGGGTGGGAAAGACTTCAGTTTGCTGTCTGGAAATGCAACCTCCAGGACTGATAGAAGAACAGACCAACAATCACTCTCCTAAAGCACCTGCAGCTCTTCCAAAAGGGACTGTCCTACCTTTCCCCCTCGGTGGATGTGGTACCACACAGAAGTGCCACCAAAGTCCACGTGGAAATCTGTATAGCAGCCCTTGACACTCATCAGACAGTATCTGGTGGGAAACAAGATGAGAAGGTGAAAATAAGTGGTGATCCACATTTTTGAGCAGTATGACACATTCCAAGGGAATGGGTCCCCAAACCCAGACCAATGGCTCAGCGCACTGCCAGAAGCCACACAGCCCCTTCCACACAGCTAAAAGGGATTAAATAAGTGACTGCAGTGGCTTTACAAGTCTCATCCACCAAAATAAACAGGGAGACTGTTCCTCTCCTTAGTACAAACTGCTGTTCCCTTAGGCAGCTTTCCTGCAAGAGACTGTTTGCTGCCTGCCACAGCTCAGGAAGTCACTTACTTCTGCACCTTTGGATATTGCATCTCCAGGATGGCGTTGGTAGACTCTGTCTGACTCTCCTTCAGGTGCCTGGGCCACATGTTATCAACCCAGTCAATCAAATCCACCTACAGCAGAGAGGTGGGAGATGTGAGCAGAGAAGAAAGGGCCACAGCAAAACCTTTTGCTACCCCCAGACTGGTATATCCCTTTTTGCTCCTTGCTTACACCCAGCAACTTTCCCAATGCCACTAGGGCAGTTCCACATGTAAAGCACTTATAACCAGATGTTCTGATGCCAGCAGGGACTTCCATAAAAAATGGAACAACATCTTCCAGGCTGGGATTCAAGTCCTTAAGTTACAGGAAAGCCAGAGATGTCCAGGTTTCCTCTACAGTTAACAGAGAGAAGCGACTGGCCCTACACAGCTGCTACTCCCCCTCTGCTGACTGCAGAGGGAGCTCAGGATGTTCATCCCTTCCATCCCACCTCCCACAAAACAGCCTCCTGCCCCTCTTCCAGCACACCTCCAGTCCTGGCCACCTTTGGCCTCAGAGACTTCAGCACTTTGCATCAGGAACCATCCCTGCCACACTGTGCAGAGTTCATACTTCCACATCCCTAATTGCTGACAGCCAATGAACAGTTCATCTCTTTGCAGAGTGACATTCCAGGGACTTGACCATGGTCACCACAGCCTGACTGGGAGATAAGCTCCAGCAGCTTCCATACTGACATCCCTGCTGAGCCTAGATGTGTTCCAAACAGCCCCTCTCCTCCCACATCCCAGTGCCAGGCTGCACCTCGCCTCCAGAGTTCCAGGGAAAGCAGATCCCTGTGGAAGGAAGAGCCCTGCTCACCGTAGCAGGTCTCTGCACCAGGTTCTCCAGTTTGGTGTGGCTGAACTCCAGGCTGATGACATTGTAGAGCTTCTCCCGCTCCTCCTCTGGTGTTTCGTAGTAGCGTGCCCACTGTGCCATGGACATCTCGATGTCCCGCTGCGTGTTCACATCCATCACATCCACCATCCGTCGGCTCCCTGACATGACAGACATGTCACTGGATCTGTCCCTGGGCACCATGGACTCCAGGAGGTGAGATCTTCAAGAACCCCAACCACACAAGCAAGTACAGGACACTTACCCACACACAGCCGCACATCATTCACGCTGAAGTCCGGATCTGGCATCCTGTGGGACAAACATCTGGCTAAAAAAACCATCAAGTGCTTCTGGCTGCACACCCTATGACCCAGAAACTGGTGCCCTGAGAGTACACCTTGCTTTGGTGTTGGAGAAGGTCCCAGAATTGGATCTCTGGGAGCACAGGACTGGGATGAAACACTAGGACAAACTTCTGGTTCAGGAAGCAGAGTTAGGAATAGGATGTACCATCTCCAGAGCTGCTGCACACCAAATTGTGGCAAAGGAGCCAGCAGGCCTTGAACTAAGCAATCACAGCTCTTGTTTTAAAGGCTGCTCGTGTGAGTTATCCCAATCCAAAGGCATGGCCAGGACATTCAGTATATTCCACTGACACAGCAGAACCACTCAAATGTTTGTACTGGCACCCTTCTCTGTACAAACACCGCTGTCACAGGCAGAGCAAGCTGGCAACCATTTGAGCAGCTCTTGACCCAGAGAAATACCCAAAAGCTCAGGAGAAATCCCGTTTCAGCCACACTGTAAAACCCAGTGTCAAATCTCTGCCCTCCCAAGTTACCCAGCATTAAAACTGAGCCTGGCATGACTTCCAATTCACCCCAGCACAGAACATCCTGCGATAGATGAGATGTCACCCACTCATTCACAGGCAGCTGAGGGGGTTCAAAGCAGTGCTGCTGGTACTTGCTCTGAAAGTTTGAGAGTGGTCATTTATTCCTCTAATCCTTGTATTAATCAAACCCAAAAAACATTGACCCAGTTTACACTTTGAGCTGCAAACATCAATGGAGGTATTGCAGCAAGAGAGGCAGACAGCAGTTTAGAAGTTCAGAACATCAAGTGGGAATTTTGGAAAATGCCAGAAAAACTATAAATTGTTTGACTCTCTGGCAATAGATGCCTATGTTACTAGGAAAGAAACCCAGCCAGATGTTGCATTAGAGCAGCAGTGGGACTTTCCAGATATTTAGTGGAATTCTGATCACCTATAGCCAATTCAGTCCTCTCATTTTCAATCCTAACAGACTAAGAAGAACAAGATAACCGAGCTGGAAGATATTTCTCTCTGCTCACTGCACACAAAGAACAGCATGGACACGAAACAGTCAAAACAGCTTGGCAGAACCAGGATCAGATCCCACACAGTGTGGAGAGATGAAGGAATTGGGCCAGAGTCACCCACCACTCCATGCTCCCAGTACTTACTTTATCCCCAGGCCATCCGAACTCCTGAAGATGAGTGGGTCCCTTAGGCCACCCCGCTGGATGTACTCAACTGTGAAGTCTGGTTTGGGAAGACAAGAGGAAGAAAGGTTTAGGAGAAATTCCTTCAGAGGATTAGAGACATATTGATGTTAAGAATCTCTGGAGATTGCTAGTCCAACCCTGCTTCTCGCTTTTCTACACTCCTTTGGAGATCCTGGAACTCCTTTGCAGCAGTTCCAAGAGGCAGCACAGCTTGTGCTGCTGACAAGCCTCAGCAGGAGAGAAGGGTTTGCTCCAACAGGCTGCTCCTGATAGGTGAACAGTCTGGATTTTGGTGCTCACTTCCCTAGAAAGCTCAGAGCCAAGCAAGAGCTGCCTCACAGAAGTGCTCCTCCATCCTGGTAAATCATTATGAGGGGCTGTGTGATGAAAAGCCATCCCACAGAGGTGTGTGTGTGGTGAAAGGACAGTCCTTGAATTAAGGATCTGGTAGACATGTGGCTGCAATTACAGGTATTGACCCAGGCAAACCCTCCCGTTCCTGGCTGCCATGTGTCCCAGCAAGCTGCAGACTGGCTCCCTGCTCTCTGGAGCGAGCAGCTTCCATGAAATTCCCCACACACACTCCCTGGGACCAGCAGTTCCAAGACAAACCTTTGCCTTCCATGAAGACCACGAAGGTGGAGTTGAACTTGTTAGTGGACAGCTTTTCCTCAAGGTCAAATGTCCTCTTCCCTTCAATCTCATCGTCGGAAATGCCGTCATCCTCATAACGCCGCCTCATTGTGCCACGCTGAGGAGAGAGCCAGCAAGGGAGAAGTTATGGACCAGCAGGAACAACCAGAGCCTCATCTCAACCTAGCACAGCTCAGCCATGGCCTTCAGGGGAGCCCAGTTCTGTCCTGAAGCCAAAACACAGCACTGAAGCATTAGCTCTGCTCCCCCTCCATCCAGATTTGTGCAAATTGGGCTGTATGAGAGACAGATAATCACTCCTAAGGAATTCCTCTTACAGGTGCATCTGTATTTTGCCCACTGGAAGTAAAGGCACTTAAGAATTTCAATCTCTGTCTGAACCCCAATGAAAGAAAAAATATTCTCAAGTTTTATTTTTGACTGTGCCTGTACACAAAAGGTAATTTATTCCCTTGTTTGTGTGAGGAAGAGTAGCAATGGGGAAGGAACCCTTTTCTTAAAGGGTCTCATAAGCACATCTGTAGAGGGATTCCTGCCAGACATCCTCTTCTGGCACTGCTGGATCTGGAGGAAATTATTGTCCCCAGCTGTTGGCCACCTGGCCAGAGAGCAGAGCCCTTCGTGGGAATGCTCCCTAAATCCCCTCAGATAAAAGGCAACCAGCTCTGAATTAGCCAAGCTGCCTTCCCTTAATTATGGATGTTCCCACTATCAGGCGTGCACACCAACTCCTGGGCCAGCAGACAGCCAGGGACAGGATGGGGCAGGAGGTGACACAGCTGCTGGCACCTGTCTGCAGTAGGGAGGGGCAGTGTCACATCCCCAGCAACACCACCAGAACCAGCCACGGGCTGTGATGACCTCACTGCAGAAAGAGAAATTATTCCCTCATACGAAAGCACTGCTTTAAATAAGTTTTTTAAATTAATTAGATGAACCAGCGCAAGAGCACGTAGGGACACACAAAAAAGGCTTCCCCTCCATTAATTTTAACTCCTAGTTTCAAGCAGGCTGATGGACACTCAGAGAGTTCCCCTGCCATCAAGACAGAATCACTCACCTATTGTTAACAGATCACTGACTGGGCTCAGCTTTCCAACTCCCTTTCTAAAAACCTGAGTAACAGGGACACAAACACCTCATCAGCCAGGCAGGAATAATCGACTGCTTCTAAATGAGGCACTTCAGGATGAGTCCTAACAACCTGGTCTGTCCAATGGCTCAGACCATTAACCAGTCTGGAAAAGAGCAGCTGTCCTTTGTCTTAAGCCACCCACTAAAGATGAGCGGGACTTCCCCATTTTTAGAAACACTAAAACTCACTTTACTCACTTGTATAAAGGCAGGAAAATGCATTTTAAGGCCACAGACCTACAGGGCTGGCACCAGCAGAAATGACCTATTCATTGGGAACACTTGGAATTTCACACTGTTAAGGCTGGGCTGCACACACCAAAAACCGGAACTCTCAAATGTTCATTCATTAAACTGAGACTGGCTTTTCCAAGGGGATGCATCAGAGCTTTGAGAAGTGCAGGTATTATGACTGTGTTCTAATGGAAGAGTAGCTAATCACTGAATCCACTAACCCTGAATGGTGCTCAGCTTTAAAATGAGGGCACAGAGCAGAGAAGGCGCTGCCCTTTGAAGGAATTAGGGACAATGAACCAACCTCATGCTCAGCTTTTCTTGAAGAACCAGCAGTTTGGGGGAAGGCACATTTCATCCTATTCTTTGCTAAACCAAACCAGGAATTTCAAGGATGCGAATCACCTTTCAGCATGATCAACTTTTTGCTTTTCCCAATCCCAGGCAAGTCTAGGACTACAGATTCCAGCAGGCAGCTCTCTGTCATTAATCAGAGGATGTGCACAATGAACCATGGAATTCTGCAGTACATGGTCTCACCTGCTTTGGGATCAGGATGGCAGCTCATTGCAGGACAAGGCTGCTTTTTAACTGCTCCCTTACTCCAGGCACCCACTTCTAGGGGGCAAAGCAGCTCTTTTGACTCTGCTGGATTCAAAATCACACCTTTTGGGGTGAAAAGGTTTGGCATGGAAATTCTGGCAAGAAGAGGCTATGTTTAAACCAATCCCTTAATAGTTTATATTTGGCTCCCTTGGCTATACTTAACTAGGAGCAAGGGTTGCTGCACTGGGCTGAGGTGAGTCCCATCTGAGAATGAACCTCAGGAGACCCGGGCTGGAACACAGCTCCAGCCACAGACACGATGACCAGGCATTGTCTGTCTTTCTGGAAGTGGCACCAAGCCAGGCTCTGGATTGTGTAGAGCAGCTCATTCAACAGAAATGTGACCACGTGGCCAGGCCTGATCCAGATTCTACTGGTGCCACGGGTGGATTTTGGAGATGCACTCTGGGATCAGGGAACCATTAACATTTTTCCCAGGTCTCCTTCACACCACAGCCTCCAAAGCAAATGGGTTGGAACCTTCAACCCAAACCACTCCATGATAAGGAAGCCACACCACCTAAGTGCAAACATCAGGAAACAAGCAGGAACACCTTAAACTTGAATCCCTTTGCAATGAGGAAACAGGGATGCAAAGCACAGAAGGAAGGGGATTGTGTCCTCCAGCCAAGCAAATTCCGAAGTCTATTGCTCCTGTCATCTGCAAAGCTTCAGCCACAAACCCCCTTCAGCTTCCAGGCAGATTAGATTCCCCTATTCCTGTGGGCAGGGAAGAGCCTGGCTTCCTAACTGGCCCAGCATGGAGGACAGCAGGATCCCAGCAATGGCTGAGGACCCAAAAGCACAATGCAAACAGCTCCCATCTCATCAGACCCGGCCGCGGCCACACCGCTTTCATGTCATTGTTGTCTTGAGAGGGTGGGGAAAAACAGTATTTCAGGGCCCCAGAGCAGGCAGGAGGAAGGAAAAGCTTCTGTGTTTCCAGGCGTACATCTTAGCAGAGGCAGCATCTGCAGAAGTTTTCCACTCCTGGAGGCTGCAGCTTCCTCACAGCATAGTGACACAAACCACAGACCCCAGGTCTCCAGCTCGGGTCTCTGCACAAGGACAGATGTGCTCAGTGAATGCTCCAAGACCCCCTTTCTTCTTTGGAGTACTTTGATCTCACTGGCCACACAGGGAATTGCTGCCTGGATAAATAACCGGCTACAGATGACACCTCCAAAGCCAAGATGGGCTAATGCCAACTTCACCTTCCCACTATTGCACACACAGAGCTGTACAAACCCTTCTGACAACACCAACTTTGACCTCTTCCCAGGAAGAGCTCACTACCTTTCTCCTACAGCCTGTGCCAGGGGTGGGGCTTGGCTGAGTAACCCCTTCCTACAGCTCTTCCAGAGAACACCAGCAATTCACAGTTCTGGACTCTTAAACTAGAACTGCTTCTTCCTGGAAGTGACACCACTATTGGGAACCCTTCCAGTATCAACCAGTTCACCCAGGGACACACAGCTTCCAAAAAGAAGCTCAGCAGATGTCTTCAAAACTGCCACCTGTGACAATGTTCCAGGTGAAGTTTAGCTCTGGTGAAGCAAGGGACAAAGTCAGGCACACTACATCATCTCTCAGACAAGCTTAGCACTCAGTGTTAAGTAGCAATATTTAAATATCACTTTGTTTCCTCAGCTTTCTCTCAGGATTCAGGCACTTTTCATCCTGCTGAGAGTTTTTCTAAGGAAGAACTGACAAGTGGTCCAAAGCCTCTCTCTCTGTGTCAGGCAGGGTCAAGATAAAGGCAGTTTATTCATCCTCCAAGACCAGACAGCCAGCAATTCCCAGATAGCTGTCCTTCACCATGCCTTTCTGACCCTCCTGGGTACCATTCAATTAATAGGGGAAATAGGAAGCATGAATATTAATCTTGCTGACAGCTATCCCTTCCATTCTGATCCTTTCATCTACAGACTTTTTCACCCAGATCCAGCACAAGGATTCCAGGAAAAACACCTCATGCAGCTCCATAGTGGCACTCTTTAAAACTCTTCCTTGAAAACCTCTTTCCATCAGCAAGTGCTGCCTCCATGGAGCACAGCTTCCTCTAACAGCAAAGGAGCTGACAGTCAGCAGAAGAGAACCAGAAAACTCTCCTGTGAGGTTTTTTTGAGGGAAGAACAAGTACAAGGTCACATTTGAAAAAAAAAAAGAACAAGCCGTCCTTTTCGCTGGAAGAGCCTCATGTGTTTAGAGACTGAAACCAACACACACCACAGTATTTTAGTAACTTCCTGTCCTGTCTGCTGCCATCCTCTCCCTGAGCTCCCTCTCCCAGTCACCAGGAACCTCTTCCTGCTGTGCCACAGTTCCCTTCCCCTCAGGAGACCAGAGTATCCCTTGCTTTTCCCCTCCCTGTGCTTGTCTTTCCAGAGCAGCTTGCCTGGTGTGAAACCTCCCATAATCCTCCTTTATTCCCTTAGAGAAAAGATGTTGGCATAAAGAACGCAGGAAAGTTTCACCCCCATTTCCAATTCCAAAGTCCCCTTGCTGCAGGTTTTAATTTCTCCCTGGCTCCCAGTGTATACATAGAACAGTGTGACTTATCAGCACATCTCTTTGCCTCACCCCATCCCTTTGCAGGTATATTTTGCTGAAATGCACCCAAATCGATAATAAACCAACCAGCTCAACCCTCCTCAGTTCAGAAATTTCACTTCTCACTTATTTCTACAGCAAACAACTGTGGCTCCTGTCTAGACGAATGCAGACCTGCAACATCCAAATCTTGTGATGTGTGTTCTGATCTTGAGCGAGTACCAGAGGCATATCCAGAATTCTGCCTCTGAGACCTTGTGCTGAGAATCTCCAGCAATTTTAGCAGAGGGAAAGCAATCAATTTCTCTAGAAAGGAACAAGGCAGCCCGACAGGAGGATGGACAAGCAGGGAAGCAGCCAGACCATGACCAGTCAGACCCAGGGCACAGCAGGTGCCAATGCCACAACAGCCTATGCCAAGATCCTCCCTTGCCAGTGTTTCCAGATAGAGTGAGAAGAACCAAGGCACCAAGATTATAACACGCAATCAGCAGCCTGCCAGGTCACTGCTTATCCTAAGTGCAAGAGCTTTTCCTTTCCATATAACCCTGCCTCCTTCAAGCCTGCACCTCCCACTTCAGCTCCTGGGCTGGGCTCTGAGCTCTGGAGCACAAGCACAGCACAGAGGCAGCAGGCTCCTGTCCTCTGTGCCTCTCCCACCTTCAATCCTGGATTCTTTACTCCCCCTAATACAAGGGGGCACCACTTAGGAACTGAAGAACAGGCACAATCCCCTCAAGAGATCCAGGACAAGAGGAAGCACCAAGTTTAACTCAGGTTTAATATCCCTCACCATCTCCCCCCCTCCCTCAAAACCTGGAGTGCAGAATGGGAGTATCCAAAGTGGCACATCACTGGACAAAGAAAGATGCAAAGCATCAGGCTAAGGAGCAAACAGGATCTACACAAAACTGGAGGCATTCCAGGCTTCAGGAGGGATTCCTATCATGAGCGAGACTGGCAGTATTTCAGAATGACCAGAGAGAATGCTTTGGTTTGCACTTTCGGGTTACAAAATTGAACATACACGAGGAGTAATTAGGGAATTGGAGCAAGGCAGGGAGCACAGAGGGGCCAAGGAGAGCTCCAGCAGCTGCTTCCAAATCACACACTGACCAGCCACAGCAGTGAAAATCATGCGGCAGAGGAACATGCTAGACCAGATCACAGATGGGCAGCTCTGGCAATAGTCCCAAAAGGGAAGCACTGCTCCTAGGAAAGGATATGGCTCCTCACTCCAGTCACCTGCAGCCTCCATCACACACGGTCACTGTCCCAACAGGCTTTGATGGCACTGCTAACCCCCAGACTGCCCACTCCCACCACCGGCCATGGCATCTGGACAAATCCTAACTGGATTCTATGAAAGCCTGATGGAGCTTGAAGGAACCATCCAACCCTCCATGCCCTTTCAAAGCTCAACTATGACCCTGTGAGTGTTAAAAACCATCCTCTGACATTCTGCCTTCTCATTTCTGGGGCAGACTGAGAAAACCCCTCAAATTACATCCCACCCCTTCCCAATCATAAGAAATCCAAGGAAAAGTTCGAGTGGAGCCCTTTTCCTCCCAAGTATTCCCAGCACACGCCCTATGCAGTCAGATAGATGAGCACTACCTGCTCTGCTCCTCCTTTTGCTTTGCTCAGCAAGGCAACAGAATCTCCCCAAGATAGACCAAACTGCTCCAAAAAAGACTGATTTGAAAATGATACACATTCCATCCATTTCTCACTACTGAGCCCACACAGACCAGGACGAAGAGATCCAGGACAACGGACAGACAGAGCCACACACACTCAGAGGTGAAGCAGATCCAGCACTAGGAGGCCAGCCCTGAGCAACTTCATTCCTTGCTGGGGACCTCTCTGTCCTCAGCACTGTGAGGGATCACATGACTAGACTGGATTTTTTTTATCAGGGAAGAGGTCACCCTCCAAATTTCCCAGTGTCCCAACCCAGCTCTGCCAAAACCTTTTGCCAGTTCTGTCCCATCACACAGCCTGTGCGAGGCTGGTCCACGGGAGTACTGGGATAACAAAAGCACAGGAAGCTTTGAGGTTTGTACTGCAATTCCTGCTCAGCTGACACTGTTTTTTAAAGGGAACAGCAGCAGGCTGGCTGCATTGCAGGCTATAGGGCTGAGGATGCTCAGGGAGAGAGAAAACAACCCAGAACCATCGGAAAGAACACGGACAATGTGGGAAACCAGCTATTAGGAAGGATATTTCCTCTGGACTCGGTGCTGTAACACCATCCCTGCACACACTCCCTCCCCCTCTGCTCCATAAGGAGCCCAGCACTCGTCCTTTCCTTACTCCAAATGGGGCAAAGGGGCTCACTGACACATGGAAATATTTATGCACAGCAAATTAAAGACACTGAGGCAGCCTGACCTTAAAGGAGCATGCACTGCCAGCCCTCTCCACTTCCAGCTGCCTCAGCTAGATCCCAAGATTATAGCTCAAAGGAGCCACGCGTACATGGAAGAACTGGGGGAACTTTTCTCAAGTGATATTTTCTCCTGAACTCTGTCAGGACTGGCTAAAACACAATAGGATTGTACACGTAGCTCCCAACTCTGAGGACCACACCACAACAAAATCCCCAAAGCCTCTTCCTTGACCTAAAAGGGTGTGTGGGGGCAGCTTTATTAAAACTCCTTAGTGTACAGAGCAAAAACTGAAACATGGAAAATCCACTACCTTGCAACCCAGCGCAGATCCCATTCCAAAAACTTCCCTGGTTCAAATTCCTGGAACTTCCACAGCGATTAAGAATCCCTGGACAGCCAGCTCATGCTGTTTACTCCCAGGGCTGTTGCTACAGCAACTGAGATGCACAAGCATGGACACAGGAACAAGACAGAATCCCTGTGCAACAGATCCATCTCCTCTCTTCCCATAATGGATTCACAGGCCACATTTTGTTACCAAGTTCACCTGAACCACTTCAAGTGGCAGAAAGCCACTCAAAGTGACTAACCACAGCCGGCTATGGATGTTCCCTGCCTGGTTCCCAAGAACTCTGGAAAAGGACGTAAACAGGGAGGATCAGCAGCACAGGGAGTTCAGGCCACTGTGGAAAAGGAAGAACAACACCAGAGTTCCTCACAGCCCCTAAAAGACTCAGCCATCATTTCCACCTCTGAAATCAGCAACACACTTCTGAGAGCAGCAGCACCAGACATCTCACCCTGAAGGCAACTGCTTCCCCTCATACATTTTCAGAGGACAGCATTAGGGCAGCACCTTGTTTCTCCACCTTCTGAGCAAATCACCACTTCCCCATGTGCCATTTCTCCCCCAAACCCACCCAGTGACCAGTAAATCTCTGTCTGGAAAATTCCCAGAAAGGAAGGCTCTGCGGGCACAGGGACTGCTCTCCTGACTTGTGAGTGTCACCTCCGGCTGGGATAACCTACTCCTAGTTATTATAGGAACCCTGCAGAGATTGTTTGGTAACTCACAGGTAACTTGAAGTGCTCCTATGATGTTTGGCTCCTTGCTTAGTCAGCACTGCAGCTACCAGGACACACTCAGGGCACAGCCAGGCTTGGGACAGTAAGAATCCATCAGATATTTACTTCCTGCATCCCTCTCTGCTGACAGGGAACAGCATCCACTTGGTTTCAGGAATGTATTCTCCCAGGGACCAGCACAGTCATACATCTGGCAGGATCTAAATGCTCACAGGGATTTCTAAAGCTTTCCAAGAATAGCCTTCAGTTGCTGCTAGCTTCCACCAAAGCCCTGCCCAGACCAAATCTGAACAGCCCCTGAATTATTTAGAGCTCAATTATTACACCTGGGTCATTGGGAATGACTCATTTGTAGTGCCTCCAGTTTGAGGCATGTGGGAGAGATTAATTACCCCCCTTGCCCAGGTCCTGTCTAGACTGGGCAGCTGAGGTGTGCCCAGCAGACCAGAGACATTTGGCCAGGCTGGGTTTCACACAGGGCACAGAGGAATCCCGGGAAGGAACTTGGCCTGACAGGAATTGCCAGTGTCACATTTCAAATGTGGGCAAGAGGGAGCAGGTGATGTAAAAACACCCAAATTCTCACCCAGTGTCTGGGCTCATCCCATGCTTCAATTCTGTGGGAGCAAGGCAGGGTCACCCCAGCACACACATGCCAAGTCAGTGGGAGCAGCCCTGGAAAAGTCAGTATCCAGCAGGATTGGCCTCTGTCACCCCCAAACATCTGGGGATGACAAACACCAGCAATCTCCAGATCATAACCTGGCAGTTTTACTGGGCAAACAAGAAGTTGGGTTGAACCTGACAGGATTGCTCCTTGCATGCCACTGTTGGGACAGGGTGAGCCATTCAAGATGGAACAACACAGGGAAGGCAGGGAAGCTGCTCCTCCTGACCTCCCTCTCTCAGCTCTGAGACCATTTATCCCTCAATCTATCCCTATCCTGTCAGGATAACTTTGTCACGAATGTCCTGTGAACATGTGTGGGCCTTCCTGGCCCCACAACTTGTGTCCTGCAGAAAGGATACAAACAAGTTGGAAACCACAAGATTCCAGCTGTTGTGACTCTGGGCACCGGCCAGAGCCAGCAATGCCATCCCTCAGGCATGGGCTGAGCTGGGATCACTCCACAGAATGCTGGGCTACAAGAAAAACCTTGCCTTGCATACTCCCCAGGCTTCATGCCCCATGTGATGGCTCCACATGTTGTAAAGCCCATCTGAACTCTCCAGGGGATAGCACCGACACGGACATGTAAAGGCAGGTTTGGTAACTGCTGTTTACCGGAGAGGCCTCAGCTTCTGGCTGGTAAGGACAGGGCAGAGCCTCCTCTCAAATTTCATACACGGAGCTGACCAGACAGCAGGGCAGAGTGCTAAGGCAGCACTCAAGCCATGGGACAGAGCACTTCACTCCCAGCTCCACTCTCACCTTCCAAATTCTCCAGCACCCACAGCACTTAAGGGCAGGCAAGTCTCCTCCTCCACAAGCCCATTTTCTTTCATGGGTGTCACAACCACCTCTCACAGCCAAAGTAAGGGTGACATTGCACCCAGTCAGGGATGGTCACTCGTGGCCAGCACCCCAACACTTTCAACAAGAGCTGTGGTTCAGCCCATAGAGCACCCACGGCCCCAAGGGAGGGTGAGGCTCCTCCTCATGCAGCAGAGCCAGTTTAAGAGGTTCTACCCCACCCTATCTCCCCATTTCAGACTTGCAGCCCTGTCAGGTTTGCTCACTACCCCAGCACAACTGGGATTAGTTGCCTCCCCCCTGCCAAATTCCATCCAGGACATGATCCACAATTCCCTGAGGCAGCATTCACCTCAGGACCATCACCTCCCCAGGCACTAACTAAGGGAGGGAGAATACCTCTTCAACCAGCTCTGCCATCCTGGCAATCCTAACTAGTGACTACACCCTGAGATACAGACTGCTGGGAAGACCATGATGGGCAGGATTTGTCCTTTGGATAATGGAACTCTCCTGCTGTACTCCCAAGCTATTCCAAAGTGATCCAGCACTGCTGCCATTCATTTCTCACCCTGAACACTGTCACTGCAAGCACATGGCAGCACTCTGGCAGTGTGCTAATCCCAGTCTGCAACCCCAGAGCCTTGCTAGTCTCAGTTCACAGCGCAGGCCTGCCAAAATGAGCCCTGGAGCAGGCAGAAGGTGAGATTTCCTCACACTTTGAGCACCAAGGAACATGCCATGACTCCATGCAGAAGGGCAGGCAGCCTCTGCGAGCACCAGGCCGATGAATCTTTTTCTCCAGAGCCTTTAAGGAGTCCAGGCTTCTTGTGGGGAGCCTGTGTGACATGGGCTGGGTGCAACCACCCAGTGACAGCCAGTAAAGACTTCCAAGCCTCAGAGGGACCGTGGCATTGTTAGTGCCAGGGCTGGACTGTCACTCAGGCTCAGGACACAATAGAGCATTTCAGCTCCTCGGTTAACGGCCGCAAAACACGCAATTCCAGATTGGAAAGCTGGCACCTCAGCCCAAGCCCCAAGAACTGCCTCGTTAGGAAGTTGGGCAGAACAACATTCACACAAGAATTAGTAGGGAACTACTCCACAGTGCCTGCAAATCCCATCTCCACTCCTCCCAGTACTGAGCCTCTGGGTGAGTAATGCAGATATCCCTTATCTTGCTTTTCTGTGTCCTCTCCATGCTCACACAGCATCTCTCACTGACTGTCTGAGTCTCCCAGAGCTCACCAGAACACAGCTTCTTCCAACGATTGTCCTGAATGGGTGCAAGGCATCCTCCCAGTGATATCCCTGAGTCCAGAGCAATGCCCCCAGGCCTGTATTATCCTAGCAGTCATGGATGTAGAGCCTGAACTAGGAAGCATGCAAAGTTAGAGCAGTGCAATCCACCTAAGTGCCACTGTGCCACACAGAGATGTGTGACCCAGCACAGAATTCTTGCAGGAGTGTGACTATACCTGAAGCAAGGTGAATTTCTTCTCCAAACCCAGATTCACCAACGTTAAAATGCATTTTCCTGCCTTTATACAAGTGAGTAAAGTGAGTTTTAGTATTTCTAAAAATGGGGAAGTCCCGCTCATCTTTAGTGGGTGACTTAAGACAAAGGACAGCTGCTCTTTTCCAGACTGGTTAATGGTCTGAGCCATTGGACAGACCAGGTTGTTAGGACTCATCCTGAAGTGCCTCATTTAGAAGCAGTCGATTATTCCTGCTTGGCTGATGAGGTGTTTGTGTCCCTGTTACTCAGGTTTTTAGAAAGGGAGTTGGAAAGCTGAGCCCAGTCAGTGATCTGTTAACAATAGGTGAGTGATTCTGTCTTGATGGCAGGGGAACTCTCTGAGTGTCCTCAGCCTGCTTGAAACTAGGAGTTAAAATTAGTGGGGGGAAGCCTTTTTTGGGTTTTTAGAAAGGGAGTTGGAAAGCTGAGCCCAGTCAGTGAGCTGTTAACAATAGCTGAGTGATTCTGTCTTGATGGCAGGGGAACTCTCTGAGTGTCCACAGCCTGCTTGAAACTAGGAGTTAAAATTAGTGGGGGGAAGCCTTTTTTGGGTTTTTAGAAAGGGAGTTGGAAAGCTGAGCCCAGTCAGTGAGCTGTTAACAATAGGTGAGTGATTCTGTCTTGATGGCAGGGGAACTCTCTGAGTGTCCATCAGCCTGCTTGAAACTAGGAGTTAAAATTAGTGGGGGGAAGCCTCTTCACCAACGTTAACAAATTCACTCACAAAGTCGACATATCAGATTTTTGTTGAACCAGAGGCAGTCAACATTACTGCAGAATGTACAGAACGCTCAAAATTTCCTCTATATCCCAATGGAAACTAGTCAGGAAAATGATGCTGTCAGTGTGATTACGTGACACACGAGAGAACAAACTTCTGCCATCTCAGATAGTACCATCAAACCACAAAATTAATTCAGCTCCTTCACCACTATAAACTATTCTGGTCCAGGCTGTTTGGCTGGTAGGACTACTATCACACCTGGATTATTTTTTAAATACATTTATTTTTTTGCTATTTGAGCCCCAGTCACACATTAGCAACACAGCTAACCGGAGGAACAGACTGTTCCACCAACTACCTGGAACTTTTCATTTAGGGCTACTAAAACTACGTCTAAGGCGTATGTGGGATATTTGACCAAGTTAAAGCATACTTTACAGAAGAAAAACAATATCTTTTAAGGGTCTTTCACCGAAGGAGCATCACTGACAGAGCAGGAGCACTTAATGAGCTGGAAGTTTCCAGGAAAAGCATGCAGGAGGTAGGAGTTAAGCCTCACCCACCACACAGGGGTCATGCCTCCTCCTCTGGGCCTCAGGCCAGCACAGACAACACACACAAGTCCAGGTGAGCCTCATCCTGCTGCCCATGTGCCTTCCCAAACCCCTTAAGCACAGAGCTCATCAGCCTGCAGGCATTTATCCAGCTTAGCACATTCTGCTGGAGCCCAGCCCACCTGCACCAGGACACCAACTCCTCCTCATTTTTATTGGAGAGATTTTTAAACTGACTAGTTCCTGGCTGATAGTCCCCTTCACCTGCTGTATCTTTATCCAGATGTTTTAGGTTAGTTTTAGGTAACTCCCCAGTTAAACCAGGATCTCGAGCTGCATCCTAACCAACCGTGGGAATAAATGTGTCAGGATGAGGGAGGAGGTGGGATTGCTGCTGCTGCCAAATTAAAATGTCYACCAAATTCCTTGGGAACTCCCCAGCACCCAGAACTGCTCACCTCGAGGGCAAAGCTTAATGCCAAAAACCACACAGCCTCATGTCAAATGATTTCAGAGAATTAAAGGTTCACCTTTATGGGCAGCACTTGGAAGGTGAGGGTCCAGGTACTGCTGTGACTCAAAGAGGGACTCCACCAGAGCTGCCACTTCCCCTCCCTGAGGGTTTGCAACTGCCTCAAACCAGCATGGCAGACACAGCAGCTTCCCTCCTTCCCTGGGATCTCCGGGAATATCATCTCATACTCGCAGAGCAGCTGTTCCCAAGCTGTTCCTGGTTACAGCCCAATTCCCAGACCACCGGATTCATGCAGTCCCACCAAACAGCAGCGCAAACAACAGAGCTCCTGAGAGGGCCTGACTGGGACCGGGCTGGAAGAACAGCTCCCTCCAAAAGAGAACACAGGGAAGAGACATAGGCACAAGAAGGCTTGAAGCCGGACCTGGTTATGTTAGATTTTGCAGCCACTGAAACCAAACCAAGACCAACAAAATGGTAACATACAGTGCTTCAGATCCTCTGCTTGTCACAAAACACATGGGAAAAACCTGTCATGGCAGAAACTACACCGATACTAGTTTCATGTTCCTATCCCAAACTCCTTACCCAGCCTCGGCCTCCAATCTTCCCTTCCAGAGGTCAGGAGCCAAATTCCCTTCATTAGGGCAAACTTGGTGACACAAAAACCCCACAAAGCCACTTAAGCCAAACCCACACATCTGAGCGGGCTGCAGCTGTTCTCCACGAGCCTGTTTGGGTTCTTTAACCTTGCTGCCCCGAAACACCTTTTCTTTCTCAAGCTGCAACAGAACCAAGACTGGAATAGGATTGTTTATAGCCACTACTGACCAGTCTTTGGCTGTAACGGATCCGTTCTTCCTCAGGCTCCATCTCCGACTCCTCTGAAGAGAGTGAGAAGGACACGCCGGGACTGCTGTCGTCGTCCTCTTCCTCCTTGGAAGCCAAAGGAAAACAGTGAAGCAGGGCACGGAGATATGGGACACCCACAACCCTCACTTCACTTCTCCTTTTAGGGCCAATCCCACCCCACTGTGAGGGGCTGAGAGAACCCAATGGATGAACCAGCCCCAACGTTTAAGGCTCCCATTCTAATTTAAAATAAGTGTCAATGACTTCACCAGCAGTTCTGTAACACAACAGGAGCTGCAAGTCTCCCACTTTTGCTCCACACCACCACCAGCATAAGAAGCAGCTCTGTTGGTCCAGTGGGATAAAAACCAGGGAAGGTACTGTCAAACCCTGGCTTCCCCAAAATTAAGCATTGGAGAGCCAACTCCTCCAAACAACACAATCACTATGCTCAGGATATTCTGTACCATGACACTTGGGAAAAAATACAGCGGTACAGGACATCTCTCATGATCAAGGAAGGCATATGGGATCTCTCCTACATACAGCACCCAGGAATCTAACTCCTGGCTGGAGAAGACTTAAATGCTGAGATCTCCAAATGTGCCACCTTGTGACACCACACACCAACCTGGGAAAACCTCCCAAGGCATCAGATGGCACCTACGCCTTTTTTTTTTAAAGGGACAGAAACCAACCAAAACCTAGGTATGCCATAGCTTTTAATCTCCAGGACTATGCCTAAATCAGACCTTCGGGGAGGAGAACTGGGGAACGGGATCGGGGAAGGGGATCCGCCACCCCTTGTGTTACAGAAACGCTACCACCACGCAGAGAGAAATCGCTCCATCCTGCTCCTTCCTAACCTCTGGCTTTGACAGCAGAGCATTCCTACTCCCGCCAGCACCTTCCCCACCCCTGCCTCCCTTGGAACCACGGTACCAGGACTCGCGGCTCGGCTGAGGGAGGCAGTTTCCCCACACTTGCTGAACTCTGTTTATAAACAACCGACAACCGGAACGAGCGCGCCCCGCCCCGCCGCGGGGGCCGCCCCGGCCCGCCGGCCACCCAGCCCGCCCCCCGCCGGGGCAGGACGGGAGGCGGAGGGAGGAGGGTCCCCGGGGAGCTGTCAGCCGGCACCCGCCGCCCCCTCCCCAACACTTCCCGACGCGGCCCTCCCGGGGCCCGGCAAGGGAGACCCCCGGCCCGCTCCGCCCCCGCGCTCCGGGGCCCGCACAACTCGGGGTCCGGGTGACCCCCGTGGTGCTCACCAGGTCTCTCCTGCGCCTTTGTCCTTCTACCGCGGCACGGAGCGGGAGGAACAGAACAGACGGAGAGAAGGACCCCCGTCAGCAGCGATCGGTGTCCCGGCCCGCCGCCCCCCCGGCCCCGCCGCTCCCGGGCGGGCAGCGGGCGCTGACAGCCCGCCGGCCGCCCCCCGCCGCGGCCCGCGCGCCCCCCCACCGCCGCCGCCGCCCCTCCACCGCCGCCGCCCCCACCGCCGCCGGGTCCGGGACTCCGCCGGTGCCCGCCCGCCCCGCCCGCCCGCGCGGTGCCCCCCCGGCGCCGCCGCCCCCGGCCGGGACGCGGTTCCCCCTCCTCACACAGGAGCCGCCGCCGCCATTTTGAACCCGTCAGGCCTCACATACACACCGACGCCGCGCGCACGCGCTGCACGCACGGATCCCCCCCAAACCCGAGCGCCGCGCATGCGCGTCACTCTCTCCCGCCCCGCCGCGCGCGCGCGGCTCGGGGAGGCCACGCCCACCCAGGCAAAGTCACGCCCCTTTGTGTGGCCACGCCCCTCCGCAGAGTGGCCACGCCCCTGGGGTGGAGAGGCCGAGCCCCGCTGGGATTTTGGGGGGTTCGTAGCCGAATGCGCCCCGCCGTGGGGTCCCCCCGTGTCCCCCAGGGCTTCGCGGCTGCCTGCACTCCTGTGCACGCCTGCATGGGGGTCTGGGTGCAGAGATTTGTGTGTAACTCCGCACACCTGCATACCGCTACACACATACATGTGTACATACAGTTGCCTAGTTATATACCATAGATACTAACAATACAGTTATAAACTGTATAGTTATAAGTTAGCTGTATATAGCTATGTATAGCTATATACAAATACATGTCCATATATGTATAATATATGGACAGTTATAAACTATGTAGTTATAGATACATTAATAATAATATATAAATATAAAAGAATATATAACTATATGTGTAGTTATAAACCATACCCTTACAGACCTGCATTTGCAGCACACACCTGGCACAACTGTACACCATCCCCACACACCCCAGCCCAAAATCAGCAGGTGACCCCATCCGGTGGCCTCCCATCCCCTCGGACCATTGCGGGACCCCATGTCCCCAACGCCCGTCCGATGTCCCCGACGCCCCCTGGCCCCGACGGCTACCCGGAGTCCCTGACATCCCCAGGCCGTGCCGGGACTGCTCCTCCCCCAGGAACTGTGTCACGCTGACGGGTTGTGTCACTTTAATGGCAGAAGATCACCCCGCGGTCACCCTCCGGTGCTGGCCTGCCAGCTGGAAGGGGAGCCCCCAAATCAGTTCTCTGCTCCCAGAGCTCGGCTGGCAGAGGACGCTGGGATTCAAGTGGGTCAGGGACAGGACGCGGGGATCCAGGTGCGACAGTTTCTTCCTGCCAGGGATGCTTTCCTGCTGGCACCGCATGGTGACCAGCGGTGCCAGTCCCGGGACAGGAGGGTGGCAGCTGTGTGCTGGTGGCAGCGGCAGAGGTGTGGCAGCAGCCGCGGTGCGGTCGGAGCCTGGGGACAGCAGGAGATCCCGGGGGGGCAGTGCCGAGCCGGGGGGCTCAGACGAGCACGCAGCCCCTCCTGGATCTCCCCTTGCGCTGCCTCCGGCGGGCGGCACTGATGGCGGCACTGCAGGCTGTCACAAAGATGTTC
>CM019218.1:530640-547878 GCA_009741485.1 Malurus cyaneus samueli | reverse complement strand
ATAGCGCTTCTGGCGTCACACAGCTCGCCACAGTGGGCTGCCACCCGGATGTCCCCGGGGGGAGACAGCCCCCCCAAAGCAGCACCTGTGGCGCGGGGCCCTTCCTGTATCCCCGCGTGGCTCCAACCCACTGCTGCAGCCTGGCGAGAGCCATCCTCATGGGGACAGGCTTCAAAATCCCAACAAGAGTCTCCATGGATCACCTCCAGCTCCGGCACGAGGCCGCGCCCAAAGCCCCCATCCTTGTGGTGCTCCCCTCCCGAAGAGGGGGGGACAGGTGGCAGCTCCCCGCTCCCTCGCCGTGGCGGCGCTGGCACATGGCGCTGCTGCCGCAGCTGTGGCCCCGCGCTCGCCTCGCCGCCGGGCACGAAGGAGGCGGTTACCCCGCGGCGGCTCCCGGCCTCGCCACCGACCGCCCGCGGCTCCTGACACCTGCGCTGCCACCGACACCGCCGCGGCTCCGCGCTGCCCCTGCCCCCGCTCCGTCCCCCTGCAGCTCGGCAGCCGCGCACTTCAGCAAACTTCCCCGTGCCACCGTTCACGGCACTCTCTGCCAGCGCACTCCCAGCGCACACAACTTTCGCTGCTGCCGCCGATGCCTCTCCGCAGCCGCGCCTGCAGTGACCCACGGTGGCCCCTGTGGCTCCCCGAACTCGCTCTGCCACACTCAGACCTCACTTCCTCACCCGTTCCACCGCAGCTTTCCCTTGGCACACTCTCAGATGTGTAAATCAATCCACTCACTGCTGGCACAGGAACACAGAAACAGCCTGAGCTGGAGCCTCCGAGCAGGGTCCCTGTGTTTGTCCCTGTTGGGAAAATTAATCCACGAACATCAGAGGTCTTTGTCCAAAAAGGAGACAGAGGAGTCTTTCGAACTTTATTCAATAAGGGAGAGGCCATAGCATTTCATGGGGGCTCTCAAATGTAGAGGAGCGCTCCTTTTCTATCCAATTTTTCTGCATTTCTCTCTCTCTTTCCCATTGCTGAGGTACTTGAGAGGTCAGATTCCCGATCCCTAATACAGACCCATCTAATTGCTCCACCCCTCCCTCTTTTTATTCTTTGTGTCTCTGTTCTTTTTCTCTAAGTCCAGGGATTTAGCATGTCTTGGGTGAGTAACAGTCTGTGTCAATTCCTGGAATTCCTATGGAATTGATGGTTCTTCCCATTGCTCCTTTCACCATCAGTATCTGGCCTTATCTCCCAGCAGACCCCTTAATTTGTTTCTAAAACATTGATTATTCATTTCAATCCCTCTCTTCTTTCTTCTCAGTAATTTTCTTTACAAACTTATTGTCATTGCCTTAATTTTCTCTTCCTGGGTCTTTTTCAGTTTGTGATTTTTTGCAGTGACATAATTTTCTGCCTTTTGTAGCCATTTCTGGATCAGCAGGCATGGCTACTCTTTGCATCCCCTTGATCACATGCTGAATGAGCTGCACTGAGCAAGGATCATGGACAGTAAAAAGATCAGAGTTTGCTATAGCACGTAAGAAAAAAGCATTTGTTTAACCCATAGTCCACCATGAAACCACAAAAACATGTCTCATTCCCATCCTTTCCCATTTTGGGTGCTCCCTCCAGCCAAGGATGCATAAATTGGCTGCTTTTTTTTTTTCTAAATAAATCCTCAAACACCTTGACTCCTAATTGATTTCCCTGACTTGTGGTAGCAAAAAGAATAATGGTCTAATATACCCCACATAACATATTCCTGATGAGTTTGGAAGAACTGCGATAAGCATGTTGGCCACAAATCCAATAATGCCCTTTCAAAGCCCAGGTTCCGTTAGCAAAGGGGCCTTTCCAATTTTCATCATCAATTGGTGGGTCAAAATACAGCTTCTTTCCTGGGCCTAACGGTCCCCCAACAATAGTTGCCTCACCACAGGAATCACCATACTTGCATTTCCAAGCTCCACATGAGGTTTTCACCTACAGTTACATCCCAGATCTGTTTTGTTAGATCTGGACCAGAATTATAAAAAAGGTTCGGTTCTGTTTCTGCGTTTGCCACTTCCACTGACAGTCAGACAACTTGTGTCTTACTGGTGGAATTATCTCAGGAGCGGTTAAAAATAAATGGTCAAAAGCTGTCCCTCCCCACTGCTTTACAGCCTTCAAAATCCCTTTGATAATTATGGTAGGAACACCTTACCCAGCTACCATTAGTGAGCTTAACATGTGTTTGATTCCATCTGCCTTGATATTTGAACAATCGTAAGGAGGGCAGTTGGGACCCAACAATCAAACCAAAGATAAGTCCAGTCACAAACACTTTCCCCATGTATACACCCCCTGTTCTATTTAGACATAATGCCTCTTCAGAAGAATGAATTCAACATGGATTCCTTCTCTATCCCAAAATCCCGTTGTTATGGACCTCACTTAGGGTGCTGACCCACCATTTAGGTTTGACTGGGCTGGCCACCCATGGCCAGTTTTCAGATCCTCCTGGCCCTCCACAGACCCAACAACTGCTGAGATTAAAGGCTTTTGCTACTTCTTCTCCTAGGGTTAAAAAACGTATTTTCCCATCTCTGGCCCAAACCTAACTGACAATATATGGGTAAGATTATTAAGAAAAACATTCTAAAGGTGTAATCTAACCACGTGGCCTAAATCCCACGTTTTCTTCCCCACCACCTGTGGTGACTGAAGGAACAGAAACAACATAAAGAAAACAAAGACAGGAGGATTGGCCCCCCAGTGACTGGAGGTGCCAAAGGAGGGGATGCCCACCCAGACTATTCCAGCAGGCTGGCTGTGAGTAGGCACAGGGCTTCCCCCGATGTGGGTGCACTGCTGCTGCTCTGGTCCGCTCCTGCGGAGTGTCAGTCGTGGCCTCCCGTCCTTCTCCTCCAGCTGAGATGTCCAAATCTCTGGGGCCTTAGAAACCTTGACCCGAGTGTGATGGGCCCAGCCGTGTTCTGCTGTTCTTGATGGCTTTTCTGTGCTCAGTGACACTTGGAAATGTCCACGCCACTTCTCCACCTCTGGGGCTTTTTTCCTCTCCTTAACCAAGCCCCAGTCTCCTGACTGGATATTTGGGACAGCAAAGTCCAAGGGCAGGGTCTGTGCCAGCTGAGCTTCCTGTCGAAGAGATTTCACAAGAGACAGTATCCTGGCCACATATTGTTTTAAATATACATCACTTATCTCTATCCCCCCACCAGGCTGAGAATTACAAGGGGAAGGAGTTCCAAACATCAATTCAAAAGGAAAGAACTGAATGTCTCCCCTGGGCCTGCCCCTTATTCTTGCTAAAGCCAGTGGCAAAAGCTGTACCCATGGCATCTTCATTTCTATCATTCACTTTAAAACGTGTACTTTTCTTTCCCCATTTTCCCCAATGCATGTATCACCACATATGCACACTCAGAATCAGTACAAACATTCACTCTCCTGTCCAGATACAATTCACAGGCTCTTACAAGTGCATACAGCTCTGCTGTTTGAGCTGACCATTTGGGCGGCAACCTCCCCCCTTCCTTTAATTCTCTTCCATTGATGATAGTGTATCCTGTAACTCACTTCCCTTCTACCACCCTCGAAGACCCATCAATAAACACATTTTCTCAGGCCAGGGAGTGCCTTGTAAGTCTTCCCTAGCCCGGGTCTGGAGATCTATCACTTGAATGCAGTCATGGGTTTCTTCCTGGCCCCCCTCTTCAGGGCCATTCAGACAGGAGGCCGGGTTAAACCCTTCCCCACTTCTCAATTCTAAATCCTCCTGTTCCATTTATCAAGTTTCTTATTAGAATAACCAAGTGCTGGTCATTCACTCAGAGGCTCTTCCGGTTAACAAAGCTTTAACTTGATGTGAAACTTTCAGCTTTTGGGCTTCAGTCACCATCAAAGCTGTGGCTGCACAATTCTGCAGACAATGGGGTCAGCCTCTGGACACTGGGGCTAGCAGCTTGGAAAAATAAGCAGCAGGCAGCGTGTTCCCCCGTGCTCTTGTACCAAAATTCCTTTAGCATGGCCCTGTTTCACATCCACATAGAGCTCCAGTTCCTTCTGTGAGTCTGGAAGAGCTAAGACTGGGGCACTGGTCAATTTGTCTTTTCATTTTCTGAAGCTTTGCTCCCCTTCTGGTGTCCATACTACAACATCAGGACTGTCTTGGGTTAAACAGCCATAGAAAAGTGTGGATAAAACAGAAAAATCCTCAATCCATGCTCTGCAGTACCCCATCAACCTTAAAAACTGCCAAAACTCCGTTTTTGTCTGGGGTAATGGTATTTGTAAAATTCCTTGTATTCATTCTGGATCAATACACAGTGAACCTCCAGTCAAATCAGATATCATGGTTAGCAGAGTGATCCTGGATAAAGGAAGTGTTTATAATGGTTGTAATGATAATTATCATGTGCAGAATATCCGGTGCTGTTAGCACCTGTGTAAACCGGTGCTGTGGTTAGTGCAGTGTAGAGAGCAGACACGGTGAAGTCGTGGTTAGTCTCTAGAAAGGGGGGGAGATGATGCCTGATGTTTTTTTCCTTTCCTTTTAATGTACCCTTTTATAAATTTTACATACCCTTTTAGACATTTCTGTACCCTTTATGTATCCCCTGTACCCCTTAGCCCCCATGCTTGTAATTCTGTAGCCTGATATTCCAGCTTAGTTTAGGGGTTCTGCAGGGCAGAGACACCAAACATCCTGAGGAAGGGCTCAGTGTGCCCTGTGCTATCTTAAACCCGAGCTCCAGTCTTGGGTGAAGCCTCCTCTCTGGAACATGATGTGTAAACGGGGCTCTGGCCTCATTCTGGGGGGGATTCATTAGAATAGGGGGACATTGCTGCATTTGTTATGTTTCTTATTGGGGAATCCTAGATAGATATTCTAAAATCTGAAATCTATAATACTTGTATCTGTACTACACACAGGGGTGCATTCTGCCATCAAGTTGTGCACCTGGAAACCAAAATACCGAAGTGAAACCCGTTTTTAATCCCTAAACCGTGACTGTCAATACTGAAACTGGCCATCGAGGAAACACCGACCCTGTGCATGACAAAGAGGCCCTGGGCAGGTAAGTGAGACAGCAGGAGACGAGGATGGGGAGGGAGAGAGACTTTAGTGCGGGCTTTTGTGTGCTTGCAATGTGTGGGTAAAAGCATAGGGACCCTGCTCGGAGGCCTGTGTTCCTGTGCCAGCAGTGAGTGGATTGATTTACACATCTGAGAGTGTGCCAAGGGAAAGCTGCGGTGGAACGGGTGAGGAAGTGAGGTCTGAGTGTGGCAGAGCGAGTTCGGGGAGCCACAGGGGCCACCGTGGGTCACTGCAGGCGCGGCTGCGGAGAGGCATCGGCGGCAGCAGCGAAAGTTGTGTGCGCTGGGAGTGCGCTGGCAGAGAGTGCCGTGAACGGTGGCACGGGGAAGTTTGCTGAAGTGCGCGGCTGCCGAGCTGCAGGGGGACGGAGCGGGGGGCAGGGGCAGCGCGGAGCCGCGGCGGTGTCGGTGGCAGCGCAGGTGTCAGGAGCCGCGGGCGGTCGGTGGCGAGGCCGGGAGCCGCCGCGGGGTAACCGCCTCCTTCGTGCCCCGGCGGCGAGGCGAGGCGGGGCCTGTGCGGCACGACAGCGCCAGGCAGGACCCCGGGGGCTGCCGGGAACCTCTTCGGGAGGGGAGCAGCACAAGGATGGGGGCTTTGGGCGCGGCCTCGTGCCGGAGCTGGAGGTGATCCCATGGAGACTCTTGTTGGGATTTTGAAGCCTGTCCCCATGAGGATGGCTCTCGCCAGGCTGCAGCAGTGGGTTGGAGCCACGCGGGGATACAGGAAGGGCCCCGCGCCACAGGTGCTGCTTTGGGGGGGCTGTCTCCCCCCGGGGACATCCGGGTGGCAGCCCACTGTGGCGAGCTGTGTGACGCCAGAAGCGCAGCCGAGGCTCATATTTGGGCACGGAGCAGGTTATTGGAGGCCGCGGCCCCGCAGGCGGGCGATGCCGCGCCTGATAAAGGCCGGCCCGGTGCCGCTGCGTGCATTGGCTGCGGCGCTGCCGAGACATCCCCCGGGCGCGCTGGGCTCGGGGCCGCTGCCATGGGGCCGCTGGCGGCGCTGGGGCTGCTCCTGTGCGTGCGGCTGTGCGGGGGTGAGGGGGGCGGGCGGCAGCGGGGCCCGCGGCGGTGCCGGGCCCGGCTGAGCGCCCTCGGTGCCGCAGGCTCCGGGGAGCTGCGCCTGGTGGGCGGCGGCGGGCGCTGTGCCGGCCGTGTGGAGGTGAAGCACCGCGGGGAGTGGGGCTCCGTCTGCGTCTTCGACTTCGACTGGGATAGCGGTTGGCCCGTGGTGTGCCGGCAGCTGGGCTGTGGCCGGGTGGCCAAGGCGTCCCCATTCGCCCCGTTTGGGTAGAGCACCGGGGATGTGCCTCCTGCCTTTCCCATGATGTGTCCCCATTTTTCCTGGGGAGAGCACTTCTGTGGCCATGGGTGGGATGTGGGGGTGACCTGCACAGGTGAGGGGACACGCTGGCCATGCGAGCCACCAGGATTGTTCTGGCATCAGCGCAGGGCTCAGCCGTGCGGGTGTCCCGGTGCAGATGCCGTGGAGCTGAGGCTGGCGGGCGGCGGCAGTCCCTGCGCCGGGAGGGTGGAGGTGAAGCTGCACGGGACCTGGGGCCGGTGGCAGACGAAAACTGGGACATGAAGGACGCCGAGGTGGTGTGCCAGCAGCTGGGCTGTGGCTCGGCCGCTGGTGTCTACTCTGCCCGCGACCGCTTTGGCGCAGGGGACGGAGCCGTCAGCCTGGCCCGGTGGATTGCAAAGGCAATGAGGCCACGCTGTGGGACTGTGAGATCCGTGAGGCGGGCCAACAGTACTCACGACTCTGACACTGCCGTTGTGTGCCAAGGTAGGAGCCGGGCTAGGAGGGAAGCAGTGTTTGTTCCCATCCCCATCTGACCCTGCTCGCTCCCGCAGGATTTTCCCGGCTGGTCGGCGGCGATGGAGCCTGCGGGCGCTGGAGGTGCGGCAGCGCGGCCTGGTCGTGTTTGTGAGATCAGGTGGACATGAAGGCGGCCCAGGTGGTGTGCCGGGAGCTGGGCTGCGGCGTGGCCTCCCATCCCTGGGCGCTTGGGTTGGGGGGGCCATGTTGGAGGGGGGGTTCCAGTGCAATGGCAGCGAGCCCCTCCTCAGCGCCTGCGCCCAGCGAGCGCCCCACGGCCAGGGCTGCAGCGGCCCCGCCAGCGTCATCTGCTCCCGTAAGTGCCGGGGACAGCGGGGGCTGCTGGGGTCCCTGCACCCTCAGCCCCCTCAACGCCCTTTGTGCCACAGCCTACACGGGCTTCCGGCTGGAGAACGGCAGCTCGGCATGCAGTGGGCGGCTGGAGGTGGCGCTCAGGGGCACGTGGGGCTCCGTGTGCGCCGCCGAGTGGGACCTGCCCGATGCCCACGTCCTGTGCCGCCACCTGGGCTGCGGCCGCGCCTTCAGCGTGCCCCCGGGAGGCTCTTTGGGCGGCGGGGAGGGGCCACTGCGGCCGGACGCCTTTGGCTGCAGCGGGAGCGAGCGGCACCCGGGCGAGTGCCCCGTGGCCGTGCTGGGGAAGGGCCCCTGCGCCCCCGGAAATGCCAGCTCTGTGGAGAGCCACCGCAGCCCATTCTATGTGTGTCACAGGCAGACATCGGGTGAGGTTGGCAGGTGGCCGTGGGCGTTGCCGCGGCTTCCTGGAGGTGCTCCACAACGGCACCTGGGACCGAGTGTGTGTTGAAGGCACAAACCCCACAACCGCTGCCACTGTGTGCCGGCAGCTCGGCTGTGGGGACGAGGGACATGTGAGAGCTGTGTTTGCTCAGCACAGGCCCCAGGAATTTCTGGCGATGCTGGGCTGTAAGGAGGGATCCCGTTCACTCTGGGAGTGCCCTTCGGCACCGTGGCAAGTGCGAGCATGCAAATCACGCTTCTACATGCACGTGGCTTGTATGGAGGACACTGATGGCACCAGTGACACACGCACTAGCCCATATCCGGACACTGCGAGCAGCACAGGTAGCTACGCCCATGCCTGAACCCCCGCCCACTCAGGGATTGGTGATTCCCCTGCCCTCAGTGCTCGCCCTTGTCCCCACAGGTGTCCCCAGCAGAAGCACGCCGGCGGTGGCCGTGGGGACTGTGGCAGTGCCAGCTGTGCTGTGCGTGGTGCTGGGGACCCTGCTGTGCCTGGCCCTGGGTGCCCTGGCCGTGCTGCTGTGCCGTGCCCGCGCCAGGCGCCGAGGTGAGTCCCGGTGGGTGGGTGCTGGGACAGAGCCGCTTTGGGGCTCCCGCCCTGGCAACGGCTCCGAGGGTGGGCACGGGTGGCCGAGGTGCCCCCACGGTGCCCAGGGCTCCGGGTAAGTGCTGCCGGTCATTGCAGGCCCTGGCAGAGCTGCCGATGCCGTCTCCAGCGCTGTCTATGAGGAGCTGGACTACACGGCGATGCCGGAGTACCAGGAGGTGCCCGGTGAGCCAGGTGGGTGCAGCCCCCGTGCCCCCCGGCTGTGGCCGGACAGGGGCTCTGCCCCACAGCCCCACAGCCCCACGGCAGCTCCGGCTCCTGGCGGCCCTGCCCCGGCTCCTCGCCATGGGCTCAGGGTGTCCCTGGGTGCCAGGACAGCTCCGCTCTGTGATGTGAGGTTGTGTCACCCGCGCTGCCGCTCGAGGCCCCGCCCCAGTCGCTGTTTTCCCCTGCAGGTTCCCTGTGGGAGGGATCGGTGAAGGAGCTGCCGTATTCCAGCGGGACAGCGAGGAGGGCAGTGCCACCGAGGCAGCCCCAGGTAGGGGCACAGGGCAGGAAGCCAGCGGGGAGTGCCGGGGACAGGGGACACGGCCGGGCTGGGGAGCTGAGGGGACAAGTCCCGCCCTTGTTGGCGTTCAGCGAAGCAAAGCCTTTCCCTGCGGGACCCGAGGGCCACCGGCACATCCCCGGTGGCAATGGCGGAGGGGATGGCACAGCCAGAGCCCTGCCACGGCCACTGGGTCACTGCCATGGAGCCCTGTGGCTGTCGCAGACCCCCCTGGCCGGCCCGAGCACGGAACCCCGGATGGCTACGACGATGTCCTGGATGTGGCAGAGGAGCCCCCCGCTGCCAGCACTGGGGACATGTCCGAGGCAGTGGCACGGCAGAGGTGGATGTGTGTCCTCCCCACAGGTAAGAGGGATCCCAGCTGCCGTGTCCCCTCTGCACAGCCACTCCATGGGGCAGGGTTTGGCTGCGGGGGCTGCAGCCACAGCCCAGGTGGGGTCTGTCACAGGGGACACGGAGCTGCCCCCTCAGGCAGCCACGTGTGCTGTCCCCAAGGTGGGAGCTGCTCCCCTCCAAGTGTCCCAGGAGCCACCAGGGATCCCCCGGAACAGCCCCCGGGACACACGGACTATGATGATGTCGGCAGCAGCGCCCTGGAAACGTCTCCGTGAGGATGCCCCGGCCGTGCCACAGCCCTGGGGACACGTGTGGGGCAGTGTGGAGGGTCCCTGTCCCCAGGCAGGGTGGCCCTGCCCACCCCCGCAGCACTGCAGGAAAACAGCTCCTGTGTAGGGATTTTCTTTGATTTCAGTGTGAATTTCTGTTTTTTCCTATTAAAACCCAAACTGGTCAGAGTCTCACTGCCAGCACTGTGTCCTCATTGCCCCATCCCTGGGCATCGTGGGCTCAGGGAGAAGGACACACGGGGCTCCCTGGGATTGGTGTCTTTATTTGGCACTGCCAAAGTCACAGCACGGTTCCCACGAACAACGAGGGGGAAACAGAGAGGGCAGGACCCGGTCCCCTCGCAGTGTTGGGCTGGGAATGGCTCTCCCTGTCGCAAGGACTTTTCCCAAATGGGGGGAGGTCTCCTGAAGGAGGGCAGCACCTTCCTTACTTTCGGCAGGACTCCAGCCGGAGGGGGTGCGGTTCCTGCAGCAGGGCCTGGCTGAAGCCATCCGAGCTCAGGCCGGGCATGGAGGAGGCAGGAGAAGAGGAGAAGGGGTTGGAGCTTGTGGGATGGAGGTGCTGAAGCAGCCGCGGTGCCCGTGCGCCCCTGCCCGTCCTGCAGCATGGGCTCCCCGGCTCGGGGATGCCGGCATGGAATGGGCCGTGCAGGGCGCTCAGCCCGGGCTGTGCAGCGGGCAGGCGGGATGGCGGAGCTGCTGGCACAGCTCCAGGGCCGAGGCAAAGAGGGAAGGAGGGCTTTGCCCTCCGCGTCCTGAGCTGCTCCGGGTGGGGAGAGCGGAGCCGTGGGTGAGGTCCCCGCAGCCCCCAGGGGTTCGTGAGTTGGGAATCCCGCAGCTCAATGGGAACTCTCGGGAAAGACCCTCAGAGCCGGCCCGAGGGCTTCTCAGGGGAACCTGTGTGTTAGGAATATTAATCCACAAACGCGAGAGGTTTATGTCCAAAAAGGAGACAGAGGAGTCCCGTAACTTTATTCGAATAAAGGGAGAGGACATGGGACATTTCCATGGAGTCTCTCAAATTGTTAGAGGATGCAGCCTCCTTTTAATACTAATTTCTCGGCCACGTTTCCCTATCGGCTGAGATACTTGAGAGGTACAGATTTCCCAAATCGCCTAATACAGACCGCATTCTAATAGGCATCCCGGCCCCCGTCCCTTCTTTTATATTTTGTGTCTGTGTTCATTTTCTCTAAGTCCAAGGATTTAGCAGTGTCTTGGGTGAGTCCCAGTCTGTGTCAATTCCTCTCACTGCTGGAATTCCTCTGGAATTTAAGTTCCCATTGCTCCTTTCACCTGTCAAATCAGCCTTATCTCCCATCAGAGCCCATCATTTGTTTGTAAAGACATTGATCATTCCTTTCAACCCCTCCCTTTCCAAGCACACAAAAGCCCACACTAAAGTCTCTCTTCCTCCCCATCCTCGTCTCCTGCTGTGTCCCTCATGGTCCCTCAGCTGTCCGGGGCCGCGGCTCCCGGGCTCTTTGTTGTGCTGAGCGCAGCAATTCCTCAGCAGCACAGCGTCCCGGTCCCTCGCTGTGCGGCGGCGGGAGGAGCTGCCCTGCCCCATGCAGATGCTCTGCCGGGCGCTGCGGCACCGGGGCCGCGCCCTGGAGCTGCTGCGGTGAGAGACGCACGGGGGCCCAAAGCGGGGCCCAAATCGGGGCTGTGCCTGGGGGCACCCGAACCGGAGTGCCGTGGGGCAGTGGCTGCTGCTGCCCCGCTGCTCCCCGGGGACGGGCAGGGGCGCACGGGCACCGCGGCTGCTTCAGCACCTCCCTCCCACAAGCTCCAACCCCTTCTCCTCTTTTCCTGCCTCCTCATGCCCGGCCTGAGCTCGGAGGCTTCAGCCAGCCTGCTGCAGGAACTGCACGCCCTCCAGCTGGAGTACTGCCCAAAGTAAGGAAGGTTCTGCCCCTCCTTCAGAGACCTCCCCTCATTTGGGAAAGTCCTTGCGACAGGGAGAGCCATTCCCAGCCCCGCTCTGCCTGGGGACCGGGTCCTGCCCTCTCTGTTTCCCCGTCGTTGCCGTGGGAACCGTGCTGTGACTTTGGCAGTGCCAAATAAAGACGCCAATCCCAGGGAGCCCCGTGTGTCCTTCTCCCCGAGCCCACGATGCCCAGGGATGCGGCATGAGGACACAGTGCTGGCAGTGAGACTCTGACCAGTTGGGTTTTAATAGGGAAAAACAGAAATTCACACTGAAATCAATGAAAATCCCTACACAGGAGCTGTTTTCCCGCAGTGCTGCGGGGGAGGGCAGGGCCACCCTGCCTGGGGACAGGGACCCTCCACACTGCCCCACACGTGTCCCCAGGGCTGTGGCACGGCCGGGGCATCCTTACGGAGACAACTCCAGGGCGCTGCTGCCGACATCATCATAGTCCGTGTGTCCCGGGGGCTGTTCCGGGGGATCCCTGGTGGCTCCTGGGACACTTGGAGGGGAGCAGCTCCCACCTTGGGGACAGCACACGTGGCTGCCTGAGGGGCAGCTCCGTGTCCCCTGTGACAGACCCCACCTGGGCTGTGGCTGCAGCCCCCGCAGCCAAACCCTGCCCCATGGAGTGGCTGTGCAGAGGGGACACGGCAGCTGGGATCCCTCTTACCTGTGGGGAGGACACACATCCACCTCTGCCGTGCCACTGCCTCGGACATGTCCCCAGTGCTGGCAGCGGGGGGCTCCTCTGCCACATCCAGGACATCGTCGTAGCCATCCGGGGTTCCGTGCTCGGGCCGGCCAGGGGGGTCTGCGACAGCCACAGGGCTCCATGGCAGTGACCCAGTGGCCGTGGCAGGGCTCTGGCTGTGCCATCCCCTCCGCCATTGCCACCGGGGATGTGCCGGTGGCCCTCGGGTCCCGCAGGGAAAGGCTTTGCTTCGCTGAACGCCAACAAGGGCGGGACTTGTCCCCTCAGCTCCCCAGCCCGGCCGTGTCCCCTGTCCCCGGCACTCCCCGCTGGCTTCCTGCCCTGTGCCCCTACCTGGGGCTGCCTCGGTGGCACTGCCCTCCTCGCTGTCCCCGCTGGAATACGGCAGCTTCTTCACCGATCCCTCCCACAGGGAACCTGCAGGGGAAAACAGCGACTGGGGCGGGGCCTCGAGCGGCACCGCGGGTGACACAACCTCACATCACAGAGCGGAGCTGTCCTGGCACCCAGGGACACCCTGAGCCCATGGCGAGGAGCCGGGGCAGGGCCGCCAGGAGCCGGAGCTGCCGTGGGGCTGTGGGGCAGAGCCCCTGTCCGGCCACAGCCGGGGCACGGGGGCTGCACCCACCTGGCTCACCGGGCACCTCCTGGTACTCCGGCATCGCCGTGTAGTCCAGCTCCTCATAGACAGCGCTGGAGACGGCATCGGCAGCTCTGCCAGGGCCTGCAATGACCGGCAGCACTTACCGGAGCCCTGGGCACCGTGGGGGCACCTCGGCCACCCTTGGCCACCCTCGGAGCCGTTGCCAGGGCGGGAGCCCCAAAGCGGCTCTGTCCCAGCACCCACCCACCGGGACTCACCTCGGCGCCTGGCGCGGGCACGGCACAGCAGCACGGCCAGGGCACCCAGGGCCAGGCACAGCAGGGTCCCCAGCACCACGCACAGCACAGTTGGCACTGCCACAGTCCCCACGGCCACCGCCAGCGTGCTTCTGCTGGGGACACCTGTGGGGACAAGGGCGAGCACTGAGGGCAGGGGGATCCCAGCCAGCCCGGACTGGGCGGGGCGGGCACCGGCAGAGTTACCTGTGCTGGTGACACTCTCCGCATCCGGGGGAGTGTCCGTGTCACTGCTGCCGTCAGTGTCCTCCTCACAAGCCACGTAGGTGTCCCCCTGAGGGCCGCAGCTCTGCAGCTGCCACGGTGCCGAGGGGCACCCCCAGAGCGAGCGGGCCCCGTCCTCACAGCCCAGCCAGGCCAGCCAGGCAGGGGCCGGCTGCCGGGCGGGATCGGCCACAGAGAGCCGCTGTCCCCGCAGCCCAGCTGGCGGCAGACGGTGCCGGCGGTGCCGGGGCTGGTGCCGTTGGCGCACACGCGGCCCCAGGTGCCATTGTGGGACACCTCCAGGTAGCCGCGGCAGCGCCCGCGCCCGCCCGCCAGCCGCACGGAGAGCTGCTCTGCAAAGGGTCACGGCACGGGGGTCACGGCACGGCCGGGAAGCCCTGGGGGACTCCCCCAAACCCCGATCTGGGGGTGCCCGCCACTCACCTGAGCACACGGCCCCTGCCCCGCCGCCGCTCCCGCAGCCGCGCCCTTCCGAGCGCCCGCATTCCCAGAGAGACTCCTCGCTCCCGGAGCACTCGGGGATGTACGGCCACAGCGGCCCCGTGCCGGCACCGAAGAGCGCCCGCCTCGGGGCCTCCAGCGCCGTGCCACAGCCCAGCTCCCGGCACACAACGGCGGCGTCCTGCGGCTCCCAGCCTTCCTGGCACACGCTGCTCCACGAGCCGCTGGAATAGACCTCCACCCCGCCCGGCACAGCGCCCAGAGCTCCCCACCAGCCTCACCCGCCGGCTGCCTGCGGGCACACAACCACAGCCCTGGGCTGGCTGCTTGGGCCACCGGCACCTCCGGCCCTTCTGGACACACCCACCTGAGCAGATCATGGCCACCCCGTGAGGGATGCCGGCATGTGCAGTGGTCATCTGAAACCAGTGGTACATGGACGGCTCCCCTGGTTGCTTTTTCCGCGCAGGGATCTTCCCTCGGATGGTTTCGATCACACTTTTCATGATGTCTTCCTCCTTTGAGTTGATGTCCCACAGACTGGTATTCCCGGAGACAGCTTTGCTCATGTCCAGCTCGCCACAGCCCAGCTCCGAGCACACGGCGCTGAAATTCCGGTCGAGCAAAAGCTCTCCGGGCACACGGCGCCAGGTCCCGGCACTTATGGCCAACTCCAGCCACCCATCGCACCGGCTCTCACCCTCCACCAGCCGCAGGGACTCCACAATGCCTGTAAAACAGCCGGACTCAGCCCTTCCCTTCACTCCCAAACAGCCCTGCATCCTCCCATCCCAGTTCCTGCGGGGTCCCAGAAGCCCTTAAGGCTCCTCCCGCGGGTGCCGCACACACCTGAGCAGTTGACGGCGGCGGCGTTTCCGGGGGCGCAGGGGCCCTTCCCCAGCACGGCCACGGGGCACTCGCCCGGGTGCCGCTCGCTCCCGCTGCAGCCAAAGGCGTCCGGCCGCAGTGGCCCCTCCCCGCCGCCCAAAGAGCCTCCCGGGGGCACGCTGAAGGCGCGGCCGCAGCCCAGGTGGCGGCACAGGACGTGGGCATCGGGCAGGTCCCACTCGGCGGCGCACACGGAGCCCCACGTGCCCCTGAGCGCCACCTCCAGCCGCCCACTGCATGCCGAGCTGCCGTTCTCCAGCCGGAAGCCCGTGTAGGCTGTGGCACAAAGGGCGTTGAGGGGGCTGAGGGTGCAGGGACCCCAGCAGCCCCCGCTGTCCCCGGCACTTACGGGAGCAGATGACGCTGGCGGGGCCGCTGCAGCCCTGGCCGTGGGGCGCTCGCTGGGCGCAGGCGCTGAGGAGGGGCTCGCTGCCATTGCACTGGAACCCCCCCTCCCACAACATCCCCGAGCCCACCCCAAAGCGGCCGCTGCCAGGGATGCCGAGTGCCACGCCGCAGCCCAGCTCCCGGCACACCACCTGGGCCGCCTTCATGTCCACCTGATCCTCGCACACACCGACCAGGCCCGGCGCTGCCGCACCTCCAGCCGGCCGGCGCAGGCTCCATCGCCGCCGACCAGCCGGGAAAAGCCTGCGGGAGCAGAGCAGGGGCAGCATCGAGGGATGGGCGTCAAGTGCCACAGCCCCCCAGCCCAGCTCCTACCTTGGCACACAACGGCAGCGTCCAAGTCATGGATGAGGCCCTTATAGGGTCCCCAGCCTCGGATCTCGCAGTCCCAGAGCGCGGCCTCGGACCCTTCGCAATCCACCAGGGCCAGACTCACGGGTCCGTCCACGGCTCCGAAGCGATCACGGGCAGAGTAGGCACGAGCGCCGAGCCACAGCCCAGCTGCTGGCACACCACCTCGGCGTCCTCCATGTCCCAGTTTTCATCTGATACTGAGCCCCAGCGTCCCTGCAGCTTCACCTCCACCCTCCCGGCGCAGGGACTGCCGCCGCCCGCCAGCCTCAGCTCCACGGCATCTGCACCGGGACACCCGCACGGCTCAGCGCTGCCCTGGATGCTCCAGAACAATCCTGGTGGCCCTGCATGGCCAGCGTGTCCCCTCACCTGTGCAGGTCACCCCCACATCCCGCTCGTGGCCGCAGTAGTGCTTTCCCCATCCAAAGTGCGGACACTTCTCCAGGGCATCCTCGGTGCCGCGACAGAAGTAGGGCTGGAGCCAGATCCGCCCCGTGCCCTGCTCAACCACGAGGTGCGGGGACGCCTTGGCCACCCGGCCACAGCCCAGCTGCCGGCACACCACCAGGGCCCAACGCGCTTCCCAGTCGAAGTCGAAGACGCAGACGGAGCCCCACTCCCCGCGGTGCTTCACCTCCACACGGCCGGCACAGCGCCCGCCGCCGCCCACCAGGCGCAGCTCCCCGGAGCCTGCGGCACCGAGGGCGCTCAGCCGGGCCCGGCACCGCCGCGGGCCCCGCTGCCGCCCGCCCGCCACTCACCCCCGCACAGCCGCACGCACAGGAGCAGCCCCAGCGCCGCCAGCGGCCCCATGGCAGCGGCCCCGAGCCCAGCGCGCCCGGGGGATGTCTCGGCAGCGCCGCAGCCAATGCACGCAGCGGCACCGGGCCGGCCTTTATCAGGCGCGGCATCGCCCGCCTGCGGGGCCGCGGCCTCCAATAACCTGCTCCGTGCCCAAATATGAGCCTCGGCTGCGCTTCTGGCGTCACACAGCTCGCCACAGTGGGCTGCCACCCGGATGTCCCCGGGGGGAGACAGCCCCCCCAAAGCAGCACCTGTGGCGCGGGGCCCTTCCTGTATCCCCGCGTGGCTCCAACCCACTGCTGCAGCCTGGCGAGAGCCATCCTCATGGGGACAGGCTTCAAAATCCCAACAAGAGTCTCCATGGGATCACCTCCAGCTCCGGCACGAGGCCGCGCCCAAAGCCCCCATCCTTGTGGTGCTCCCCTCCCGAAGAGGGGGGGACAGGTGGCAGCTCCCCGCTCCCTCGCCGTGGCGGCGCTGGCACATGGCGCTGCTGCCGCAGCTGTGGCCCCGCGCTCGCCTCGCCGCCGGGGCACGAAGGAGGCGGTTACCCCGCGGCGGCTCCCGGCCTCGCCACCGACCGCCCGCGGCTCCTGACACCTGCGCTGCCACCGACACCGCCGCGGCTCCGCGCTGCCCCTGCCCCCGCTCCGTCCCCCTGCAGCTCGGCAGCCGCGCACTTCAGCAAACTTCCCCGTGCCACCGTTCACGGCACTCTCTGCCAGCGCACTCCCAGCGCACACAACTTTCGCTGCTGCCGCCGATGCCTCTCCGCAGCCGCGCCTGCAGTGACCCACGGTGGCCCCTGTGGCTCCCCGAACTCGCTCTGCCACACTCAGACCTCACTTCCTCACCCGTTTCTGTCAATAAATTGATTTTTAAGAGCTAATTAGAGGTTAGAAGCTAATTAATAATTTATTAATTAAAACATAATAACAAGAATAGATACTAACTAGATACTAGTTAAAAAGCAGCGCTGGGCGGGCTAGGCAGTGGCCGCTGCACCTAGGACACCAGCTAGTGGGCTCCCCACTAACCTAGACACCGCGCCGCACGTAGCTGAGCTCCCCTTTTTATACTCTCTCTATGTGGTGTTTTTAGAAGTTTTAGAGATCTTGATGTGGTCTGCGTTGCTGTGTTTGCGTTGTGTGTTATTGGGGTCTTTT
>CM019218.1:498828-530615 GCA_009741485.1 Malurus cyaneus samueli | reverse complement strand
GCGGTTGCTATGACGACTACTGGTAGGCGTGGTTAGGGGGAGGCAGGAGTTTCTCTGCACGTTTGCAGTTTTTTTTCTTCTCCTTAGATACATGAAGGTGTTACAAACTGTTTTAATAAAACATGTGGCAATTTATGAACAACTTATACAATTCCCCCTCTCTTTATTTACTATTTGGTTTATGAAATTGCTTTAACACTTTTTTGCTTATAGCCAGTCCTGTTTTGATTTTATTTTCAGATATGATTTAGATTTTGTCTATGGCATTAATGCCTGCTTCTAACTTTCTTTTAACTTATTAAACGGCTGATATGGGTGTGTGGATATGGAATTGTTACACTTTATAGAGCAGGCTATTATTAGTAACACATAATATACTTGCAAGGTTTGAGTGGAGGACTTTTTTGTTTGGATGTTTTAATAAATTGATTTGTTTTCTATTTAGGTGGTGAACTCTAGTTCACTTTTTTTTATGGAAAGGGAGCTCAGAGTCATAGTCTCAGGTTCTCTTTTTATGTTTGGTTTTCTTCTGCCACCTGTCGACTGGGTTGCTTCTGGTTACAGAGACATTCACGGCAGCAAGAGGATTCTCGGAACGCCCGTGGGTTTTTACACACTGTTTTTAGTGGGTCTTGTAACTGTTAACTGCTTTTTTGCACAGGGCGAGCAGGCAGGCTCGACTCTGCATTCGCTCTCGACTAGTTTTGCTAACAAGGGTTTGGGTCATTAGAGTGACAGCAGTACAAATTGGGGTGGATGCCATGGGTTAAATTTCTACTTCTTTTGATTTTATATTTTTATCTTCTTTATGTTAGAGGCATTGTGAATTTGCATGATTTCAGCTTTCTTGGCTTTACAGGCAGGGAGGTAAAACCTCTGAAGGAGTGCTCTTGCATGCAATGGATTTATCATCTTACTTGTACACCTTGCAAACAAAACATCAAAAAGCTAACAATTACAGCTAATATTATCATATTTAACTACATAGTTTTGAACATGGTTAAAATTATATTCTGATCTACAATCAGGTTCTTTTAAACAAATATTAACAGGATTCATGCAGGGTATTGCAAGCTTATCGCTTCTTAAGTCTTATCTTTATGTCTTCACGCCGTTGGGATGGGATGACTCTGACCACGTCCGAGTCTTGAGTGAGTTTTTTACACACTGGATGAGTTCTTTTTCAGCGGTCTGCACTGCAGCTCATAGTAAGTTATTTATTATACTTCGTTTCTAACAGAATTTATGTATGGCATTTTATGGGGGGCTTTTGCACTACTAATTTTTTTTTGTGAAGTTTTTTTTTTGATTAGATAGCTGAGTAATATAAACCTGTAAATGGGTATCAGATATTTTAGGGTGGTCTGCAGCATTTCTACATCAAAAGGCATTCTATACAACATTTCAAATGGTGATACTCTGATGTCTGCACGGGGTTGTGTTTTAATATTTAGCAAAGCTAATGGTAAGCACTTTAATAGGTACTTTAAAAGGTTCTCTTCTTTGCTCTCAATTACTTGTATTGTGTCCTTACAAATTTTGCAACTTAGCGGCAAGGACTGAATGGTTGATCGTTCTGCCCCTGAGTCCACGAGGAACTCAAATTCCTGTTGCTGGGGTCCTACTTTCAATTTTATCAAGGGCTCACTGAACTTATGTGACCCCAGCAAATAGAGCTCCTGACACCCCTAATCCTCAGCAAACAGTTTATCTGCTATTCTTTGCTTGCAATTCTTTTTTAAATGTCTCTTTTTCTGGCAGTAATAACAGACTACATTGTTTTCTAAGGACTGTTGTTCTAGTTGGGTACTCGAATTTGGTCTTTTTTTTTTGCTCTGTACTGCTGCTACCATCATTTTAACTCTGTTTTTTGTAACTTTCGTCATCCCTTCTTACATATACTCTCTGTGCTTTTTTTAATAGTTTTAGCCCTTGTTTTGCTAACTCGTTAGTTTTTTTAATTTCTTTCGGATATCAGCATCCCCGAGACACACTGAAATTAGAGGGTTTGGCCCACGGGTCGTGTCAGGATCTACTCTAGAATACAACTGCAATTTCTTTTTATTTTTTTAACAGGTGGGTAGGGTTCTTCTTTCTTTGTATTATTAAAGGTTTACTCAATATTTTGCTCTCTAGCACTGCTTTTTTATTCTTTATCTATAATGGTTTTTAGTCTTGCATGTAGCTCGTCTTGTGGTTTTGATTGTCTTAATTGGGCTGATGTACATGGCTATTTCGTATCACCCATGGGACCTTGTGGGTGTTGATTTTCAGATATGCATGCTTGCAGTTCTAATATGCGTCTCTCTTCTGTGTGAAAGTATTCTTAAAATGGATTGCAGCTTGTCTCAGGTATAGATATTGTCTTAGGAATTGGTTACTCTTTCTGCTACTCTAAGAGGGTTTTTAAAAGATGTCTCATTTCTTTTTTAAATTCGCGGACATCCGGAGTTTAAAGGGACTTACATATCTTATACTGGGTGCCTGCTCACTCTCTTGTTGATTTATCATTTTTATAGCCACTTCTTTTAGGGGGTATAACTTGCGGGCTTTGCTCTGCGTTACTGGTCTCTCTGTAGAATGTTATCTTCTTCTTTAGATGGAATCTCCCTGTTCCCGAGGAAGTGGCCAGCCTCTCCCCCTTGTGCTTGATTTAATGGTACTATCGATGAGTGAGCGTGCACTGATGGTGTGGTGGTGCATTCATCAGGATTTTTACGTCTATTCTTGTTATAGACCACAAACCCCTGCTCTTCTCGTGTTAGGGAGAGCGTCAGTTAATTACTCTCTTTTGAATGAGGGGTTTCTTACTGTTACTAAACATTTCAAGCTTGCACAAGATTTTTCATCTGACTTAAATGGTCAATACAAAGAGATTGACTGATTGTTTTTTCCCCCTCAAACGCATACAGTATTTTTATTTAGTTACTTTTCTTTTTGGTCTGAGGGTGTCTGCATTATGTATTAAGCTTTTGATGTTCTCTAATTTTCGGAGTTCTCGGAGGGATGTCTGGGAGCTTTATTTTTGGGGCTCCCTCCCATGGATGTAGAGGGCTTGCTTTCTCTCTGTTTCATCTCTAGAGTGTTTTCAGCGGGGAAATGAGTATCACCTCACACGCACAATTTATCTCAGTTCTGGTCTATGTCTAATCCAGATCACATGAATAGGGATTGCCACACTGCGGACTCCTTACACACACAGACACGTGAGCGTGTCTCTGCGAATTGAGCTAGCGAGCCTCGGCCTCTGCAGCTCCACCCGCGGACTCTCCACACACAGACACGTGAGCCGTCTCGCGAATGAGCTAGCGAGCGCCGGCCTCGCAGCCCTCACTTCCGCGGACCTCCCTACCCACGCGACACGTGCAGCCGTTCTGCGAATATGAGCTAGCGAGCGTCGGCGCTCTGCAGCTCCACTCGCGACCTCCACACAACAGACACGTGAGCCGTCTCGACCGTCGAGCTAGCGAGCCCGGCGCTCGCAGTGTAACCCCACTCGCGGTACTTATCACACACAAGAACGTGAAGCGTGTCCTGCGAAGTGAGCTAGTGAGCCTCGGCGCTCGCAGGCCTCACCTCGCGGACTCCAATAACACACAGACTAGTGCGCTGTCTTGCGATATGAGCTCGAGCCTCGGCGCTCCCTGCCTTCTCCGCGGGACTCTCAAAACGATTCACGCAGTGCAGTTCTCGCGGTCGGCAATAGTCGGTCGCTTCGCCCCTTCCTCCGGGCGAGTTCTCGCAACAAGCCGGGGCGGTTCTCCGCGGTCGGCAGAGCCTCGTGCGTCCCCGCCCTCCCCGCGGGAGTCTCCGCTAACTACCAGACACTTGCGGTGCCCGTCTCGCCTGAGCTTGAGCCGACTTCGGCGTCTCCCAGCCCCTCCCGCGAACGTCTCGCCACACGATCACGAGCTCTCCTGCGTCGAGCCATGAGCACGCGGGGATACAGGAAGGGCCCCGCGCCACAGGTGCTGCTTTGGGGGGGCTGTCTCCCCCCGGGGACATCCGGGTGGCAGCCCACTGTGGCGAGCTGTGTGACGCCAGAAGCGCAGCCGAGGCTCATATTTGGGCACGGAGCAGGTTATTGGAGGCCGCGGCCCCGCAGGCGGGCGATGCCGCGCCTGATAAAGGCCGGCCCGGTGCCGCTGCGTGCATTGGCTGCGGCGCTGCCGAGACATCCCCCGGGCGCGCTGGGCTCGGGGCCGCTGCCATGGGGCCGCTGGCGGCGCTGGGGCTGCTCCTGTGCGTGCGGCTGTGCGGGGGTGAGTGGCGGGCGGGCGGCAGCGGGCGCGGCGGTGCCGGGCCCGGCTGAGCGCCCTCGGTGCCGCAGGCTCCGGGGAGCTGCGCCTGGTGGGCGGCGGCGGGCGCTGTGCCGGCCGTGTGGAGGTGAAGCACCGCGGGGAGTGGGGCTCCTCTGCGTCTTCGACTTCCACTGGGAAGCGGTTGGGCCCTGGTGGTGTGCCGGCAGCTGGGCTGTGGCCGGGTGGCCAAGGCGTCCCCGCATATCCCGGTCAGGCAGGGCACGGGGCGGATCTGGCTCCAGCCCTACTACTGTCGGCACCGAGGATGCGCTGGAGAAGTGTCGACATTTAGGATGGGGAAATCACAAGTGCGGCCACGAGTGGGATGTGGGGGTGACCTGCACAGGTGAGGGGACACGCTGGCCATGCTGGGCCACCAGGATTGTTCTGGAGCATCCAGGGCAGCGCTGCGCCGTGCGGGTGTCCCGGTGCAGATGCCGTGGAGCTGAGGCTGGCGGGCGGCGGCAGTCCCTGCGCCGGGAGGGTGGAGGTGAAGCTGCAGGGACGCTGGGGCTCGGTGGCAGACGAAAACTGGGACATGGAGGACGCCGAGGTGGTGTGCCAGCAGCTGGGCTGTGGCTCGCCGTCGTGCCTACTTCGCCCGTGATCCTTCGGGCCGTGACGGACCCTCAGTCTGGTGATTGCGACGGGTCCGAGGCCGCGCTGTGGGACTGCGAGATCCGAGGCTGGGGACCCTATAACGTCAGCCCATGACTTGAGGTTGCCGTTGTGTGCCAAGGTAGGAGCTGGGCTGGGGGGCTGTGGCACTTGACGCCCATCCCTCGATGCTGACCCTGCTCTGCTCCCGCAGGCTTTTCCCGGCTGGTCGGCGGCGATGGAGCCTGCGCCGGCCGGCTGGAGGTGCGGCAGCGCCGGGCCTGGGTCGGTGTGTGCGAGGATCAGGTGGACATGAAGGCGGCCCAGGTGGTGTGCCGGGAGCTGGGCTGCGGCGTGGCACTCGGCATCCCTGGCAGCGGCCGCTTTGGGGTGGGCTCGGGGATGTTGTGGGAGGGGGGGTTCCAGTGCAATGGCAGCGAGCCCCTCCTCAGCGCCTGCGCCCAGCGAGCGCCCCACGGCCAGGGCTGCAGCGGCCCCGCCAGCGTCATCTGCTCCCGTAAGTGCCGGGGACAGCGGGGGCTGCTGGGGTCCCTGCACCCTCAGCCCCCTCAACGCCCTTTGTGCCACAGCCTACACGGGCTTCCGGCTGGAGAACGGCAGCTCGGCATGCAGTGGGCGGCTGGAGGTGGGCTCAGGGGCACGTGGGGCTCCGTGTGCGCCGCCGAGTGGGACCTGCCCGATGCCCACGTCCTGTGCCGCCACCTGGGCTGCGGCCGCGCCTTCAGCGTGCCCCCGGGAGGCTCTTTGGGCGGCGGGGAGGGGCCACTGCGGCCGGACGCCTTTGGCTGCAGCGGGAGCGAGCGGCACCCGGGCGAGTGCCCCGTGGCCGTGCTGGGGAAGGGCCCCTGCGCCCCCGGAAACGCCGCCGCCGTCAACTGCTCAGGTGTGTGCGGCACCCGCGGGAGGAGCCTTAAGGGCTTTTGGAACTCCCCACGAATTGGGATCAGAGGATGCAGGGTTGTTTTAGAGTGAATGGACGGGCTGAGTCTCGTGTTTTACAGGCATTGTGGAGTCCCTGCGGCTGGTGGAGGGTGAGACCGGTGCGATGGGTGGCTGGAGTTGGCCATAAGAGCCGGGACCTGGCGCCGTGTACCCGGAGAGCTTTCGTACACACAGAATTTCAGCGCCGTGTGCTCGGAGCTGAGCTGTGGAGAGCTGGTCAAGAGCGAGCTGTCCTGAAGACGGTGGAAACGCAGAAGGGCCACCTAGTGTGAGAGCATCAACGATGACACACAGAAAAAAAAACAGGAGGCCCCCATGTACCTCATTGAGACATTGTGGCTGAGATAACTGCACCGCGGTCCCTCACGGGGTGTCCATGGTCTGCTCAGGTGGGTGTGTCCAGAAGGGCGGAGGTGCCGGTGCCCAAGCAGCCAGCCCAGGGCTGTGGTTGTGTGCCCGCAGGCAGCCGGCGGGTGAGGCTGGTGGGGAGCTCTGGGCGCTGTGCCGGGCGGGTGGAGGTCTATTCCAGCGGCTCGTGGAGCAGCGTGTGCCAGGAAGGCTGGGAGCCGCAGGACGCCGCCGTTGTGTGCCGGGAGCTGGGCTGTGGCACGGCGCTGGAGGCCCCGAGGCGGGCGCTCTTCGGTGCCGGCACGGGGCCGCTGTGGCCGTACATCCCCGAGTGCTCCGGGAGCGAGGAGTCTCTCTGGGAATGCGGGCGCTCGGAAGGGCGCGGCTGCGGAGCGGCGGCGGGGCAGGGGCCGTGTGCTCAGGTGAGTGGCGGGCACCCCCAGATCGGGGTTTGGGGGAGCCCCCAGGGCTTCCCGGCCGTGCCGTGACCCCCGTGCCGTGACCCTTTGCAGAGCAGCTCTCCGTGCGGCTGGCGGGCGGGCGCGGGCGCTGCCGCGGCTACCTGGAGGTGTCCCACAATGGCACCTGGGGCCGCGTGTGCGCCAACGGCACCAGCCCCGGCACCGCCGGCACCGTCTGCCGCCAGCTGGGCTGCGGGGACAGCGGCTCTCTGTGGGCCGATCCCGCCCGGCAGCCGGCCCCTGCCTGGCTGGCCTGGCTGGGCTGTGAGGACGGGGCCCGCTCGCTCTGGGTGCCCCTCGGCACCGTGGCAGCTGCAGAGCTGCGGCCCTCAGGGGGACACCTACGTGCAGTGTGAGGAGGACACTGACGGCAGCAGTGACACGGACACTCCCCCGGATGCGGAGAGTGTCACCAGCACAGGTAACTCTGCCGGTGCCCGCCCCGCCCAGTCCGGGCTGGCTGGGATCCCCCTGCCCTCAGTGCTCGCCCTTGTCCCCACAGGTGTCCCCAGCAGAAACACGCTGGCGGTGGCCGTGGGGACTGTGGCAGTGCCAACTGTGCTGTGCGTGGTGCTGGGGACCCTGCTGTGCCTGGCCCTGGCTGCCCTGGCCGTGCTGCTGTGCCGTGCCCGCGCCAGGCGCCGAGGTGAGTCCCGGTGGGTGGGTGCTGGGACAGAGCCGCTTTGGGGCTCCCGCCCTGGCAACGGCTCCGAGGGTGGGCACGGGTGGCCGAGGTGCCCCCACGGTGCCCAGGGCTCCGGGTAAGTGCTGCCGGTCATTGCAGGCCCTGGCAGAGCTGCCGATGCCGTCTCCAGCGCTGTCTATGAGGAGCTGGACTACACGGCGATGCCGGAGTACCAGGAGGTGCCCGGTGAGCCAGGTGGGTGCAGCCCCCGTGCCCCGGCTGTGGCCGGACAGGGGCTCTGCCCCACAGCCCCACGGCAGCTCCGGCTCCTGGCGGCCCTGCCCCGGCTCCTCGCCATGGGCTCAGGGTGTCCCTGGGTGCCAGGACAGCTCCGCTCTGTGATGTGAGGTTGTGTCACCCGCGCTGCCGCTCGAGGCCCCGCCCCAGTCGCTGTTTTCCCCTGCAGGTTCCCTGTGGGAGGGATCGGTGAAGGAGCTGCCGTATTCCAGCGGGACAGCGAGGAGGGCAGTGCCACCGAGGCAGCCCAGGTAGGGCACAGGGCAGGAAGCCAGCGGGGAGTGCCGGGGACAGGGACACGGCCGGGCTGGGGAGCTGAGGGACAAGTCCCGCCCTTGTTGGCGTTCAGCGAAGCAAAGCCTTTCCCTGCGGGACCCGAGGGCCACCGGCACATCCCCGGTGCAATGGCGGAGGGGATGGCACAGCCAGAGCCCTGCCACGCCACTGGGTCACTGCCATGGAGCCCTGTGGCTGTCGCAGACCCCCCTGGCCGGCCCGAGCACGGAACCCCGGATGGCTACGACGATGTCCTGGATGTGGCAGAGGAGCCCCCCGCTGCCAGCACTGGGGACATGTCCGAGGCAGTGGCACGGCAGAGGTGGATGTGTGTCCTCCCCACAGGTAAGAGGGATCCCAGCTGCCGTGTCCCCTCTGCACAGCCACTCCATGGGGCAGGGTTTGGCTGCGGGGGCTGCAGCCACAGCCCAGGTGGGGTCTGTCACAGGGGACACGGAGCTGCCCCCTCAGGCAGCCACGTGTGCTGTCCCCAAGGTGGGAGCTGCTCCCCTCCAAGTGTCCCAGGAGCCACCAGGGATCCCCCGGAACAGCCCCCGGGACACACGGACTATGATGATGTCGGCAGCAGCGCCCTGGAGATGTCTCCGTGAGGATGCCCCGGCCGTGCCACAGCCCTGGGGACACGTGTGGGGCAGTGTGGAGGGTCCCTGTCCCCAGGCAGGGTGGCCCTGCCCACCCCCGCAGCACTGCAGGAAAACAGCTCCTGTGTAGGGATTTTATTGATTTCAGTTGAATTTCTGTTTTTTTCTATTAAAACCCAAACTGGTCAGTCTCACTGCCAGCACTGTGTCCTCATCGCCGCATCCCTGGCATCGTGGGCTCAGGGAGAAGGACACACGGGGCTCCCTGGGATTGGTGTCTTTATTTGGCACTGCCAAAGTCACAGCACGGTTCCCACGGACAACGAGGGGGAAACAGAGAGGGCAGGACCCGGTCCCTCGCAGGTGGGCTGGGAATGGCTCTCCCTGTCGCAAGGACTTTTCCCAAATGGGGGAGGTCTCCTGAAGGAGGGGAGCACCTTCCTTACTTTCGGCAGGACTCCAGCTGGAGGGGGTGCAGTTCCTGCAGCAGGGCCTGGCTGAAGCCGTCCGAGCTCAGGCCGGGCATGGAGGAGGCAGGAAAAGAGGAGAAGGGGTTGGAGCTTGTGGGAGGGAGGTGCTGAAGCAGCCGCGGTGCCCGTGCGCCCCTGGCCGTCCTGCAGCATGGGCTCCCCGGCTCGGGGATGCCGGCATGGAATGGGCCGTGCAGGGCGCTCAGCCCGGGCTGTGCAGCGGGCAGGCGGGATGGCGGAGCTGCTGGCACAGCTCCAGGACACCGTCGGCTCGCAGCTCGCTGTCGCTCAGGTGCGGGCAGGTGAGGCGGGGCCCTGCAGCAGCGGCCAGGGCTGGGCAGCAGCGCCCGACAGCCGGCAGCTCCCCATTCTGCGGGGCCGAGGCAAAGAGGGAAGGAGGGCTTTGCCCTCCGCGTCCTGAGCTGCTCCGGGTGGGGAGAGCGGAGCCGTGGGTGAGGTCCCCGCAGCCCCCAGGGTTGGTGAGTTGGGAATCCCGCAGCTCAATGGGAAGTCCCGGGGAAGGGACCGACCCGAGCGTTCCCAGGGGTATCCGTGAACCCGGACAGCTCCTTCCGCCGCCGCACAGGGAGGACTGGGACGCTGTGCTGGTAAGGAATTGCTGCGCTGCAGGTGGATGGGGAGCGGCTGCGGTTCCCCTGCTCCGTTTGCTCCGGGTGGGAGGCCGGGCAAGAAGCCGGCAAGTGCCGAGACTGTGCATAACAAAGAGTCCGTAAACCGCGGCTCGGGGCAGGTGAAGGACGCTGAGAGAGACAGCAGGAGACGAGGACGGGGAGGAAGAGAGACTTTAATGTGGGCTTTTTTGTGCTTGGATAGTGAGGGGGGTGAAAGGAGTGATCAATGTCGTTACAAACAAATGTTGGGAGAGAAGGCCAGATACTGATGGCGAAAGGTGCAATGGGAGGAACCATAAATTCCACAGTAAGTCTGCCAATTGACAGACTGTTCCTCACCCGAGACTGTGCTAAATCCCTGGACTTAGAGAAAAAGAACGGAGACACAAAGAATAAAAAATAGGAGGAGATGCACATTAAATGGGGTCTGTATTAGGAGATTCGGGGAGTCTCTTCCTCTTAAGTACCTCAGCCAATGGTGAAAGAGAGGGGGAAATTTCTCCACAGAGAAATTGGGATAAAAATGAGGCTGCATCCTCTAGCAGTTTGAGAGACCCCATGGAAATGTCCCATGGCCTCTCCCTTTATTCAAATGAAAGTACGGGACTCCTCTGTCTCCTTTTTGGACATAAACCTCTGGTGCTTGTGGATTATTTTCCTGAACAAATTAGGGCTCGCTCCGGGATTCTTCCACCGTCCAGGGGCTGCGTGCAGCAAATGGAGCTGAAGGCGCGCCTCACCCAGTTTTGGTGATCAGCTCCCTTGGTGGCGGCCCACCGGGCGATTGATTGGGTTCCCGAGACTGTCCAGGAGACAGACGAGTGGCAGACCGCCCACCGGGTCAGCTCAGACAGCAGAGCTGTATGCGCTTGTAAGAGCCTGTGAATTGTATCAGGACAAGATAGTATTTTTCCTGATTCTAAATATGCATATGGGGTGATACATGCATTTGGGAAATTAGGGGAAAGGTTTATTAACCTGCAGGGGGAAAAAAAAAAAGTTAGCTCTTGAGAGCTTAATTTCTCGCCTATTGGAGGTGGTGAATTTTACCAAAAAGGGTGGCAATAATACACATTAAGGACACCAGGCAGTGTGCTCAGAAGCAATAAGTAACCGACTGGCTGACAAAGAGGGTCAGAAAGTGCACTGCTGCCAGAAATCTCTACAAGAAATGGCAAACAGTGGATACCAAAAGCTCTGGCCTTACAAATATTAAAGCAACTCAATTGAAGGAGTCATTGGGGCTCTCGAGGTTTGGCAGAAGCCTTCCTCAAAATATATGTTGCTGTGGGTCTTTTTACTCTGGCAAAACGAGCTGTTGAGGTTGTTTGATTTGTGCTAAAACCAATGACAGGGTTGCAAAGAAAATGCCAGGGGAGGGAGGCCTTGGGCTGCGGTCCCTTCCAAAAATGCCAGATGGATTTTACTGAAATGCCCCAAGTGGCAAGGTTAAAATATCTTCTGGTAATAGTATGTCAGCTAACAGGGAGGCCAGAAGCATTTCCAACTGCTTCAGCAACTACAGGATTGGTTGTTAAGGTATTTCTGGAACAAATAATTCCAAAATATGGAAATTGTGGAAGCAGTAGACTCAGATAGGGGAACACACTTTACAGGAAAAATTCTTCAAGGGGTCATGGCTGTTTTAGGCTTACAATGGAGCTTCCATACCCCCTGACATCCCCAGAGTTCAGGCCGGGTATAAAGAATGAATGGGGAAATAAAGAAAACCTCTTGAAGTTGGTAATAGAAACTAAGATGCCATGGGTATGGCTTTTGCCACTGGCTTTAGCAAGAATAAGGGCCAGGCCCAGGGAAGATACTCACTTATCTCCCTTTGAATTGATGTTTGGGGCCCTGGCTGCAACTGCACCGATCAAAAGATAAGAAGAGAAGAATACATGAGAGAAAGTTCACAGCTTAGCATCTCCGGGAGAGAGGCCATAGCCCCAAGGCGATGGGCTGCCCGGTGAACACAAATCCTGACACCAAAGGGTGGGGGTGGAAGGAACTTGAATACTAAAATGAATAGAGATTAGGTAGGTTCATCATCATGTTATTAAAGCTTGCCTTATTGTTTCCTGTTTAGGACTAACATTACTTCATAAGTGATGGTTAATGCTACCTGATAGGCTCTATTTCAGCCTCATTTCTGTGGACATTCATCATTTCAGGATAGTTTAAAAGCATAGACTCTAAATCACTCATCCCCATTTTCATTTCTTGCAGTCAGTGTACACTCAGCCAGCAGCACACCTTTCCACAAACAGGAGACACACATCTCAAAAGGAAAGAGTGGCGGGAGAAGCCCAGGACATTTTGAGGACTTATGGACAGGTATGTTGGAATATTTTGCATTTTCTGAACCTGTCTGAGGACTTGAATCATCTAGTCCTTTTGGCTAGAACTGCTCCCCAAGCCAGCATCTGCAGCAAGATGTCACTTTTCTACTCCCGCTTCAGCAGACAGCACCAATTCTAGTGTCAGAATTCTCCGGGCTCATCCCCTCTGAACATCTAAAAATGACTTTAGCATAGGAAGGATTTGGGTCTGGAGAATATCTTTTACCCTTGTGAAAGGAGAAGGGAGTGTCTTTACAAACAGACTCTGACTCTGGGGTGAGATAAGGCTGATAATGGGAGATAGAAAGAAACAATAGGAAGGATTTCCATAGGAATTCTACTGACTGGCTTACCCCAGACTATGTGAATAGACTGAGCACAGACACAGAGATGGATATTGAAAGGGGGCAATGTATGATAGAAGGGGGGGTTTCATTAGGTGTTTTGGGGAGCCTGTAACTATCAAGTACCTCAGCCAGTGGGGAAAGAGAGAGGGAAATATGGCTGGGAAATTGGGATAAAGGAGGCTGCGTCCTCTGTGAATTTGAGAGACCCCATGGGAAATGCCCATGACCTCTCTCTTTATTAATGAATAAAGTTGTGGGACACCTTTGTCTCCTTTTTGGACATAAACCTCTGGTGCTTGTGGATTAATTTTCCTAACACTTGGAAATGACAAAGATGTAAGTCTGTGGCAGACTTCAGAGTTGTAGGCACAGGTAGAGGTACGCTCGTCAAGATTTTTATCAGGCAGCTGCATAGACGCCTTTAATCGCAGCACAATTTAATCGGGTTTTGAAGTAGAAACTGAGAAATCTAAAATTATGTTTTTAGATTATGAAGTGTCAAAATACACAAATCTGAACAGTCTAAATACATATTTATTAGAAGTGTTAAGTTAAACAGATATGCATCAATGGATCTCTAAGTATAAATAGATATTCTATATAATAAGTGCAAATAACCAGTCTAAATAGATGTGTATATATAAAATAAGTATTTCAATTTTTTAATATTCTGTATAAATTACATTTCAGTATATAGGTATTTTATTTATGTACATATTTATATCTATATTTACATAAAACAATTACATAAATATATAAAAGTGTACTGGGGGAAGTAACAGTTTTGGAGGAAGGTTTCGATTGCTGGCTGCATAAATTCAAGCAGATTTGTCTTTCCCAGAAGGCCCATTCTGTGAAGTTTCTTTCAATAACTGCATGGATTTATGCAGCTAGTAGCCAAAATCCCCCCACATTGTCATGGACAAAAACAAAATCAAACCCCAGTACTTTTTGTGTTGTGGAAAAGCATTGGAAAGGTTTAGACATAACTCGGTGGACTGAGATAACACACAGGTGATGCACTGGATCTTCTGGATTCTTATCATCTTGCTGGATGTTTTTGATTAGGTGAAATTGCAGGGAATCTGTACCAAATAACTGAAGCTATGCAATACAAGCAGCTGTGCAGCAAAACCTGGTGGCCTTGGTGTGTCCCTGCCTGTACCTGTTCAGGTGTTCCCCTGCTGTATTGTCAGTGCTGCCTATCAGAGCAGAGGGGATGGGCAGCTCTGCAGTTGCCCAACAGCTGGAAAAGAGTTGGAGTTAAACCCAGCAGAGGTGTTTTGGAGCAGACTGGAGGTACCAGGGCAGAGGTGCTCAGGGATGGCAGGTAGAAACTGAAGCTTTCACAGGTAAAGGTGTCTGATCATGACAATCCTCTCTTTTTTCCCCCCCTATGATAGCAGCAGCTGTCCTTGATCATTGCAGCGATTTGCAGAGAGTAAAAATCACCTTGATGATTGGCCTATGGGAACAGCGATCCATTTCCTAATGGGAGCGCTTGAAACAGCACTGAGTGTGTGTGAGAAATGAAGAAGCTGCAGGTGGAGTGATGGGAATGAACAGTCTGTAGTGACTGTTGTCTGGTGTATCTCCTGATGTGCCTGATGTAACGCCAGGCTGTTGTTACAAGTAATTTGATCAAATAATTAAATCACATGGAAGGGTTAGCCATGGTTTTAAGTAGAAAACTGTTAAGTATAAGGTAGAGAAATATCCGGAGTACTGTTTGGAATGTGCAGCCGCAGAAACCTCCCAAAGAAGTTACTGAACCCTTTTGATTTGCATAAGAAGCTACGGAGACTGTCCTGCCAGTTGCACTGCTTGGAAGCCCACTACCCTTCCCCTCTTGGTTTTAGTATTGAGGATTCCAGCCCATAGACCTCAGTAGATTGTTTTAGGATAAGAATATTGATGAAGTTATTAACTATTGGAACCAATCAATGTAAAGGTTGAAGTTAAAAGCAGGCGTAGTATGCATAGTATGTAAAAGAACTTGTGCAACAATGATTCAGCAAAAGAAGTATGTAAAATGGATGGGTTTTGTTTGTTAAGGGAAGCACATTTTCAGAGGAGCTATCCCCCGTGTTCCCAGCGCCTGAATAAAGAAGTGTCTAGCTTATTTACATCAAATTGCTAAGTCTCTTTCATCCCATTTGGTGACACTGTCACCAAGTGACCTCATTCTGATTTAAACTGTCTTGAAATGTGCTGAAAATACATCTTGGACTATAAAAGGCCCATGGAAAATTTCCCAGGCAGGATGGCTGGTCTGAAGAACATAGGGTGCAGTGGGAAGCAGCCCAAAGCCAGACTGGGGATTGTTTCCCTGCAGTTCAGTGAACCATGCCTGAAGCACCTTTAACTCCACTGTGCTTGGCCCGTTTTTGTAAGTGTAGGTTTTAATGCACTTGGAAACAGATTTTGGGATCTGCCAGTGAATTCAGTGAATTGTCCCAGCCAGAGAGATTTTTGCTGACCTAAAAGTAGCTTTTGAATCTCAGAGCCACAGTCTTTGTAGTATTTTACAGTAGCAGAGTGAAACCCAATGCCTTATCCCATTCAGCAATGCAGCTGCCCATGAGGGCCGGGTCTGCTGGGACCGCCCTTGTTGTCTGTGTTTTCCTCTCAGAGAAGGAGAAACCATTTGGCTTTGCTATGCAGGGTTCACTGAGGCTATGAATTTTAATTCAGAGCATCCTCAGGCTCTCAGTGCTTGGGGCTGTAGTGTTTGGTGTGCAGAACACACCCCGATCCATCTAACTTGGGTTTGGATACACATTTCCAGAGTTACTTGGACTGGGAGAAGGCCAAGAGGGTGGTGGGAAGGGCTTTCTCCCAGGCCCAAACACCCTCAAGTCAGGGATATCTTTAAATATCTGCTGTCTTTTGTTTCCAGCTCAGGCCTAAGTTGGTGTTCCCTGAATTGGATGTTGAGTAAGCGTGTACAAAAGATCATGGCGAGCACAGCACTGAAAAAGTTGGGATGAAACGGTTCTCAAGAAACTCAACTTGTTAAAACATTTGTCAAGATGAAATCATATAGGGATGACATTAGCAGAAAATCCCCTATGAAGAAAAGCAGGAGGAAAATAGCTGTGAGAAGAAACACTAAGGAATTGCTGCTGGCTCCCAGTGTCCTGTTTTTCTCAGGCAGGTTTTGTATTGAATTGAAAGGCAGTTTTCTTGCCTCTGCAAGGCACCTGCACTTGTATCCTACTGGAAAGAGAAAGTGGCAAGTGGGAGGAAGGACCATTTTTAGATGTGACCTTGGATTCCAGTTCCTCATGGTGGGTCTCTGCTGCCAGAAGTTCAGGAATTAAAGGAAGTAAATCCCAGAGTATCTGTTCACCTGTTGAGCTTGGGAGAGGCATGCTGGATGTGAAATTCCAGGGAAGCTGCACTTTCAGTAGCAGCTAGAGCTAGAAGAAGTGGAAAATGTTCATTATGTATTTGTTCCCCACCTTCACCTCAGTTTCCTGTGGCCCCAGGTAATCACACATCACCTTTGCTTTTCCAAGGTCTTTGCTGAAGGGTTTCTAAATGTGGCAGTGAGATTTTCTGTAGCTGGAATTTATTTGTTTTAACTGTGCCTCATTGTACATTCTGCTATTTAACAGTTCCCATGCAAGGACAACTGCAGTGGAAGAAGGCAAATGAAGCCAAGAGGCTGGACTAGGATGCGCAGGCCCCTGCCAACCACAAGTCACAAAATATTTTAAACTCCAGGTTACAAAAATACCAAAAACCCAGGTTATAAAAATAGCAAACTAAAAGCCCATGTTACCAATAAAAAAAAAATCGTGCAAAAAATAGCAAAAAACAGCATGCAGAAAACTAGGTTCCAAATTAAAAAAAAAAATCAAGTTCCAAAATACCAGAATAACCTAGTTTTAAAATAATAGAAAACCAAATTTCAAAATATCAGAAAACCAGGTTGCAAAATCCCAGTNAAATTTCAAAATATCAGAAAACCAGGTTGCAAAATCCCAGTGTTAATATACCAGAATATCAAGTTCCAAATTACCAAAGTAATCCAGTCTTAAAATATCGGAACAGTTATAAAACTTTATGTTTTATCTATTGTCTGTGGGATTTCAGGTAGAAAATATGTGGGCCTGCTGTGGGGATAACTCCTAACTGTCAGACACTTGCAACTCTCTAATTTCTTTCCTCTTGCTCTATGACTCTAATATGTTTTCTCGCAGTTCTCCGAGGCAGATTCTGATCACTGTGGTCACTGATGCTACTGATTTTCCCAGCGTCTCCCAGCGTTTGATGTTAATGGGCTGTGGTCAGAAGATGCATTGCAGCATCTTCTTCAGTAGAGTGTTTTGAGTAAGTGCTGCAGTCAGTGTGTGAGCTGAACGAGGGGTGACTGCCTGTGACTCCTTGGGGCTGCCACTTTTATTTTTCTATTTTTCTTTCTCCAGCTTCTATTTTTCTTGTTCTTTCTCTCTAGCTTCTTTGCTATTTTTCTCTTTCTTTCTCTCTAGTGTTGCTATTTTTCTCTTTCTTTCTCTCTAATGTCTTTTCTAACTTCTTTCTGTCTGTGAGAGTGTGTGTGTATCAACTGGTTCTAACCTTGTGTTTGTGTTTTTTCAGGTTTTCCAACCAATTATAAAATTTAGAATAAAAAACTCCCAGCTGTGGGTTTGTTTTCTGTTTCTTTTTCACTGTGTTTCTCTTACTCTGTTTTTCTATTTCTGTTTCTCTAAATCTGTTTTTTCTTTTCCAATTCTGTTTCTCAAATTTCCCTAACACAGTTTACACTACATTTGGGCCCTTAAAAGACTGCTCAGAACTCCAACAGATATGCCTCATGTATTTGTAAACTACTGCGATACCTTTAATAGAACTACTTTAAATTTGTTTTGTACATGTCAGATCCTTTTTATATGCACAACTCCTTAATTATATTTTATGATAGTCTTTTTCAGATTTCTACACCCATGACAAGACAAAAAGCCTCATACCAGGGGCAGCCAATAATCCAAGCAGCACCACAACGTCAAAACCCCCAGAGCACCTGCAGGCAGTAAAGTTGACAGCAGGACACTCCAAAAAGGTAAAAACTACATATCTGCATGCTACCCAGTGACACACAGGACTTCAGAGACAACAAATAACCTCACCACTTCTTAAAACTTTTTTGCTGCAGGTGTTGCCAATTTTTGCACAGGCTCTTTAAAGTGACCTCAGGTTTTTTAATGACAATTCTGTACCTCTTCAAACTTGTTTGAAACTATTTACAATGCTTCCTTATGTCTTCTTAAAAATTCCTTACACAGTGTTTACTGATCTTCAAAATATTATTACAGCTTACACCACCACAAGAAATCACAGCCCAGCAGCAAATATAAAAATACAATATGGCCTTGACCCAGAGCAGTTAAATTGGCCATCACCACGCCAGAACAGGGGGGCCCTTTTCCTGGGGAGAACAAACGCGGCTCCCTCGTGTCTCCAGGTCAGGTTGGAGGTCCCTCTCTGGCTGCAAGGGCGGGCAGAGTCGCAGTTGCTGCCTGCTTTGGTCCGGGAGAAATCCTGCTCCGTTTGCCATTTGAGGGGGTGGCGCACTGCAGGTGCTGCTTGTAGGAGGTGCTGCTGGTGCTGTGTGGGGCTGTTTCACTGGGCTGAGAGTGTTTATAATTTTCTTTTTAAAATGTGTTGGAATGGCAGTGGTGTTTGAGTGAGTGATATGCTGGAGAGCAGGTGTTGGGTGACCCCAGGTGAAGCCGTGGCAAGGATGTGATAAATTGAGCCTCAATAGCCAATCAGAGGTTAGAATCCAATTAACAATTTATTAATTAATTAAGCAAGCGGACATTATCAAGCAAGCAGATATTAGTTAAATACAGCGCTGGGCGGGCTAGGTAAGTGGCCGGCTGCACCTAGGACACCAGCTAGGTGAGTCTCCCCAACGACCTATGACACCGCACCGCATGTAGTCTGAGCACCTCCTTATATACCCACTCTGTCTCTAGGTGACGTAGACTTCTAGAAGTTTCCAGAGATCTTAGTACGTCTGCGTTGTGCTGTTACTGGATCTCTTGCGGTGTTCTGAGAGTTGTTGGTAGGTGGGGTTGTCGCAGGCAGAAATCCTCTCTGCACGTTCACAGCGCCCTTCCCCCTTCGGATACTTGAAGGTGTTACAAACAGGGGCAGGGTTATGCCGAGGCTGTCAACTGTTCTAATAATGCATGTGGATTTCATAACCAACCTTATCACAATTCCCCCTTCTCTTTATTTACCATTTGGTTCATGAAATTGCCTTAGCATTTTCTCACTCATAGCCAATCCCATTTCGACTTCGTTTTCTTGTTGCCCTGGTATGATTTCATATTTTGCTTTGACTAACATTGAATGTGCTGCTTCTAGCCTTTTCTCTAATTATGGATATTAACTTATTGAATATGTAGGGTTTAAAAGTGGGGTTAACACAAGCACAACCAAGTTTATTATTATTGAACTACAGCAGTCCTTTAAATGGGATGCCTGCTTGCTCTGTTTTAAAAACAAATTATAATACAGAATTTTCATTCATACAAATACAAAATGTCAATTTCAGTAAAATTAAAGATCACTCTAGGTGTTCTTAGGTGAAGATCACTGACAGCCCGAAACATCTCTCTTCTCAGATGACAGCACCCTCATAAATTTTGGAAAGAGGATGAAACAGAACTTACGATTAAAACACTGTAAGGTAGTGCTTCTGAAAGAGAGATTGTGATAGATTGATCCCCAAGAGCCAATCAGAGGTCAGAATCCAATTAACAATTTATTAATTAATTAAGCAAGCGAACGGATATTAGAATACAATAAGATCTGGGCGGTAGCGGTGCCTGCTGCATCCAGACACCCCAATGTGGCGAGCACCGCTTCCACTCCACCTAAGACACTCCGCCGACCCACGTAGTCTGAGCCCCCTTTTTATATCCCCTCTGTCTCTAGGTGATGTGGTGTTTCTAGAGGTTTCCAGAGATCCTGATTTGTCTGCGTTGTGTTGTTACTGGGGTCTTTTGCGGTTGCTCTGATGACTGTTGGTAGGCGGGGTTGCTGGGAGGCAGGAGTCCTTCTGCATGTTCGCAGTTCCCTTCCCCCCCCAGATACATGAAGGTGTTACAAACTGGGCAGAACTGTGCTGGGGCTATCAAACTGCTTCAACAAAGAATATGGCGATTTCATGAACCAACTTATCACAATTCCCCCTCTCTTTATTTACCATTTGGTTCATGAAATCGCCTTAACACTTCCTCGCTCATAGCCAATCCTGTTTGATTTCATTTCTTGTTGCCCGGGTATGATTTCATATTTTGCTCTGACTAACATCAAATGTGCTGCCTCTAACCTTCCTTTAACTATAGTTATTAACTTATTGAATATGCAGGGTCCAAAAGTGAGGGTTAACACAAGCACAACTAAGGGTCCTATAGTGGAAAGTAGGGTTGTTAGCCATGGGGAGGTGTTAAACCATCTTTCATACCAACTCTGTCTGCTGTTCTTTCTCTCTTTCGTTCTCCAGTCCTTTTCGGAGTTCTGACATTGCATCCCTAACAACTCCTGTGTGATCTGCGTACACACAACATTCCTCATTCAGAGCTACACACAGTCCTCCCTCTTGAGCCAGTAGTAGCTCTGGTCCCTTTTTCTGGAGTACTACCTCAGACAAGATCTCAGGGATGTTTCTAAGGCACTAATGGAGCTTTCAATTTTGGCCAGATCTTCATCTATAGCCTCACGCAAATTAGCAAACTCTTTATTATGTCTCACAAGGAAGCTACTCCTGTACCTGCTCCAGTTGCACTTAGGGCTAACAATGTTGCAATGGTTATGGCTGTGATGGGTTCTCTTTTTATAAGGTGGTGCCCTGGGACTGAGTGATGATCATATACATAGTCCCCTGGATAATAGGTAATTCTTGGCATTATTATAACTTGCACACAGTAGTCTGATTTATTAAAAGTTTCTAGAGGAATGCAGGGGGTCACTCCTACACTTGCGCATACCCACCTTGCATTCTTGGCTGGCAATAGCCATTGTGCTGGCCTGCTTTTCCGGGCAGATGTGGTTTCATTACATAGGTGTCGGAAGCGTGATGGGACTTGTCCTACGCATCTCCCCTTCCCAGACACTTGTGCCAATGTAATGCCGGATTCCATCTTTCTGTCTAATTTCCAAGAGCATTGAGCTGGATTGGTCCCATTTATTCTTTTTGCTTTTTCATTTACTCCCCTTGCCTCATAGAAAGGGGGCCTGGTATTATAACACAGCCAGCAATGCTCAGTTAAATCTGGGTGTGTTTTGTTTAGAACCTTATAGCTAGCCACCATGAGTCTCCCAGCTCATTTGTACTCTCAAATGGGAGTTTCTTCTGTGTTGGAATATCTGAAGTTACTTTTATCTGTATCCTTGTCTCTGACCGTTACTCTTTACTGTGTCCTGCGGGCACTGTGTATTTTGGTTGTCGTTGCTAATAAACCACCTTTTTTCTCTTCACTTTTTTTTCCTCTGAAAACATTGTCTCCAAACGGAGACAAATTCTTTTGGCGCCCAAGTGTGGGGCAGTAGAAAGTGAAGAGAAAATTGTATTAATTGTATTTGTGTTTTAAATGCTTGGAATTGTTTCACCATTAGAAGTCACCATGCTCCTTGAAGTAATTTTTTCATTTTGGTCTCTAGGTCTATTTGCGTATCCATATATAGGGACAATTTTGTCCCTTGCATGGAAATTTTACAGATCAGGGATACGAATTCGTGTTGTTATATTTATCGGTGTGGTAGTGATGATCTATAAAAGTTAAGAGAGGTACTGAGAGCTTTTGGAAACTGGTATATGTTATTTCTTCGTCCTAGTCTGGTAACCTGTTTCACCTTTATGAGGATGTTCAGTTCCTCCCTCGATGTTAAAGATGCTACTTTCCTGATGTTCCATCTGGTAGGAATGCTCTATACCACTAGCAGCATGTCTAGAATGAGAGCTGAGTTTTCCAGAGGGGCTACCCAGACACCTTCCCCAATGTGTGGAAAAATCTGAGTGGTGTGGGATATGGGAAATATAGGCCAAATACTGAAGGAATTTCTCTGAACCATAGCCTTTAACTTCCCGCCTGAAAAAGTTCAGAACCAGCTGAAGTGGGGAAATACCTGAAAGAGAAATGCAATGAGAACTGTAAGGAAAAGAAGCTCATTGCAATATGCTGGGTCCTGGCTAATGTTTATCGCACACTGTTCAATGCTGTAGGGCAGGAGACAGAGCCGAGGGACCAAAGAAAGTCAGCAGACACCCAGTCACTCAGGCTGCAGCTAAACCAGACATGAGCTTAGCCAGTAGCAGTTGCCCCTATCAGAGGAAGAAACATCAAAACCAAATCCGTTCGCCCTGTAGATGATGATGGGCAGCCAATAACCTCACAGGTAGCAGGGGAATCTGAACCGGTAGTTATTGTTGAGTCTCTGACCCCGGAAACATTCGTGGCTTAAGGGTAGATTACAGAAGACTGCCCAATGAATCTATATTGGGCTGGCTGGTCCGTGTCTGGGACACCGCAGGTGATAATATGATGCTGGATGGTGGTGAAGCGATGCAGTTGGGATCCCTGTCAGGTGATGCTGCTATTGACCAAGGGATGGGAGGGGGTCTGAACTCTCAGTCTCTGGGCACAGCTCCTAAAAAGTGTGAGGGAAAGATACATGTGTGTAGAAGATCTCCAGATACATCAGACCTTGTGGAAGACCATAGAACAGGGGATTAAATGCTTGAGAGAGCTGGCAGTGTCGGAGATCATCTTCTCAAATGATCAAACAATCAGGAGCCCAGACATGGTAAAATGCACACCGCTGATGTGGCTAAAACTTGTGCGACTTGGGCCACAAGAATATGCCTCTGCTTTAGCGATGATGAAATGCAATGAAGGGGATGAGACTGTACTTGCTGTGGCGAAAAAGCTCCGTGCATATGCAGATACTGTGCATGGCCCCACACATGCAAGAATTTCAGCTGTGGAAACAAGCCTGTCAGAACGCATACAGAAAGTGGAGAACAAAATGGAGGAGAACCATCAGCAGCTGAGGAAAGAGATTAGGGAAGGCCTTCTCCAAATCGCGTCTATTCAGACCAGAGGGCCTGTCACCAGGAGCAGACGTCCCCCTGCCAGACAAGGAGAATACACTTCACGAGCAAACCTCTGGTACTTCCTGCGTGAGCATGGGGAAAACATGAGAAGGTGGGATGGAAAACCAACCTCTGCCCTGGCAGCACGGGTGCATGAATTGAAGAATGGCAATGCTCAGGGAGGAAGCTTCCCCAGAAGAGAAGTAGCTCCGGTGTTCAACAACCAAGCTGCCCAGTATAACGGAAGGCAGAATGACATGTCCAACCCCCTGGAAGGAACATCTGCAATGTATGCCCAGGGAAGGAATGGCAGCCAGTGCTAGAGGGGCCCCGTCTCTGGCCAGGTGGAGGCAGGGGAGAACCGTGCCTTTTGGACTGTGTGGGTTCGTTGGCCTGGCACAGCAGAACCACAGAAATATGAGCTTGGTCGACTACTGGTGCGCAGTGCACCTCCTTCCTTCGAACATGTGGGACAGATTCTGTTTCTATTGCTGGTGTGACAGGAGGATCGCAAGACCTGACTCTGGTGGAAGCTGAGGTGAGCCTGACTGAAAGGAGTGGAGGAACATCCCATGAACTGGTCCAGAGGCCCATGCATCCTGGGAATAGACTTCCTCCGAAGGGGTATTTCAAAGACCAAAGGGATTCAAGTGGCTTTGGAATAGCTGCTGTAGAGACAGATGGCATCAAGCAATTAAACACCTTGCCTGGGCTGTCTGAAAATCCATCTGCAGTTGGACTCCTCAAGGTGGAAGACACACATGTTCCAGTTGCAACATCAACAGTGCACCGCCGGCAGTACAGAACGAACCGAGATGCTGTGATTCCTATTCATAAGATGATCCGTGAGCTGGAGAGCCAAGGGGTGGTCAGCAAGGTCCACTCACCCTTCAACAGCCCCATCTGGCCCGTACGCAAATCTGAAGGAGAATGGAGATTGACTGTGGACTATCGTGGCGTAAATGAAGTGACTCCACCGCTGAGCGCTGCTGTGCCACACATGCTGGAGCTCCAGTACGAGCTGGAGTCCAAAGCAGCGAAGTGGTACGCCACCATTGACATCGCCAACGCGTTCTTCTCCATTCCTCTGGCAGCAGAATGCAGGCCTCAGTTTGCTTTCACCTGGAGGGGTGTGCAGTACACCTGGAACCGGCTGCCCCAGGGGTGGAAGCACAGCCCCACCATCTGCCATGGGCTGATCCAGGCTGCGCTGGAAAAGGGTGAGGCTCCGAGAACATTTTCAGTATATGATGAATCATTGTGTGGGGGAATACAGCAGCAGAAGTATTTGAGAAAGGGGAGAAGATTATCCAGATTCTCCTGAAAGCCGGCTTTGCCATAAAAAGGAACGAAGTGAAGGGACCTGCTTGAGAGATCCAGTTTCTTGGGGTAAAGTGGCAAGATGGATGGCGTCAGATCCCTACAGAGGTCATCAATAAGATCACGTCAATGTCTCCACCGACCAGCAAAAAGGAGACACAAGCTTTCCTGGGTGCCATTGGCTTTTGGCGGATGCACATCCCGGAATACAGCCAGATCGTGAGCCCTCTCTACTTGGTGACCCGCAAGAAGAACGATTTCCACTGGGGCCCTGAACAGCAGCAAGCCTTCACCCAGATCAAGCAGGAAATCGCTCATGCGGTAGCCCTCGGCCCAGTCAGGACAGGACCAGAGGTGAAGAATGTGCTCTACACTGCAGCCTGGAGCAATGGTCTGTCTGGAGCCTTTGGAGAAAGGTCCCTGGTGAGACTCGAGGCCGGCCACTGGGATTCTGGAGCCGAAGCTACCGAGGGTCTGAGGCCAACTACACCCCAACAGAGAAGGAGATCTTGGCAGCCTATGAGGGAGTCCAAGCTGCTTCAGAAGTGATTGGCAGCTGAACCCAACTCTCCTGGCACCACCGATTACCAGTCCTGGGGTGGATGTTCAAAGCAAAGGTCCCTTCTACCCACCATGCCACCGATGCTACCTGGAGCAAATGGATCGCCCTCATTACTCAGCGCGCCCGTATAGGAAACCTGAATCGCCCTGGGATCCTGGAAATAATTACAAATTGGCCCGAAGGTGAAGACTTTGGTCTTGCTGATGAAGAGGAACAAGAACAAGTGACCCGGGCTGAGGAAGCTCCACTATACAACCAACTGCCAGCAGAGGATAAGGGCTACGCTCTCTTCACTGATGGTTCCTGTCGCATTGTAGGGATGAACTGAAAGTGGAAGGCAGCTGTATGGAGTCCCACACGACAGGTCGCACAGGCCACAGAAGGAGAAGGTGGATCAAGTCAGTTTGCTGAACTCAAAGCCATCCAGCTGGCCTTGGACGTTGCTGAGAGGGAAAAGTGGCCAAAGCTCTACCTTTACACCGATTCATGGATGGTGGCCAATGCCCTGTGGGAATGGCTGGGCAGATGGAAAAAGGCCAGTTGGCTACGTAGAGGAAAACCGATCTGGGCTGCTGAAGAGTGTAAAGACATTGCTGCCCGGGTGTAGAAGCTACCTGTGAAAGTCTGCCATGTAGATGCCCATGTCCCTAGAGTCGGGCTAATGAGGAGCACTGGAATAACGAGCAGGTAGATCAGGCTGCAAAGATAGAGGTGTCCCAGATTGACCTGGATTGGCAACACAAGGGTGAGTTGTTCCTGGCTCGATGGGCCCATGATGCCTCAGGACATCAAGGCAGAGATGCCACGTATAAGTGGGCACGAGACCGAGGGGTGGATCTAACCATGGATAGTATCTCCCAGGTTATTCACGACTGTGAGACATGCGTTGCCATCAAGCAGGCCAAACGGGTGAAGCCCCTGTGGTATGGGGGAAGATGGGACAAGTACAAGTACGGAGAGGCCTGGCAGGTTGATTACATCGCACTGCCCCAGTCCCGTCATGGCAAGCGCTATGTACTCACAATGGTAGAAGCCACCACTGGATGGTTGGAGACCTACCCTGTGCCCCATGCCACTGCCCGTAATACCATCCTGGGCCTTGAAAATCAGGTCCTTTGGAGGCATGGTACCCCAGACAGAATTGAGTCTGACAACTGGACTCATTTCAAGAACAGCTTTATAAATACCTGGGCTAGGAAACATGGTATCAAATGCATGTACCATATCCGTTACCATGCACCTGCTGCTGGCAAAGTGGAACGGTGCAATGGACTCTTAAAAACCACCTTGAAGGCACTGGGCGGAGGCACTTTCAAAAACTGGGAACAACATCTAGCAAAGGCTACCTGGATGGTAAACACCAGAGGCTCTACCAACCGAGCAGGCCCTGCCCAATCTGAACCCCTGTATACAGTAGATGGAGACAGGGTCCCAGCAGTACATCTTAAAGGTCTTCTAGGAAAGAATGTGTGGATTAATCCTGCCTCGAGCAAAGACAAACCCATCCGTGGGGTTGCTTTTGCTCAGGGCCCCGGGTCCACATGGTGGATTATGAGGGAGGACGGAGAAACTCGTTGCGTACCTCAGGGGGATTTGATCTTGAATGAAAACCGTACGTAATGTTTCCTGTATGTCACGGCCACTATTTTGTATATATGTATATATATGTCTGTTTTTAAAGTTAAAATGTATTAGTTTGGGCTTAAAAGCCAACAGATATGGAATAAGGGGTGGAATGTCTTGGGTTGATTTTTTTTGTGCCAATTTTGTTCTGTATTCCTTTTCTGTTGGCATATACGCCCAAAAGATGTTCTGTATCTTTAAGTGAAACCCGGAAGAAACCGCGTGGGCTGCTGGGAAGACAGAGTGAACAGTTTAACGGCTAGTGCTGCCACGAGAGCTGGCTGCTCGGTCTGGCTGCTCGAGCTGCGCTTTTGCTCCTCTCTGCTTCTCGTCGTGGGAGTCAAGTTATAGTGTCACAGTTTCTGCTGGCTCAGTTGGTTGGCTTTCGGAGGCTTTTCCTCGAACATCCCCTCTGCGTCTCCGGCTGCTCCTAGGTCCCACCGAGGGAGGGGCCGCGGGGCTCCATTTCCGTCCGGGAGCCCCGGGCGGACTGGGCTGGCAGCGGAGGCACGCCGAGGCCCTCCTCTGATCCATCATTCACTGGGAAGCTGAGACTGTGTTACTGTTCTTTTCTTTCGTTGTTTTTTTTTTTTTTTGGTTTTTTTTGTTCATTTTGTTTTGGTTTCCTTTTTTTTTTTCCTTTTCCCGGGGGCGGAGTCGCCGCCTGGCTGCGTGGGGAGTTTCTTTTGTGTTGGAAATATCTGAAGTTACTTTTTATCTGTATCCTTGGTCTCTGACAGTTACTCTTTATCTGTGTCCTGTGGGCACTGTGTTATTTTGTTGTCGTTGCTAATAAACCACCTTTTTTCTCTTCAATTTTTTTTCTCTGAAAACATTGTCTCCAATGACAATGGGAGGCGCCTCAGACAGGGACATGTTGCTTGAGTTATTCCTCCCTAGGTTATGAGTGGCTACTGTGACTGCATTGGCTATCACCTCTGGTTGGGTCCTTTGGTTGGGGTCATTCGTGTGGGTCTCTTTTTTATAACAATCAGGCCACCTCTGTCTGTTCCCTGGTTCCAGGTATCTCATACCCCAGGTCTTTCCCAGGAGCCAGCTCTGTCATCTGGTAGAGTTACATTTATGTATATCCAGTGGCAGGTTCCTCCGTTATTCCTGGGCAGGGGTACACCAAAAGGCTCCCCATCCCACAGTGATGTTTCTATCCCGACCTGCTCCCGTTTCCCACTCGACGGCCACAGTTTCAACCCCGTATGCACAATAGTATGATTTGGGTAATTACAGTATCCACGTCCGGTATTAAGAACTGGGACAAAAATAAAGCTTATTAAATTAGGCAGGTTCATATAGGTACCAATCACATAAGCGAAACTGTGCAGAACTGGAGAAGATCAGATACAATTTTTGTCATGAATAACCTTTATCTTATATACATTATAGGTTCCACTTAACGGCTTGGTGTGGGTGCACTGGATATCGATAATGTGTTGCACGTTATAAGCAGGTTACTTACATATAACATAACACACTTGCAGGTTGAGTAGAGGAGCTCACTTCTTGTATGTTTTATATTGAACATTTATTCCCCTAATTTAGAGATAAGGAACACCCAGTTACTCCTCTCTAGTGGAAAGGGAGCTGAGTCTAGTCTCAGGTTCTCTTTTCATGTTCCGGTTCTTTTCTGCCCCACCTGCTTCGACGGGTTGCCTCCGCACAGAGGCATGTCACGGCAGCAGAGGTTCTTCAGAGAACGCTGTGGTTTCACACGCTGTTCCCAGCGGTCTTTGTTTCAGTTTTACTGGTTAACTGCTTCTTCTGCACAGGGCGAGCAGCAGTCTCGACTCTGCATTCGCTCCCGATGAGTTTGGCCACCAGGGCCTGGTCATTGGAGTAGATAGCAGTACAATGGGGTTGGAGTGCTATGGGCAAAATTTGACCACCCATTCTTTGAATTCGTATCATCCATTTGCTCATGTTAACGTGCCAATTGTAACATTTGCATGATTTCAGCTTTTTCAGCTTTTACGCGGGAGGTAAATTCCTGAAGGGAGGCCTGCCCCGCATGCATGGATCCATCACTCTTACTCTGTACACCTTGCAATAAACGCACAAATAGCTAACAATATAGCCAACATTATCACATTTAACTATATAGGTTCCAAGCATGGTTAAAATTATATTCTGATCTTAACTATTAATCAGAGCTCATTCAAACAAATATTCAACAGGATTTCACGCAGGGTATTAGGAAATTATTGCTTCTTAAGTCTTAGCTTTAATTCCTCGGCGTTGAGATGGGATGATCTGCCACGTTGGGTCTCGAGTGAGTTTCTTTACATGGTCTGGTGGTCCACCTCTCTCCGCGGTCTGCTAGGCGACTTCTGATGGTAAGCGATATGCAAAATGGTCCTCCCATGAGTGGGTTAGTGTGTTTTCTTTCCAAGATTTTATTAATTTCGTCTCCCACCGGAATTTATGTATTGGCATCCATAGGGGAGGCCTTTGAACTACCAGTCCTTTTTGGCGAAGTTTTTCCCTTCGATTAGATAGCTGAGTAATATAAGCGTAAATGGGTATCAGATATTTTAGGGTGGTCTGCAGGGATTTCTACATCAAAAGGCATTCCATACAACATTTCAAATGGTGACACTCCGATGTCTGTGCAGGGTTGTGTTCTAATATTTAGCAAAGCCAGCGGTAAACACTTTATCCAGCTCATTTTTGTTTCTAGCATTAATTTGGTTAATTGCCTTTTTATTTCCCCATTTATGCGTTCCACCCTCCCCGAACTCTGTGGATGCCAAGGTGTGTGATGTTCCCAATGTATCCCCAATGCATCAGCAACTAGTTTGGCCACTTCAGAAATAAAATGTGGTCCTCTGTCAGAGTCTATAACTTCAATAAGCCCATATCTAGGAATAATTTGCTCTAACAGTGTTTTTGTAACAGTTTGTGCTGTAGTTCTTGCTGTGGGAATGGCTTCTACAAAATGGGTGAGGTGGTCTACTATAACAAGTAGATGTTTATATCGCCCTACCTGGGGCAGGTCAGTGAAATCAACTTGTACATGTGAAAATGGGCGAGATGCTAATTCTCTCCCTCCTGGGATCCGTTCTCGTAAATGTTGTTTATTCACCCTTTGAGCATGTTATGCATCCCATAGTCACTTGTTTAGCCAAATTATATATTCCCATGCACATGTACTTATTGGCAAAGTGGTCCACTAAAGCTTGTGTTCCCCAATGTGTCTTTTCGTGCAATTTTCTCAGTATTCGGAGTGCCATTCCTTTAGGTAAAATTTCCCTTCCATCAGCTAACATCCATTTTCCTTCTTGATTTTCAGTTGCCCTGTTTGTTTTAATTTTTCTTTTTCCTTTACAGTAAAGGCTAATACTTTCGGCACAACATATTCTATATATGCACAATGCAGGTTATAGGTAATCTCTATAGGGGTTGAAGCAGCTACATATAAAGGCATCTAGGCCTAGGTCCTCCCAGCAAAATAAACAAGGACATCCTTCAGGATCTTTTCCACAGACCTCACAGTCTAATCGAGGATGTCTCCAGGGGTCACCTGTTTTGCCTGCAACTTTCAGATTTAATAATGCTCCATGTTTGGCTTCCTGATCTGCTAGATTATTACCTGGATGGTTTTACTTAGGCCTTTTTGATGTCCCTTAATATGTACCACTGCTAATCGTTCTGGTTTTCTGACTGCCTTTAAAATGTCTTTGATCAACTGTTCATGAATTAGTCCCTTTCCCTGGGAAGTTATTAAGCCCTTCCCATATCTTCCCAAATGTATGTACCACCCAAATGATATTTGGAATCGTGTAAAATTGTCCCTTATTGGAAACCAAAATCTTTAGAGCCTGTAATAAGGCATATAGCTCGCAGGCTTGTGCTGACCAGGTAGGGCTTAAGGGCCCTGACTGAAGTAACTCAGATTGTCACCAATAACTGCATACCCGGATCTCCTTTTTCCCTCTACAACCCTTGAGGAACCATCTATGTGGAGTTTTGTACCTTCCCCAAGTTCTTCCTCTTCGAGATCAAGTCTAATTTTTGCTTGCTCTTCTATAGTATGTAAGCAGTTATGTGACAATGGTTCTGTGGAGGGGGTTCCATATAGGAACTGTGCAGGATTTTGGAGCGATGTGGTTTCTAAAGTTAATTTAGGTGATGCTATCAATATCCCCTCATATTTTAGCAGCCTAGCATCAGTGATCCATTTTTCTGCTTTTTGAGCTCAATACCTCTTATATCATGTGGTGAAATCACTTGAATTTTACTCCCAAAAGTGATTTTTATTGTTTCCCCTACCATCAGAGCAGCTGCAGCTACTGCTTGCAAACAGGTAGGCCAACCTTTGCTAACTGGGTCTAATAATTTGGATAGATAGGCTATAGGTTTTCTGCTCCCAGCCCAATCCTGGGTAAGTATTCCATATGCCGTTCCCTCATCTATGTTTACAAAGAGGCAAAAGGTCTGGTTAAATCTGGGAGGCTCAGCACAGGAGCATTGATTAATTCTTGTTTCAAATTTTGGAAAGCCTCATCATCCTGCTTTTGTCCATTTTAGGAGACATCATGAGTCAATTTTTTATATAGAAATTTTACCTTTTTGCTATAGCCTAAAATCCACTGTCTGCAATATCTGAACAGTCCTAATAATTGTCGGATTTGCCTTTTAGTTCTTGGAGGGGGCGTATCTAATATACCATTATATAGATTAGAACTAGATCTGCTGGGGTCTAGTTTCTTAGTTCCATTTATTAATCGGTGTCCTAAGTATCTCACTTCTTGTTCAGTAAATTGTAATTTAGATTTAGATATCTTTAACCCTTGAGAGCCCAAAAAATTTAATAATTTAAACTCTCTCGCCAAACATCTTCCTCCTGCTGTCCAGCTATGAGGAGGTCGTCTACGTATTGGATTAATTTTACAGCAGGTCCCGGTTGATAATTTTGTAAGATTTTACCCAGTGCTTGACCAAATAGATTAGGGGACTCTGTAAATCCCTGAGGCAGCACAGTCCACCGGAGTTGTTGTTTAATATGCGTTTCTGGGTCGTCCCACTCAAAGGCAAAGTAATCTCTGCAGGTTACATCAAGCGGGCAGGCTCAAAAGGCATCTTTTAAATCTATTACACTGTACCATGTATCATGTGGTCCCAGCTGGCTTAAGATAGTATAGGGGTTAGCCACTATTGGGAACCATTCAACGCTCTTTTTATTTATCTCCCTCAAGTCATGGACCAATCTGTAACTGCCATCTGGTTTCTTAACTGGCAGAATTGGTGTGTTATAGGGAGACATACATGGTTCTAGGATACCTTGCTCTAATAGCCCTTTTATCTCCAGTTGCAGACCCCTCCTGCCTTCCTCAGATATTGGATATTGCTTTATTTTAACTGGCATCTCTGGGTCCTTAAGGGTGACTGTAAATGGTGCAATATTAAGCTTACCTCACGGTGTCCGGTGTATACCATACTTGTGGGTTAATTTGCTGCTCATCCTGAACAGACAGCGAGTATATTTTAATCTGTAACCCATTCCCCTTTACCTGGATACCCAATTCAATCATTAAATCCCGTCCTATTAAGTTAAACTCAGCCTCTGGTAATAACAATAATGATCCCATCCCCAATTTGGATGATGTTTCTAATATTACATCTTTACTAAAGGTACCCCAAAAGGTTCCCCTTTTGCTCCAATTACTTGTATTGTGTCCTTAAAATTTTGCAACCTAGTGGCAAGGATTGAATGGTTGATCGTTCTGCCCCTGAGTCCACGAGGAACTCAAATTCCTGTTACTGGGGTCCTACTTTCAATTTTATCAAGGGCTCATCGATCTTACGTGACCCCAGCAAATAGAGCCCCTGACACCCCTAATCCTCTGCATACATTTTCTCATCTGCTATTCTTTGCCTGCAATTTCTTCTCAA
>CM019218.1:467441-498803 GCA_009741485.1 Malurus cyaneus samueli | reverse complement strand
GGGGGTCGGGTGTCCGAGGTGGGGGTGGCCGGGGTCGGGGTGTTCCGACATGGGGGTGCCGGGGTCGGGGTGCCGAGATGGGGGTGCCGGGGGTCGGGGTGTCCGAGACGGGGTGTCGAGGGGTGTCCGAGGAGGGGTGTCCGAGAGGGGGTGTCCGAGGTGGGGTTCCGAGGCGGGTTGTTTCGGCGTCTCCCCAGGGTCTCCATGGTTCTGCATCACTGCTGCAGGGCACAGGGCTGTCGCTGGGGTGCCCCCCGATGGCGCCGTGAGCTTGCCCGTGCCCCCCCAGCCCGGCTGAGCCCCCTCCTGCTCCTGTCCCATGCCCCCCTCCAGCCCCGGCACTCTCACCTGGGGCACCCCAGTGCCCCTGTCCAGGCTCCCCCACTCCCCATCCCGACACCCCAGTAACACCCGGACCCTCCACGTCTTCCTGCAGCAGCCCTCGTGCCCCAAACCAACCCTGCCTTCCCCTCTTGCCCCACCCTCGTCCCCCCCATGCCCCATGTCGGCACCTGTGTCCCTTCCCGCCCCCCATTTCCGCACCGACCACCGGCGTCCCATCCCGGAGCCGCCATGTCCCTCTCCCGACCCCACGTGTCTTCTCCCGGCCCCCCAGTCACCATTACCGGCCCCCCATAAGCCTCTTCCCGGTCTCCCCTGCTGTCCCCCGGTGCCCCCCGGTGCGTACCCTCCCGGCGCTCCCCCGCTCGCCCCGCGCGCGTAACCCCGTTCCCCCGGAGCCCTCCGGAGCCCCTCGCCCCGTACCTCCGCGCTCCCGCTCCGCCGCCCCTGCTACACCCCGGCCCCCCCGCCCGGCGCTATTTTTACCCGGCGGGGGCAGTCCGCCTTCATCACACGCCCACCCGCGGGGCACGCGTGGGGCCGGGCCGACACCCGGGGCATGGCTGGGGAGGGGGGACATGCGACAGCCCGCCGGTCAGCGGCGACAAGAGCAGGAGCCCCGCGGGGGGACCGAGCCGTGCCCTGGACCCGAGGGACACAGGGGACACGGACATGCTAATCAGGGACAGGGAGATTTGGGGTCACAGGCACACGCGCGAGGGGGAACACAGACGCGGCGGGGGGACACGGGGACAGGGGCACAGGGGACACGGGGACATGGGACACACAGACCTTGGGGACATGGGTCACGCGGGGACAGCCCGGGCAGCACGGCAGGACACGGTGGGGCTGAAGGAGACGAGGAACAGGGAACACAGAGCGGGGACTCGAACGGGAGATCCTGGGGAGACCCGCAGCCCCCCGGCCACCCCCGGCTACGGTCCCGCCATGGCCACGCCCCCTGCGCGCTGACCACGCCCCGTTTTGTGTGACCCCGCCCCCTGCGGGGCAAAGGCCGGGCAGAGCTCGCGCCTTCCCCTCCCGCCGCTCGGCCGGCGCCACGCCCCTCCCGCCTGACCAATCAGCGCTAGGAACGCAGCCTTGGTCCCGCCTCCGCCTGCACGCGATTGGTCAGAGCGAGGGAGGGGCGGGGCCGCTGCGCGGGTGGGCGGAAGCGCGGCGCCCACGTGGTTCCTGCAGGGAGCCGCCGGCGGGTCCCGAACCGAGCGGGACCGGGCGGGTCCAACGGGGCGGATCCGAGCGGGGCCGGGCCCAGAGGGACCGGCGTCGGGACCGGGACTGGAACCGAGCGGGGCCGGTGCTGGCCGCCATGGATCCGCTGCGGGCTCAGCAGCTGGCGGCCGAGCTGGAGGTTGAGATGATGGCCGACATGTACAATCGGTGCGGCCCGCCGGCGGGAGCATGGAGGGTGTCGGGGTACCGGGGCGTCTCCGTGGCTTGGGGGGTACTAGTGGGTGTCAGAGGCACGAGGGGATTCCTTGGGTGCTGGCGGTGGATGGGAGTGCGGGGGATTCCAGGCGACACCCGGGAAATGGGGGGCACCGGAGATGCCTGAAGATGGGGGACCATGGGGGTCCTAGGAGTGCCGGGGATGGCTATGGCAGAGGTTTCTGGGGGTGTTGGGGTGTAGAGGCCGGGATCCCGGTGCGGTGGTGGAGCGGGTACAGGAGGTGTTGGGTGCAAGGGTTGGGGATGCCGGGGATGGCGATAACGGGGGATACAGGGGGTGCTGAGGTTCGGGGCCGGGTGCCGACGGCGGGGTACGGGAGGTTTTGAGCTGCTGGGCCGGGTCCCGGGGGTGATGATGGCGGGGTGCGGGGTGCGCCGGGTGGCGCAGGGCTCAGGCGCGGTGCGGTCCGTGCAGGATGACCCAGGCGTGCCACCGCAAGTGCGTTCCCCCGCACTACAAGGAGTCGGAGCTGTCCAAAGGGGAGTGCGTGTGCCTGGACCGCTGCGTGGCCAAGTACCTGGAGGTGCACGAGCGGATGGGCAAGAAGCTGACGGAGCTGTCGATGCAGGACGAGGAGCTGCTCAAGCGGATGCAGCAGGGCACCGGCACTGCCTGAACCCCGCCCCGCACCCCAATAAACTGGGGGTGTCTGCTGTGCTCCCCTTGCCCCCCAAACCCACCCCGTGGCCGTGTGTTGGGGTACGCGGTGCCCGTGGCTGCTGCTGGGAGCCCCCCTGGCTGGCCCCAGCTGCCACGTGCCGTGTCCTTGTGGGGGGCACCCCTGGGTGCCCCCCCCAACTGGGCCCAGCCCGTGTAATCCCCCGGATTAGGCAGAGCCGGGCTGAGCCCCTTGTAATCCCCAGTGGGGTGGGACAGGGCTCAGCCCCTCCCTGTCTGTCTCTGCCGGGGGTCACCAGAGGGGACAGCTGGGGGTCCCTGCACAGCGACACAGCCCTGGAGGGACAGGGCACAGGGACACTCACACAGGGACACTCCTGGGACTCCCATCCCCGGCTGGGGATACACAGATGGGGGTAACCATGTGGCGACAATCCAGGGACATCCCTGCCTGGGCAAAGACCACGTGGGGACAGCCAGAGAGCACACTGGGGGGAGTGTGGGGATACCCACGCGGGGACAGTTGGTGCACACACACACACAGACACCCGCACACACGCCTGGGGACAGTTGGAGGGGCCAAGGGACCCAGTGAGCTACACTGGCTGAGGGCCACCCCAGCCTGTGTGAGGGACACATGCCAGGGGTGACACGCCGAGGGGGACTGTGGGCCGTGCCCCTGCACCCGCAGCCCGGCAGCGTGTGCTCCATCTGTGTGCCAGCGCCTGCGGGAAGTGGGTCAGGCTGTGCAGGGCGCGGGTGACGCCGCGGGGGTGGCTCTGCGCCCCGCGGCTCCCGTGACACCCGCCAGCATCCGGCGAGGGGTGCGGGGTGTCGGCGTCACGGGAGCGCGCGTGTCACCGGCCCCGCGGCGGCGCCGGGTGTGTGATGGGTGTCGGGGGGGTCGTGTGGCCGCACAGCCCGCAGGGGGTGTCTGTCCCCCCCCGCGGTTCCGCACGCCTCGCTGCCCTGCCTCCCGTCGCTCCCATCAATATTTCAGGAGCAGCAGGCGTGACCTGGAACGGCAGTGGCCCCCCGCCCCCCCCCTTCCCCGCAGCAGCCAGGCCGCGCTCTCCAAAATAAGACCATTTTTAATAAATAATTTCCACCTTTTGGTTCCTGTTGGGGGTTTTTCCCGCTCAGGATGGGAGGGGACCCCTTTCTGCATCCTGCGTCCCACCCGCCGGCTGTTCCCCACAGTTCTTGAGGCCTCCCCTGGGAGAAGGAGCACGGCGCCCCGAGGAGCCGGGACCCCCCTGGGGCGCCGAGGGGGGCTCAGAGTCGGGGCAGGTCAGAGCCAGGAGGGCAGGAGGACGGGGGGCCGGTGGGGGCGGGCGGCGGCCATGGGGGCGCAGGGGTCGTGGGGGCAGCTGGCGTCTCGGGGGCCCGCGGGAGTCAGGGACGGGGGGCGGCCGGGCTGGGGTCCGCAGGTCGTGGGGGGCACCCGTCGCGGTAGAAGGCGGAGGGCGGCGCGGCCGGAGGGTGCCGGGCGACCAGCCCTTCCCGGGGTGCCCATCACCGCAACCCGTGGCACCGCCCGCCGTTGCCGTCTTCCGCGCCCTCCTCTCCTCGTCGTCCTCGTCGGGCCAGGCGTCGAAGTCGCGCGGCGGAGGTGGCGCAGGTCGGTGCCGCGGCGGTGCGGGGGACTGGCGCACGGCACCGGCAGCTGGAGACGAGTGCGGCGAACAGGCCCAGAGCGGGCCGCGACAGTCGCAGGCCCAGGGTTGGCGTTGAGGCGCAGGAACTGCAGCGAGGGCAGGGCGGCCAGCGGGTCCCCGGGCAGCGCCACCAGGCTGTTGTTGAACAGGTAGAGGATGGTGAGGCGCGCCAGCCCCCCGAAGGCGCGGCGGTGGATGGCCGCCAGCCGGTTGGCGTGCAGCAGCAGGCGGTCCAGGCTCGGCAGCCCCCGGAAGACGCCCTCCGACAGCGCCCGCAGCCGGTTGCCGTGCAGGAAGAGGTGGCTCAGGTTGGCCAGGTCGGCAAAGAGGTCGTCCTGCGGGGGACGGGAGAGGGGTGGCCGTGGGGTGGGCGTCCACAGCGCCGTTCTGCGGCCCTGCCTGCTGGGTGTCACCCGGAGAGCCGCCGGTGTGGGCCCCGCAGAGCCCTGCCCTGGTCCTGCTCCTGCCAGCATCACCCGTCACCCTGTCCCGTGTCCCTGCTCCACGAGCACCGGGCAAGACCTTGTCCCGTGTCCCTGCCGTGCCAGGGTCACCCGTGGCCCCGTCCCGCGGCCGCCACCCCCGCTCCACCAGCATCTCCCATCGCTGCCCCGCGTTCCGGCCCCATCGCCATCGCCTTGTCCCTCATCCTGGCTCCGTGGGCGTCACCCGCCACCCCGCCCGGTCCCTCGGAGGCATCGCCCACCACCCCCGCTCACCCACCTGGAGGTAGAGCAGCCCGTTCTCCTGCAGGTAGAGGTACTGGAGGCTGCGGAGGCCGCGGAAGATGCCGCTGGGCAGGCTGGCCAGCCGGCACCGGTACAGGTGCAGGGCCTGGAGGCGGTGGAGGCCGTGGAAGGTGTCGGGGGCCAGGACGCGGAGGTGCGGGTTGTCACCCAGGTCGAGCTCCTCCAGGGCGGGCAGGTGGCGGAAGGTGCCCGGCTGGATGGAGGAGATGTTGTTGGAGTAGAGCCAGAGGGTGACGGTGCTGGGCCCGAAGGTGCCCGCCCGCAGCGCCCCGATGACGTTGTTCTGCAGGAAGAGGCGGCGGGCGCCGGGCGGGAGCCCCGCGGGCACCGAGGTGAAGTTGTTGGCCTGGCAGCTGACGGTGGGCGGCGAGACGTAGCAGGTGCAGAGCGCGGGGCAGGCGGGAGCCCCGCCGGGCACCCACACCAGCGCCGCCAGCAGCAGCAGGGCCGCCGGGCGCCCGCCTGAGGCAAAGCGGGCGTCAGCGCGGGGCACCCCGCGTCCCCGCCCCCGGCCGCCCGCCCCCCGCAGCCCCCGAGCCTCGGGCCGTGCCCACCCCATCCAGCCGTGGCTCCTTAGCAGAGTCCGAAAGTCCCGATCGCTCCCATAGGGTTGGACGACCCCAGAAGCAGCCCCCCTCCACCCGCAGGGTTGTGGTTCACCAGGAGAACCCCAAGGTCATGACAACCCCGTAGGCCTGGACACCCCTGGGTGGGGCACTGTGCCCACCCGTGGGGTCCCCCAACGGCCATGGCTCCCCAGGGACCCCCCGAAGCCATGGTCCCGTAGGAGACCCCCAGGATCGCAGTCCCCCAGGAGAACCCCAAGGTCATGAGCACCCCATAGGGCTGAACTCCCCTTGCAGCCCCCAGACCCACAGCAGCCCCATAGGACTGTGCTCCCCAAAGACCCCCCAGGGTCACGCTGCTCCGCAGCACCGAGGCTGGGCACCCCAGAAAGTGACTGGCCCCCTGGGACTGTTCCCTGCCACTGAGGCCGTGGTCCCCAGGGTCTCCCAAAGCTCGCCGACCGCCCGTGCCGTGGCCACACTCCCACGGGACCGTGTCCGCCCCACGGTCCACCAGAACCCCCCACAGGGTCAAGCACCCCCGGGACCCCCCTAGCCCCAGTCTGGGGGGGTCCGTGCCCCCTCCCCAAACGGGGCGGTGCCACGTGCGCGCGTGCCGCGGCCACGTGTGGGCGGGCCGCGTGGGCCGCGGGCTGACGACACGCGCCCCGCTCCGGGTGTCAGCACCCCCCTTTCTCCCCCACCCGTGCATCCCCCTCAGCTGCAACCCGAGAGCTTCACCATAATTCGCCGGCGGCCTGGATCCACGCCGGGATGCGTGTGCGCCCAGTCGCCGCTACCGGGGGAGGGAGGGAAGGAGGGGGCGGGGGATCCTCCGGTGCACCGGAGGTCACACCGGAGATGCACCGAGGGGTCCCACCGCCCCTTCCCTCCCTTCCCCTCTGCCGGAGCTCGCGAGTTGGGGGGGTACCCACCCCACCACCCACGGAGGCGTCCGGCGCATCTGCTCAGCGCCCCCCCCCCGGCGCCCGTGCCGGCGTGCGCCCCCACCCGCGTCCATCTGTCACTCCCCACGCCGCGGGCTGACTCAGTTGGAGCTGAAGTCACCGGTCTCAGCTTCCCCCCCTCGGTGCGAAACCCCCCCCAGCCCGGTACCTGCGGGTACCCCACAGACCCCGCGGCACCCACCCGCGGCGTGACCCGGGCACTCGCGGCTCCCCGGCGGTGCCCGCCTTGTGAACTGCGGGGCGTCTCCGCGCCGGGCTGAGGTTCCTGCGCTGGCACCGCGTACCCCGTGAGTCGTGGGGTACCCCCCGCTGGGGCTCGTGGGGTACCCACACTCCCGGGGTGGCACCGGGTACGCCGTGGATCGTGGAGCACCCGGTGCCGGGCTATGCACCCCGGCGCTGCGCAGAGAGTGCCGGGGGTCGTGGGCACTCCCCACGCCGGAATGGGGGTTCCGGGGTGGCACCGAGTACCCCACGTGTCATGAGGCACCCTCACTCCGGGCTGGGGTTCCCGGGGTGGCACCGAATATCCCGTGGGTCATGAGACAGCCACACTTCCATGCGAGCTGGCAGCAGGCACCTCGTGGGTCGGGGCGCGCCCCCGCGACACGCAGCCCGGGCGTCGCGGGGGGCTCAACCTGGGGTGCCCCGGGACTGCGCCCCCACACCGGGATGTGCGTTCCGGGGCGGCCCCGGGCTCCCCGTGCACCCGGGGCTCCCCACGCACCCCGGGGCACCCGCACCCCGAGCGCCGCGGGACACCCCGAGCCGGGACCGAGGTCTCCGGGTGGCACCCAGGGGTTCACCCGACACCCTTGGGACCCCGCCCGACCCCGCGCCTACCTGGGGGCAGGTCCCGAGCCGTGGGGCGCATGGCGGGCGGCCGCTCAGGCGCTGCCCACCCGCGGGGTCATGGCGGTGCCGGGGGGGCTGCTCGGCCCTTCGCCCCGCGCGCCGCCGGGAGCAGCAGCCGCCGCCGCCCGGGGCATGGCACGGGTGGGCTCGGCTCGGGCACGGGTGGGCTCGGCGCGGCGCTGCCCGCGGCCCCGTGGGGCTGAGCCCTCCCCGCGCCGCGCCTTATCCGGGGCGGCCGCTCCGCCCCCCGCGCCGGCCCCGCCGCTTACCTCCCCCGGCCCGCCCCAGGCGGGACAGGGTGGGCGCGGGACCCCGGCAGCCCGGCGGGGACAGCGCGGTTGCGCTGCGGGCTACCGCGGGGGGCGCGCCCTACGATCGCGAGGGGAACGCCCGATGGGGAACACGGGGGTGTGGCGGTTCCCCGCGGGGATGGACGCGGAGCTCGCGTGGGCAGCTGTAAAGCGGGACAGGGAAGTGGTCTCCCGCAGTCCGTCTGTCCGTCCGTCCCTCCCTCCCTCCCTCTGTCCCGCGATGTCGGGGCCGGCGCCGGATTTTGGTGCCCCCGTGGACCGCGGACCCCGCGGGGGCTGCCCGCAGGGTGGGTGCGGCGGGGCCGGGATTGCCGCACCCAGCGGGCCGCGGGAGGCGCGGGGGCGGTGGTCCCCCACCCACGCGGACCGCGGCGCTGTTCGTGGGCCGGACCGGCGCTGTCCTGGTGCCGCCGCGCCGCTGCCGGCCCGGCAGAGCGGGTGGCCGCGGTGCGGTGCCGCGGTGCGGGATGTACCGGCCCGCGCGGACCCACGCCGGTGCCGCGCGTGGGGGGGACGCGTGGCCGCGGCGGGCTGCGGCGGCACCGGCACCGCTGGCCCGGCGCGTGTTTGCGGCGCCGTCTCCGGCGAGCGAAATGCCACAAGCTGCTGCGGCGGCACCCGTGGGAGGGGGCGTGGGAGGCGCGGGGCTGACTCAGGGGCCGCCATCCGCTCCCCCCGCCCGTGCCCCCATCCCGGCCGCGGACAGCCCGGCCGGACCCCCCTGAGCTGCCCAGGGGAGGGGGAGCCCACCCTGTGGGGTCTGTGGGTGCTGGTGCCCACCTGCCTGGGGAGCTGGGGATGAGGAAGGGACGGATGGATGGGTGGACAGTGGATGGAAGGAGGGGACAGGTGGCTGGACAGACAGGTGAAAGGTAAGGTGGATGTAAGGAGAGAATGTACAGGTGGATGTAAGGAGAGGACAGATGTAGATATAGATGTGTGGAGAACATCTGGACATGGGGATGGACAGATGGAGGAGGATGGATGGATGGAGAGGACAGAAGACGGACAGCTGGAGGGAAGGGCAGGCAATGGACAGCTGGACGTCGTGGGACAGATGGATGGGATGGATAGAGTTGTGATTGTATGGGGACAGATGGACAGGTGACAGACAGATGATGGACAGATGGATGGGTGATGGACAGATGGATGGGTGATGGACAGATGGACGGGTGATGCACAGACAGAAGGGCAGCTGGCAGAGCAGATGAGCGGCTGGAGTGGTGGAGACAGGGGGGAACAGAGCAGGTGGCTGCAAGCCCTGATGGATGGATGGACAGAGGGACAGAGGAGAGGGTGTGATCGAGAGGAGGGTGACAGAATGGGGGTGTCCCGAGTGGGACCAGGGACAGGCAGGGGACACGGCAAAACACAGCGGGGTGTCACGGGGACGGCTCTGGGGTGGCGCAGCAGGAGTGGCCCAGGGGTAGCCCAAGGTGGTCCTGGGATGTGCAGGAATTGCCAAGGGGTGACCCAAGCATCAGTCAAGGCTGGCCCAAGAGCGACCGAAAGGGTGATGCAAGCGTGGCCCGAGGGTGGCGCCAGCGGGAGCACATTTTGGGGACACCAGGTGAGGTGCCACACCTGGAGATGCCGAGGGGAGCCCCGCGGGGGGCGTGGGGGCGGCACCGGGGAAGGGCTCCGTGCCGGAACGGCCCCTCCTGGGCGGACCCGCGAGTGACCGCGGCCGCTCCACGAGGCCGCCTCCCCGCGCCCCCCCGACACGCCGCGCCGGGGCGGGGCCGGGCCCGGCCGCTCCGCTCCGCTCCGCCCGCGGGGTGGGGGGGGACGGAGGGGGACAGGGGGCGCATCGAGGGCACCGGGCACCGGGACGCGGGAGCGCCGGGCGGGAGAAGCCCGGTCCCCTCTCCCGCCGGCCGGGCGGGAGGCGGGTGAGCGCGCGGGTGCGGCGGGAGGAGCCGGGGGGCGCGGCGGGCCCGGATGGACACCGAGCGCGGCGGGAGGGGGGGTTGTGACCGGGACGGGAGGATCCGGGAGAGAGGGACAGGGCCTGGGCCGTGCTGCGGGGCTGGCTCGGCGTGGACGCGGTGCGGTGTCCGGGCGGTGCCGTGGGCTATGTCGGCCCCGGGCCGTGGGGCAGGCTCGGGGCTGGCACGGCGGTGCCCCGTGGCTGCCCGTCCCCGGGACCACAGGCGTGTCCCCTCGCCGCACATGGCGGGCCGAGTCCCCGCGGCCGGGGCTGCCCCTGCTCCGTGGGGCGCGGGCAGTGCCCGCCCCAGGACTCCCCTCCCACGGGGGGCAGCGGGGTGGGGAGGGGGCCCAGCCTTATGGCAGCTCCCAGAGGTGCGTACCCCACCTGCCCCCCGTCACGGCTCGGGGACAGCTGGGGGGACACAGCAGAGACAGAGGGGACAGAGTCACTAATGCTGCGAGCCCCCGAGCCGAGCCGGAGCCTCCAGCTCTCTCGTGGAGGCTCGCCATTCTGGGGGCTCACCACTGCGGGGGCCTCACCAGTGTGGGGTGATCACTGCTTTGCGGGGGTCAGCAGTGTGGCTGAGAGAGACCAGCACATCCACGGACACCCCCTGTGGCTCGGTGGCTGATGGTGCCCATTACTGTGGCTCGGGGTGCCCCAGGCAGTGACCCCCATATCTCAAGGTGCCCCGGTGTCCCCCCGCAGGTGCCACGACCCCACCCCCTGCCTTGGTGGCTAAAAATAACACAGCCCCCCGGCCTGCCCCCCTCCCCCTCGGCTTTGTCCAGGTTAATCTTTAGCCGCTGGTCACTGTAATGAGGCCTCATTATGTGACATTACAGCGGGCAGGGGAGCAGGACAGGGACAGGCCCTGGGCAGTGACACGGTGACGGGGGGCTCAGTGCAATGGGGGATACAGAGGACAGTGACAGGCTGGTGGTGATGTGGCCTTGGTGCCCTTGACACCCATCCGTGGGTCACAGGGAGTCCCAGCTGTGTGTGTGGGGGGTGACGTGTTGTCAGCCCCACCAGGGTGACAGTCACCAGTGCGGTGCAGTGGTTGGGGTGGCAGCATGCCCAGTTGACATGTCACAGTCCCCAGCAGTGTGAGGGGATCCCTAGAGACATGACAGGGTCCCCGGGAGGGTGGCAGGGTCCCAGAGATGTGACAATGTCCCTGAGAGCTGTGCCAAGGTCCCCAAGGGAGGGCCCCAGAGGCCGTGTCACCATCCCCTGCAGCGTGCCTGCATCCCCAGGGGCTGTGCCAATGTCCCCAGGGATTGTGCCACTTTCCCAAGCACTGTGCCAGGTCCCCGGGGAGGGAGGTGTTAATGTCCCTGAGGGGGTGCCAATGTCCCCAGGGCCTGTGCCAGCATCACCAGGAAGAGTGCCAGTTTCCCAAGGGCTGTGCCAGGTCCCCAGCGGGGTGCCGGTGTCCCTGGGGTGAGGTGTGTTGTTGTGGTGTCACACCAGGGTGCGCAGCGGTGTGTCGGTGTCCCCATGGCTGTGCCAGGTCCCCTGGGGATGCTGGTGTCCCTGGGAGGATGTTGGCATTCCCAGGGCTGTGTTTTTGTCACCAGAGCACGTACCAGGGTGCCCAGCAGTGTCCCCAGGGTCATGCCAGGCTGGGCCAGTGCAGGGCCATAGGGACAGCGCAGGAGGGTCCTGGTGTGGTGGGGGGACCGAGGTGCCATCCGAGGCTTGGGGGGCCCGAGGTGCCAGGGTGCCACGGGTGGCCCGAGGTGCCATCGGGTGGCCTGAGATGCCATTGGGGGGCCCGAGGTGCCATCAGGGGGCCCGAGGTGCCATCGGGGGGCCCAAGGAGCTATCGGGGACCGGCAGCCCTGGGGGCCCGCGTGTGCTCCTGGGAGATTAGCGGGGCCTCGGTGGGGGTGCGGAGGTGCGTCCCAGCCACGCTGCCGGGGTTCAAACTCCACGGCGGCGGTGACGGTGACGGTGACAACAGGAGGGCCTGGCCTCGTGCAGGTGGGTGAGGGGCGCAGGACAGGGGTCAGCAGGCACGGGCACGTGTGCAGGTGTGCACATCTGTAAGTCTGTGTGTGAGTGCATGCAAACACGTGTGTGTGCCTGGGAACAGGTGTGTCACTGTAAACACGTGTGTGACTGTAAAGACGTGTGTCACTGTAAACGTGTGTATGTCTGTGAACACGTGTGTACATCTGTGAACACGTGTGTATGTCTGTGAACAAGCGTGTGCAAGCCCTGGCTGCCGCGGGGCCCTGCCCCCTGCCCTGGCACATGGGGGGACACCGGTGCCAGCCACCGCAGCCGGGGACAGCCTTCCCCCGCGTGCCACCAACGTGCCCCTGTGCACCCCAGGTGTCCCCGTGCCCCCGGCGGGTGCCAGCGTGGTGTGATGCCGGGCGTTTGTCACCCGCAGGCTCGGCGAGGACACCCCAGGCTGGTGACGGCCCGGGCCAGTGGCCCCGCGGGTGGGGGACATGGCAGGGGGCGCGGGGCTGGCCAAGCGCCTGGGGACCCTCCTGTCGGGGCTGCTGGAGTGCGGCGCCTTCTGCGGCATCATCTTCGGCTGGGCCTCCCTCGTCTTCGTCCTCAAGGACCTGCGATACTTTGAGGGGCTGTGCCAGCCCTCAGCCACCCCCGGTCCCAACCTCACCCAGGGGTCTGGTATGGACCCCACCTGTCCCCATGGTCCCCTGACTCATGTCCCTGCTGTCCCCATGCCCCCTGTGCTGCCCCGTATCCTCACCGTGCCCGTGCCTATGTCTTTGCTGTCCCCAATGTCCTGATGCCCGCAGTGTTCCGTGTCCCCGCTGTCCCTGTGCCCATGTGCCTGCTGTCCCCATGTCTCCAGTATCATATCTGTGGTGTCCCCACATGCCCGGTGCCCCCTGCATGCCGTGTCCCCGTGTCCCTGGTATTCCCGGTGTCCCCATGCCCTCGTCTCCATGTCCCCTCGCCCCACTTGTGGCTGTCCCCAGACTGCAGCGGGCAGGATGAGCAGTTCTCACTGGTCTTCACCATCGGCTCCTTCATGAACAACTTCATGACCTTCCCCATGGGCGTCGTCTTTGACCGCTTTGGCACCACGGCCGCGCGCCTCATCGCTATGTGAGCCCTGTGCGGGGGGACACGGGCACGGTGGGGACAGGGCTGGGGGTGGCTTTGTCACTGGGGTGGCCTTGCTCCCATGGGGCGGGGTAGGGGAATCACCAGGATCCTGTCCCCATGTGTCACCGCTGTCCCCTCAGCTCCCTCTACACCGGCGGGACCCTGCTCGTCGCCTTCTCCACCCCAGGTGAGACCCTGTGGCCGGGAGGTGTGCAGCCCTTGGGGGGGACCCTTGGGGGTGCCCTGTCCCCATTGACCCCTGTGTCCCCAGAGATGGCGGTGCTGCTCTTCCCGGCCATGTCCATGCTGTCAGTGGGCGGCATCCTCCTCATCCTCACCAACATGCAGGTGGGTTACCCTGGCACGCTGTCCCCCTCCCGGTGGCAGCACACCCTGCCTGGTCTGGGGGGACCCTGAGGGATCTCTCGATGCCAGGTGGGCAACCTGTTCGGCAACTACCGCTCCATCATCATCACCCTCTACAACGGGGCCTTCGACTCCTCCTCCGCCATCTTCCTCATCATCAAGGTGGGTGCGAGGGACACGGCGGTGGTGGCAGGGGAGGACAGAGCTGGGAACAGTTGGGTCACATCTGCGGACGTGTCAGGGACACAATCTGGGACACAGCTGAGTCACTGCGGGCCACACGTGGGGACAGATGCAGGGCCTGAGCCGGTGGCAGCCTGTCCCTGACTCTGTCCCCGTCCCCAGCTGCTGTACGAGCGCGGGCTGTCGCTGCGGGCCATGTTCCTCTTCCTGGCAGCCTGCAGCGCCTGGCACCTCCTGCGCACCCTCTTCCTGATGCCGCGCACACGCATCCCGTACCCGCTGCCCCCCGACTACGACTACGGGTACGGAGGCTGACCCGCTGGGGCTCTGGGGATGGGGACAGCGGGTCCTGTCCCCTGTGGGGTGGGGTGACACGGGCGCTCCCGCAGGTTGCAGTGCCCGGGGCGCTCCCGCTCATTCCGGAACTACGAGGGCAAGGGGCCCCCGGGAGAGGCCGGACCCGAGGAGACGCCCCTGGAACCCCCCAACCCACGAGGTGCCGCGAGTGGGAATCTGATCTGCGGGGGCGGGGCTTGTATATGGGGAGGGGCTTGGCTAGGTGGGCGTGTCCCTAGGTGGGATATGGGCGGTGCCATGTAAATGAAGGGGTGCGGCTTGAGCAGGCGTGGTTGTGTTCAGCAACCATACTCAGTAATGAGTATGCAAATTGAGGGGTGTGGCCTGATGGCGGGTGGGCGTGGCTGCACATGGGCGCGGTTGGAGGGCAAACAGAAGTATGCAAATGAAGGGATGAATGGGCACCCTGCGAATGGGTGTGGCAGTGTGGGCGTGGTGACACGAGGTGCGGCCACATAGGTGGCAGGGACAAGGTGTGGGTGTGGCCCGAGGGTGTGTCTGTAGGTGCCCTGCCCTGACACCTGCACAGGTGGGGACGCCCTGGGGACGCCATTCCGGGCCTGCGCCTGCTCGTGGCTGTTCTTCTGGCACGTGGCCTGGCTCTCGGTGATGCAGCTGCGCCATTACCTGTTCATCGGCACCCTGAACCCGCAGCTCGAGCACCTGGCGCGCGGGGACCACGCCCTGGGTACGGTGCCACGCCGGGGTAGGGGGACAAGGCGGGGACCCCCGGGGCCGGCCCCGCCGCCTGACGCTGTCCCCCGCAGTGAGCACCTACACCAACGCCTTCGCCTTCACCCAGCTCTGCGGGGTGCTCTGCGCCCCCTGGAATGGGCTCATCCTCGACCGCCACAAACGGGCAAAGGGCCCCCGCCCTGAAGGTAACTGTCCCCCACCCCCCCCAGGAGAACTGACCCCCATGGCCCCTCGCCACAAGTGTCACCGCTCCCTGCCCCATACTATGGGGACACACCCCTCCCAGCCCGTGCTCCCTGGCCCCCAAGCCCTCCTTAGTGCCCCACCACGGGCGAGGGGCACAGAGGGGTCCGTTCCCCGTGCCCTGACCCCCGTGCCCGAGGAGCACTGGCCACGCTGGCAGACCTGCGGTCGGCAGTGCTGTCACTGGTGGTGACGGTGGCACAGTGCCTGCTGTTCTCCGTGTTTGCTGCCGTGCCCGTCCTGCCCGTCCAGTTCGGCACCTTCGCGCTGCAGGTCATCAGCCGCTCCTTCCTGTACGGCGGCAACGCCGCCTTCCTGGCCATCGCGTGAGTGGGGACAGCCACGGGGGAGGGGATGGTGGCAGGGGATGGTGGCATGGGCTGCGGGCAGGGTGGCAAGGTCGGGGTTGGTGGGTGTCTGGGGACGGGGATCGGGGCGGGGCTCTCGGGGTGCCCGTTGGTGACGCGGGCGCCCGGCAGGTTCCCCCCGCAGCACTTCGGGAAGCTGTACGGGCTGGCCATGGCCTGTCAGCACTGGTGGCCCTGCTGCAGTACCCCTGCGTCGCCCTGGTGCAGGGGCCGCTCCAGGGGGACCCTTTCTACGTGAGTGTGCCTTGTGGGCCGCCTGAGGGCTTGGGGGGCTGTTCCATCGGGAATGAGGAGGGCTGCCCATGCGGGGAAATTGGAGTCTTGCTCTGGCAGCGATGGGGTCTAGTGCCACAGGGAATTGGGGATCTCATCCTGTGGGGAATGGGGAGTCCTGCCCTGGGAGGGGTGGGAGTCCTGCTCTATGTGGGATGGGGGTCCCGCCCCATGGGGAAATGGGGATGCTGCCCTGGGAGGGGTGGGAGTTCTGCTCCAGGAGTGATGGGTCTTACCCTGTGGGAAATGGGGGCCCTGGACCAGGGAGGGATGGGAGTCCTGCCCCAAGTGTCCTGGCCTAGCACAGGGGACATAGGGAACCATGGGGCTGGCCGAGGGCCTCGCTTTGGTGTGGTCAGCCCCCCGGCCTCCTGCCCTGACACTCTTCTTCCCCCACAGATGAACTTGGGGCTCATCGCCGTGGTGCTGCTGGCCTTTGTCAGCCCCGTGGTGGTGGCCCGCGAGTGCCAGCAGCGAGCCAAGGAGCTGGGGACAGCCACCACTCCCCTGGCAGCCCCTGCTGGCGCTGAGATCCACAACGAGACCCCGCACTGAGCCCCGCACCCAGCACCCCATTTTTGTATTGGCCTGGGGGTGCTGGGCCAGTGGGGTGGGGGTTTGGGGGTAATAAACATCGCTGCCCTCTATGCTCGCCGTGCTGCCCCCACACCCCCCAGCCCCTCGGCACACACGGACACGGCTCAGGGCACCTCTGCTTTATTGGGAAAGGAACTGCTTTACTGGGAGAGGAACCACGGCAGCGCTGGGGGCTCAGTATGGCAGATGAAGGGGCGCAGCTGGAAGCAGAAGCGGCTTCGCCAGAGCCCATCTGGGGACAAGTACAGTGTCAGGGCTGTGGGTGGTTCCCAAGGCCCCCTATATCCTTCCCAGTGCTCCCCAGTACACTGGAACCACTTCAAGTGTCCCTATATCCTCCCAGTGTCCTCCCAGGGCCCTGTAACCCCTTTCCTGTGCCCTCTGTACTCCTCTCAATACCCCCAGAGCCTGTAGCCTCCTCCCCATGCCCCTCAGTGTCCCTCCAATCCCCAGTAGCCCCTGCTCCCCTCCCAGCACCCCCGAGTCTGGATGCGGTGGGGGTTGCATGTGCCCTTCCTCGAGTGCTGAGGGAGGTGCAGGTGGTGACGAGGTGGAAGGGGTGGGTGGGCGCCCAGTTGGCGAAATTCCAGGGGGTGGAGTCCTCCCAGCACGACTGCCACTGCCCTGCCTGCCACGGCAACACCTCAGTCCTCAGTGACAGTCCTAGCACCCCTGCCCAACCCCTCGACCCCAAAAACCAGCCCCAGCACCCCAATAGCCCAGCAACCTCACCCCTCAAAACCCTGCCTCCAGCCCCCTAGCCAGACTCATCCCCCACAAAGCATCCCCAGCACCCAGCGCCTGGCACAGCCCAACCTTGTCCCTGCTGTCCCCTCACCTTGCGGCTGGTGACAGCCCCGATCCAGGGCGCCACGCGGGTGTAGGTCCGTGCCAGTTTCTGCAGCTCCTCGTTGCGGGAGGCGCTGTGCACCGAGGCCAGCTTGCCCCGATACACGTCCTGGCAGTAGCGCTGCGGGACGGGCACGGGCTGGCACCGGGCACCCCCTGTGCGCCCGGCGCGGCCCAGGAACCCAGAACCCGTGTCCCCTCACCTGGGCTCCCCCGTAGGTGCGCAGCTTGTTCACCACCACGTAGTGCAGCCGGGGGGTCTCACCAGCAGGGACCCCCTGCAGTGGGCGGGGGGCTGCAGGGCAGCGCAGGGCGAGGGTTGGAATCGGGGCTGTCTCTGCCACCCATCACTGGCCCCAGGCTTGTGACACCAATGGGGTGGGAGTGGCACTGGGTGTCCCCAGGGTGTCCCGGGAGGAGGCAGGGGTGTGGGGAACACTCACCCGGGTGGCTGGCAGGGACAGTGCCCAGCAGGGCCAGGGCGAGCAGCAGGCACAGCCACATAGCAGCGGGACACGCAGGGACACTGGGGACACCAGCAGCACCCTCTGGAGATGCCACAGCCCTGTCACTCTTGGCCACCCCCGTGGTCCAGAGCCCCTGTGCCACCCTTCATAATAACCTGTTCTCGCTGTGGCCCTGTGCACCCGCCATGTCATGTCCCCACTGTCCTTCTGCCACCCCAGTGCCACCTTCTGTCTCCTCACCCCATCCTGCCCCTCTGTCCCCACTGTCCCACCCCATGTTCCCCTGGCATCCCGAGAGACCCCTGTGTTCCCTGACATCCCCTGCCAGCCTCAGGCACACCATCCCTGGTTCCCAGCCCCAGCAGTGCGTCCCAGTCCATGTCCCCGTCCCCACCCCGCTCCTCACCTCAACACGTACGGGGGGCTCTGTCTGTTGTCCCCCTTATAGGGGTGACAGGGCCCACATGTACAACCACAGCCTTGCGCCACTCAGCCCAGCGCTGGGGACACCATGGGGGCACAGTGCGGACATTCGGGGGGGGGTGTTCCTGCCCGCAGTGGACACACAAGGCCCCAGGGAAGGGGGGCACATGGGGTGCCCAGGGCAGAGGGTGGGTGCTGGGGGGGCAGGATGGGGCTGCTCCAGTTTGAGGGGTGCAGGGGCTGTCGGGGTGCAGCTGTCCCAGGGTGGGGGTGCTGGGGCGCCAGAGGGGATGTCAGGGTGCTGATACCATCTCCCGCCGGCCGTGCTTGGCCAAGGGCCGTTTCCTCCCCAACGCCACGGCCTCCAGGTCCAGCCTGGCCAGTTTGCCCACAGACCCCCCTGAGCCCCTCCAAACTGTCCATTCCCCTGACCAGCTGCCTCTGGCCCACGGGTGACCACCCACAGCCCCCCTGGGACTTGTGCACCCCAAACCCACACCTGCATGCCCTCTGCACCCCAACCTCTTCAGCCCCTGCACCCCAACTCCCTGAACCCCATAATGACACCCGCCTATACCCCACAAAACACCACAAGCCCCCTCCCGCACCCTGCCTTTCCACCAAACCCCATCCCCATGTACTGACACCCCGCTGCACCCCAATACGCCTTCGCAGCCCACCACACTCCAAACTCCCTGAACCCCCATAATGACACCCTGCACCCAAAACCCCCACAGCCCCCCCCACACTGCCCAAACTCCCTGACCCATGAATGACACCCTGCACCCCAACTCGAAGCCCCTCTCCCATGCCCAAACTCCCAGACCCAATGACACCCTGCACCCCAAACCCCACAGCCCCTCCCACACCCTGCACCCCAAACCTCCTGAACCCCCATAATGACACCCTGCACCCCAAATCCTCGCAGCCCTCTCACCCATGCCCTGCACCCAAACCCCTGAACCCATAATGAACCCTGCACCCCAAATCCCTGCAAGCCCTCCCCATGCCCAACTCCCTGAACCCCCATAATAACACCCGCACCCCAAACCCCCACAGCTCCCTCCTTGTGCCCCTGTACCCCCTCCACGGACACACACCCCCAGCCACTGGCTGGGCAGGGTGCTGCAGAGCCCGCCCGGATTGTCCCCCACCATGTCCCCAACAGTTGGTGGTTGGGGGTGTCATAAGGCTGTGGTTGGGGACACGTGTCCCTGTCACCAATATAAGGGTGGCAGCAGGCAGAGCTCCCCAAGACCCAGGTGAGGAGTGGCGACAGGGACGTGGGGGCGGGCTCAGCCCTCAGCTGCCAGGGTTGGGGATCTCCGTCTGGAACAGGGGGCCTCTGGTGTGCCAGGGAGACGTGGCGGGGGACAGAGTGGCACAGGATGCCCAGGGAGGGGTGACCCCAGGGTTGGGAGTGAGGAACTGGGCACACAGTGGGCAGGCACGGAGAGCTGGGGTGTGCAGGGATGGGACAGGGGGTGGCTCTGGGGATGGCAGAAGCACAGTGAGGAGATTTCTGAGGGGAAGTGGGGAGGAAGGGGTGATGCTGGGGGTGGCAGAGGGGCCATGAGGGTGTCCTCAAGGAGCCAAGGGTGACAGGGCTGTGTGATCTCCCGAGGGTGCCAGTGGTATCCCCAGTAACCCCACGCCATGTGGCCCTGCCTGCTGATCGCCCTGGCCCTCCTGGGCACAGTCCCAGCCAGCCGCTCCGGTGAGTGCCCCCCACTCCCTGACCTGCCCATGGGCATCCTGGGGACATCCCTGAGCCTGGGCTGACACAGCTGGTGCCCCCAGCTCTTGCCAGCCCTGTGGCAGAGGATGAGGATGTGACAGAGCCGGAGATGCCCGAGGAGTACAGCAGCTGCCTGGCAGCCAGTGACAAGCAGCGCTCGGTGTGTCCCACCCACGGGCACCGCCACCGGCTACGTATCGTCGTTCCACTGCCAAGCTTCCGCACGCCAGGTGATGGGTGGGTTGGGTGGGGGTGGCATTGGGGGCAGCAAGTGCCAGCCCTGGTGACAGCCGTCCCCGCAGCACGTCTGTGCCCGGCCTTCCACGGGCGCTTGGCCTCGATCCACGATGCCCGCACCAACAGGCTGCTGGCGCTCCTGGCACGCCGGCACACCAATGCGCCCAGCTGTGGATCGGCGCTGTCAGCCAGCCCGCTGTAAGGACCCCCTGCACCTGTGCCCACCATCCTGGCCTCAGGGCACCCAGTGTCCCCAGGGCCCACCCTGGATGTCCCATTCCCAATGCACAGTCCCCAGTGCTGGGGTCCCCACTGTCTTTCCTCTCGACAGATCCCAATCCCGAGCTGCCACTGGACCGACAAGAGCCCCTGGAACTACAGCCAGTGGGTGCCTGGACATCCCCTGCCTGGCCACCTCTCTCTGCCACCACCCTCTGCACCCAGAGTTAGTGGGGGCTCTCTGGGGGGGCTCTGGGGGAATGAGTCCTTGCTGGGACTGCTGAGGGGCTCGGGATGGGGAGGTGACACCAAAGGGCCTGTATATGGCATCTGGGGGGCTGGCACTAGGGGGCTGGGGGCTATCCCTGGGGATGCTGGTGGGCAATGGGCTGATCCCCCCTCTTCTCTCCCCAGATGGGCTCTGGAGGAGCGTGTGCTGCAAGAGGCGGCTGCCCTTCATCTGCGAGATATGAGGGCTCGGCCCCACTGGGTACCCCTGGGGCTCTGCTACTGCTGCCCCTCACGGGAGGCGGCACCCCATCCCTCAGAGCTCAATAAAGTCCTGGTGTCAGCACCCACTTGGTGTCTGGGCAGGGTGGGGGGCCTGGCTGAGTGCTGGGAGCACCCAGGAGGGCACCAGAGGGGTTTTGGGGCTGTCCCTTGTTTTCTGCACAGCTCCTGTGTGGCAGTGCGGGTCACTGGTCACCTTTCCAAGGATCTCTGTGATCCCCACCCAGGCCCAGGAGAACAGCCAGGGCCCCCTGAACTGACCAGCGAGGTTTTATTGTCTGTGGCAGCGGCACCACGAGCTGGACCCGTCGCCACTGTGTCCGGGGCCATACACGAGCAGGGGGAGGGAAGGGGCAGGCTCGTTGCCAACCCCCAACCTTGGGAACCAGGGGATGGGGTCAACTGAGGGGGATGGGAAGGGTGTGGGGCGAGGGGAGCCCTGCGAGCTCTACAAAAAGTGCATAGGTGTGTGTGTGTGTGTCTGTGTGTCCCGTGGGAGGGACAGCCCTGGTCCGGGGACAGCGGCCATCGCGTCAGGGAGTGAGCCTGGAAGTGACAGAGCGGGGAAGGAGTGAGGAGCCTGACGGGCCCCCCCAGGGGTGACCCAGCCCTGGGGAACCCAGCCAGAGCAGGCAGGAGGGAGGGAGCTGCCCCCCAGCAGTGCAGACCCCAGGGATATGGGGTGGCTGCAGCTGGGGGAGAGTGTCCCCAGCACCCCCAGATTCCCATACTCACCCCGCTCAGGGCTTTCTTCCTTTTCAGCTTCAGCGCCTGCAGCCAGTGTGGGGGAGAGGCCTCGGATCTGGGGTGTTGACACAGCCTCAGCATGAGCCCCGCGACACCAACCCCATGACCCACACCAGCCCCCTCTTTGCCCAATGAGGGTTCTGGCCCCACACTCACCCTGAGGATTTCTCTGGCTTGGGGGGCAGCGCTGGAGGTTTCCCACTCACGGGAATCTTGCAGGACTTGGAGCGCTGCACGTGGGGGTCCTTAGGGGTGGTCCCCTTGCTGTCCCCTGATGATGTCCCCTCCTCAGCAGAGCGGTTGCGACCCTCAGCTTGGCTGGGGCAGAGAGAGCAGTCAGTGAGACACGCAGTGCTCTGCCCCCACTGCCCCTCCCAGCCTTCAGCCAGCCCCGGCCTCACCCTGCCTCAGTTTCCCCACGTTCCACCCTCCCTTCCACCTCCCAGCCAGCAGTCCAAGGGTCTCACCTTGATGGCGGAGCGCTGAGACCAGGAAAGAGGGGCACCTTGACCCCCTTGCCCGAGGGGGAGCCCCGCATCCGCCGGCTCCTGGGCTCCTCCACTGCCTCCTCATCGGAGGACGCTGCCAGGGCTGCCCGGGGCTCTGCAGGCACACAGGGACAATGTCACAAACGACGCATGCCAGGACAGACACCCTGCTCCCATCCCCCTCCCCACTGGGCTCACCCGTGGAGTCCCGGAAGATCCAGCTCTCCCCCTCAGTGGCAGTGGGGCGCAGGGACGGTGCCCGGTGCTGGCGCTTGCGGCCCAGGCTGGCCTTGCTGCGGAGCACACTGCTGTCCAGGAGCTCCGTGTCCTGCCAAGCCCAGGGGACAGGTCAGAGCTGGCACACGGAGCCCAGGGACCCCCTCACCCCAGCCTGCACACCTACAGCCCCCACAGCAATGCTGGGGGTCCTCAATCATGGCTGTCCCTGGAGGCAGCAGGGTCAGAGGGCAAAGTCCCCCTCCAGAGACACGTCCTGTGACAGCCACGCAGTCCCAGGCCATACAGGGTGATGGGAATCTCCCCACTCACCTCCAGCAGAGGAAATTCCTGCCCCTGCTCCACAGACCCCTCGGGCTGGGGGGTACCCAGAGAGAGCCGCTGCTCCCCCCAGCCTGAGGAGCTCTCCCCATCCGGGTGGTCAGAGGGGTGTTCCTCGCTTCCTGTGTCTGCTGGGATCCCAGTGGCAGCCTCTTGCAGCAGAGGGAGGGCTTTGGGGCTCTGCAGGGCAGCAGCCAGCTCAGAAGGGTCTCTCTCCTCCTTAGGGCTGGGTCGCTCGCTCCACGGGGGCTCCACAGCTGGGGGATCAGCTGGACTGTCACCCATTGACAGGCTGGGGACCAACCTGCTTAGAGACAAAAGCCCAGAGCTGCTTCAGCGCCCCAGATAACAAGCCCTGCCCCAAACCCCTCTATCTGCCTCAGGGGAAGCTGCTCCCTCTCTGCCACCATGTGTACCCTCCTTACCCGTGTTCTGCGACGGTGTCCCCTCCCAGGCTCTGCTCCCCCGCACCAAGGTCCCGGCTGCGGGCGGCACAGCGGGCACCAAAGGCACTCGCCCACTCCTGGCGCCTGGCCTTGGCATCCTGTGGCTCCATGCTCCAGCTTCCCAGGTCCTGGCTCCAGCAGGCACTGCCTATGTCCAGAGAGAGATCCCGGTGCCAGCCTGCCTGGTGCTGTGGCAGGACCCCGCCAGCAGGGTGGCTGAAGTCCATGAATGCAGCACCAGGGACCTGGAGACCCAGAGTGGGGAGTTCAGCCCCAGCGGAGCAGCCTGGGGTGACAGATCCAGCCCCAGGGACATGGAGACGCAGGACAGTGAATTCACACCCAGCAGAGCAGCCAGGGATGACGGGCACAGCACTGGGGACATGGAGACCCAGAATGAGGAGTTGTTCAGCCCCAGCGGAGCTGTCTGGGGTGACAGATCCAGCAGCAGGGATGTGGAGGCCCAGGATGGAGAGTTGAGCTCCAGCAGCGCAGCCAGGGATGGGCAGCACAGCTCTGTGACCCCCAGGGAGGAAGAGCGGGAGCTGATCCCGGCCCGGCTGAGCTGGCCCGGTGAGGGCAGTGTTGGACAGACTGAGCTGGTCAGGGCTGCTGAGGAGGATATGCCCAGCTCCCACCACCCCGATCGCCCGGCCCAGGAGCCCACGTGGGGCAGTGCCCACCAGCAGGAGCACGGCAGCTCTGGCAGCAGGGACTGGGCTGAAGAGCTCAGAGCAGCTGAGTGCCACAACCAGTTCGGTGTCATTGGGACAGAGCGGGTGCTGGACCCCTGCAGTGCCGGAGCCTCGGATGGCTCTGTGTCCGGGGTCCTGCCACAGCACCAGGCAGGCTGGCACCGGGATCTCTCTCTGGACAAAGGCAGTGCCTGCTGGAGCCAGGACCTGGGAAGCTGGATATGGAGCCCAGGATGCCAAGGCCAGGCGCCAGGAGTGGGCGAGTGCCTGTGCCCGCTGTGCCGCCCCAGCCGGGACCTGGTGCGGGGGAGCAGAGCCTGGGAGGGGACACGCGAGAACCCTCGGAGCCTGTTCCCCACTTCGGATGAGTAGCGCAGTCTGACCACCTTGAGATCAGCAAGAGGTACAGGCGAACCAGCTCCTCCAGAAGATGGAGAATTGCGTATTCTGAGGCTCGTCAATATGTTCTACTGCGTGTTCTGCCTGCTCTTTCCTCTCTGCAACTGTTGGCACTGCTCTGATCTTTGTGGACCAGCGTCGGACGAGCCTTTGTGCTCTGGTCTGACACCCAAGGTGGCTCTCAGAAGCTGTCTAGATAAGAATGCTGCTGTCATTGTTCTCAGCATCCCTCTGTCGACTCCTGCAGTTCACATATGCTCGATAGGCACCTGGTAGTGCGTACAATATGTACCCACCAAGCCTTCCTTCTCGCAGAAACTCACCGCATAAAAAGAAAAAAAAAATACGCCATCCTTGGAAGAGTCCAAGACCAGTCTGGATGTGGCTATCCAGTCCTGAAGCACTGAATGCACATCCAGTCTCTGGAAAGGATGGGTCCCCCTGCCAGTGGATGGGCGGTTGAAATGATGAAAGATGATCTTTAAAGGTCCCTTTCCAACCCAAAATGTTCTATGATTCTATGAATAAACCTGCTGCAGACTGATGCCATTTTTAAGTTCTTAAATCCCACAAGATAAAACAGGCAAATCACAAAAGGAACTCGTTTCAACAATGATTGAGGAGACTCACTCCACCCAATCAGTGCTCTAAGTATTTCCTGATGGAGATAGTTAGCACTGGCTCTGTCCCCCACAGGAGAGCCTGCTCGTGCGTCCCCACTGCTGCTAGAGATCTCTCCTAGAACTAATTTAAGTCTCCATCTTTCCTAGTTCCTTCGCTGTAAGATTTGCTTTTGTTTGCAGCATCTCTGTAGCAAACATTAGCTGAGGCCTGCATTTGTCAGATAATCACAGTTATTAAAAGTAATGTTTAATTGTTGTTTCCAGCCACAGCAAATTAAGTGAAGATGCAATATGGAAAGGAGAACTTTCTTATGTACACTACATAAAAATCAGGATGGAATTATGATGACTGCACCTAATGGAATAATTCACCACAAATAATTTATTCAAATGTAGCCTTTTTTCCTGCTAAGGGAATAGCTCTGAGCTAAGTGCAGTTTCCTCCGCTATACTTGGTTGGACAAATATCATTATGAACTTTTTTGCCCTCTGGCTTATTCATGAATAACAAAATTTGAGATGTGTTGGTCAAGCCAATCACACGGTGGTGCATTTTCCCTCCTCGCCTACAGCCCTCGTCATTGAAGAATGTATGCTGCAGTTGGCTTCCAGTACAAAATATCCAGTCTGGTCAGCAAGCATTTCCCAAGGTTCTGTAGGCCGGTCCCACGGCTCCTATACCATTCAACCCCCTGAACATGGCCCTAGTCCATGACCTGGTTAGTAGGGCCTTTGGAAGTTCACTCATGGAATTGTCCAGATGAGTCAACACTGAATAAACAACAGCCTTGCTAATGTAGAGAAAAAACTCGTAGAGTGATGATCCTGTTGAACCTTAAGAAGCCATAAGCTCCAGAAAAACGTCTCGATGCACTTTATTATGTGAGTGGAGCTATGCTTGCTCTGACCACCAGCTCCACACCTGAGTCATTGGAAACCAAGCAACGCTGTGAAATTGGATGTCCACCACCCAGCAGGTGTCACCATCGACTGGGTGGCCAAATTTTGCTCCTCCTTAGCAGAGAGAAAGGTGATAAGTTCCAATCGCGGTGAATTCATTGTGTAGTGATGTTATAGTACACAGCGAGATCCCACGTGGACCTGGGTCTCACAATGGCCGTCTGCCAGCCAGCGCGATGGCTAGGTAAACTGGTGCCTTTGCTGCAGCTCCCCTTAACTGTGAATCCCTCGATCTGATGCATGCGCCAAACTACGACAGTCAGCTGGTCACCGGGTGACAGGCACTGGTCAGACAGGACTGGTCCCCCATCTTGTTGAGGTCTTGCTCTGAAGCGCCACTTCACACAGATTACAGCCCCGAACCCTTTGTTGTCCAGCTGGCCTCCAGAGCTTATGCCCAAGCTCTTAAAATCCTTCAGGATTTCAGATCCTACCCGATGTCTGACGTCCCGTGTGCGCCTCGGGCTGAATTCATTTTGGAAAATGTCAGCCAAAATCAGAAAAAATATGCATAAAAAAATCTGACAACCTTGATGTGAACGGCTCTTTTGCCCCCTTTACTTTGCAGGAAGGGCTTGACATCTGGCAAACAGACTGACCTTTGTGTCAGGGATGAACATGCACTCAAAGGCTCTAGGAAAGCTCACAGAAGCCCAAATTTGCTGAAGTCTCCAGCTTCTGGCTAAACTGCAAGGTGCAAGGCCCAAGTGAGACTTTGGTGTCACCCACAGTGGAAGTGTTTTTCTCTGGGATGCTGTGACGTGCTCCGCTTGTGTGGAGCAGGTTCAAGAACGTTCTTCATCATCTGACTCCCTTCGCGATGTAACGAAGTGAGACCAGAATCCTCAACCCGTACTCCATATTGAGGCTGCTTAATCCTGTTCACCTCTCCTTCAGGCCTGCCTCTCATATCGGGCTCGATATGTTCTAGAATTTCAGTCGCAGCTGCGAATGTTTAAGAAAGTGCTTGAGGAAAAAATAAGTTGCCAACTGACGAACGCAGCCGTGTGCTGGATTACTGGAATTGTTCACTGTTCAGTGCCAGGAATGGATGTCAGTGACCCTTGTGGGTCCCTCCCAGCTCAGGGTATTCTATGACTCTACAACTCTACAATTCCACCATTGCTCTCTCTTAGTCCATGTGGCTAAAGAGAAACATTTTTATTATTTTCAGTATTAATCATTCGAGATGACCCACATGTCCCTTTTACCTCTCACTTTATATCTGCATTACTGGGTTATTAATTCACAGCTGCTGGCACTCCATCCTGCTCCTTGAGAGCCTCTGACCCCTAACACTCAAGGCTGATGATCTCAGTTCGCTCCTGGCACTGCAATTCAGTTTTCAGTCCTGACACTGAAACTCAATGGAGCAGAATCCATTTATGGGACCCCTGTATTTTTTAGCATAGCACTTCTTAAAATGCTGAAAGTATCATTCATATTCATTGTCCTATGGGCACTTGGGGTAAATGGGATAAAGAACAAGAAATCATAGAGTTAACCAGCTTATGTGACCTTCTTATACATGGCATTTTGGCTGGAGAAAAGGATTTCATCTTTTTTCTATGTCGAAAATCGTTTTACTCCAGATGTACCTTTTGATATTCCAAATCATGCATTTCCACATGAAGTTCAGTATTGAGTTCAACTTTTTCATGTAAATCTCTGAGCTGGACAAATTGCAAGTGAAGGAAGTGAAAGACTCCCAGGAATCTGTTGTGAAAGGCTGATGATTACAGCTGAGATTCCTCCTGGATGAGAGAACCGTCCCTTGGCTGATGGCGTGGCTGCATCTTGGAACATCAAGCTTGGTCTTTATGTAAATCTGAGTGTTCTTCTGCTTGCTCTGCTGCAAAAGCCATTCTCACTGGGACACAGAAGGAAATCCAGCGAGACAAGGTAATAGAGATGGAAGGATGCTAATGCAAAGATTAGGTCTCTGGGCTGTCAGACTTGTCTCTCTTAAGCACATGTTTATGCTTTAAGTTAAATAATACAGCATGTTTATGTATGTGAATGTATATATGCTGCACATGTATCTGAATGTATGAATGGTAAGATGCTGCTCTGTGCAAGAAAGTCATGGCAGAGACTGGTTCCACATTTATAGATATTAAATTACATTTCATTACATCTCTAACACAATGTAAATGGTTTCTCCCTTTCCCTGGAAAACACAATCTTAACATTCATGTACTCGTGTACAGCAAGCCTGTACACAGGCAGGATCTTGGAGGGCAAGATGGTTTGGATGTTACTGGAATTTTCTTACCCTGCAGATGGTTTTGATGACTCCACCTCTGGATAAAATATGTCCTTTTCACTGGAATAAATGACTCAGTGCTGAACTCAAGTCCTGCTGAAGGAATCAGTGACCACGGGTTCAGGTTCCCACCGCAGTACTTCCCAAAGGTCCCGCTCGCCTAGTACCTTAATGTGTTCCATTCCCAAAAACATTTCTGTATTGTTCCTCTCTTTGTACTAAAAAACAATAAAACCCCGCCAAGGAATGAGATCCAGCAAATGCACCTATTCTGCTTTCACCCCAAGCCTGCTCTTCTGTCCCCCCCCATAGCCTCCAGCGGGAACTTTGATGTCTCATGATTCCAGCAACCTGCAGTAGTGGTGACAGAACACAACTGCTCAACTTATGAGGCGCACGAAAGCAGCTCTCTCCATGTGTCTCTCTTCAGTGACTAAAAGTTTATTTACTCATTTGTGTCTGGTAACTCTGGGTCCCCATTCTATTTTTCCACCTTGAGGGGAAGAGAGGTGGGAAAGGGAGATTTCATGCCTCCCCCTGAATCCTTTACCTGAAATGTGCCACATCTGGTCGTGATGCCTGACTTGTCAGGACTAACCCCAGATCCGAGCCTCTCCCCCACAATGGGGTATTTTGTGCCGAAGCCAAAGCACGCCTGGCAAGCTAAAAGTACAAAGGGCAGTATAGTTCCCAAGATCAGAGTCCTGAGAGGAAATAGCCGAGTTTAGATGCCCGGATTTTATTGTCTATTTTGGATAAGATGATAAATACTGACATAAGAAGCTAGCAAGTCGATTTATTGATTTCAATTCTGCTTGCTGCTGGCGCGTGCTGGCACTAGCTTTCCATGTCCGCAAATGACTTTGCTTGGAGCCCACCCCATATCCCTGTCATGATCAACGAGAGCTGGAGACAGGAGAGAAATTTCTCCTCTGCTTTTGGCAGAATGGAACTAACTAAAAACCTGCCTGAGAAATATACAGGAAATGTCCAATTCAATATGTGCTTTTTTTTAGATTTAGGGATCCCTGTGGTGGTTGCTGCCAGTTGGGGGCAAAAATTTTGTCTGTTTTGCTGTTTCCTCTGCACTTCTCACTCCAGTACTGCCCATCCTGTCCCCCTTGCAGCAAACCTTAAACTAAATTCCATCAGAATAATGATAGGAACTGATAGGAACTGATAGGAAAAGAGACAATTTTCCTTGATATTTGGCCGGCTATGCCGCGTCCACTACGCATGTAATCAACTGATGAGGTCGATCTCCACCTAGTCTACCCAACGAGCGTGACTATCACAATAGCATCTAGGTCCAAAACAAGGCTGTTATAAAACACCATTCCTACAAAATGCAAAACTTCATCAGAAAACTATTTACATCTGAGTAATTGCTGCTTTGATACTACTGTCATTACTTGTGGTATTACAGGGAGCAGTATTTTGATTTTCAGAGGCTGCTGGCTGCCTGAGGCACGTGGGGATTCAATGTGAGCAGGAAAACCCTGGTGGGGATGTATCAATCAGAGCACAGCAAAGCCCAGGAGTTCTAAAAGACATCCAAATTGGCCTGCTCGAAAGGTGCAACCGGCCAGCCTGCACGTCGTTTCTCTCCGGCGAAGCGAGCGCGCCTGAAGCTGCGTCAGTGTATAATGACCCGTCTTGCGGCCTTTACTGTACTCCTGACAAGAAAATAACTGGTTGTGCCACCTCTGGAAGTGGTGAAGAGAGAGAGCTCTTCCAGACGCAGGTGACGTTGTGGGCTCATTCTTTGCTGGAAGACAAGTTTTTTATGACCGCTGCCAACCAGTACAAAGGAGATCGTCCACGCAAAAGTCAGAGTTGGCGTATTGTCCACTGCCAAAGTCTGGTGTCTCTGCTGATCGGCCTCGCTCGCTGTTGAGGAACTTTATTGGATGTGAGTAGTCCCGTGTATGGAGTGAGTGAGCTAATTCTACACAGAATCCCGTAGCTGAGTAGAGGCTAAAATAGAAAGTTGAACTCAAGTGAAAAAGGATTGCTCATGCACATGGCCCACCCCGCAACACACACAAGCCAATAATGAGTATGTGACAAGGGCCTAAGGTCAACAAAACCCAACCATTGTGGGTATGTAGAGGAACAAGCTTTCCCGCACAAAAAAACCCCATTATCTTGATTGTGTCGACTACTTGCCAATCCTGTCATGTGGCAGTTTTGGCGCTTACCACTACTTTCACAGGCCATTTCCTAGGCTTACTGCTCCTGGACCCAATCTACCTTGTTTGCTCTGGATTTCTATATTCAGAAACCAGACCAACTCCTCATGGCAACCCAGTAAACCTGACCCACTAATATCTTGCAGTGGCTTGCAGCTACGATGCCTCCAGCTGACACTATTTTATATGAAAGCTAAATGATACACGAGAAGTCGGGCGCATCCTGTCTCCCAGTGGTAACATTGACCAAAGCCTGCCCTGGCCACTGTCAGCTGAAGCCACACGACCTAGCTTCGTTGAAACTGAAAGCCTTGGCGGCTAAAGGGTTGTTAAGCTGAAGAACAAAAAAGGTAGCCACTGCAAGGTCGTGGGTCTTCTGAAAATTATTGCATGGCCACTGTACAAGAGCCAGTGGTATACGCGACGCAGTAGAGCTTTTCAGATCACGAAAGGTAGGTGGGATCCCAGTTAACTAAAAAAAATAAATAAAGCAATCACAGCAAAGGATAAAAATAATGTAAAGTAGCGCAGGTACCTGCCTCCAGTGCGCTGAGATTTTTGTTTGATGGCTTCACTGGGGATATCCGCATACTCTACACCACTGATACTGTGTGCCGTGCCCCCAACTAGGTTGATCGAAACTGATTTTTCTCAGAGAGGAGAATGAATGTTGTCTGCCTTTATCATATCCTGGATTCTTTTAATTTTTTTTTTTTTTTTGTTGTCAGGGTATATCTCCCTACCATTGAAGGCGTGTTCCGCCCTTCCTCTCGAACGGTGGGCTGCATGCGCACAGCCCTGTGATCACAAGCATTTCCCCCCTCTGGTAGTGCCCAGAACACACGCAGCCCTCTATCGTGGCTCAATCACGTGGAATGTCTACAGAGACCGCTAGCAAATCACGTGCAGAGTGTGTGCACCCCATAAGTCCCCGAATCCCAGCTAAGCCCTTACTTACAGACACAGTCTCTCTTAGACTAAACTAGTAGGACTCGAATAATCCTACACAAGCATGTAGGCTTCTTTCTCCCGCGAGCGTCTAGCAACCCGCGTACCTTACTCAGCTCTGACTTGAAGTGCTCATGCTTACAAAGTATAAGGAGATATCAATATGTGTAGCTAGAGCTGAATAAATTCCGAGGCTCCAGGGGACCCATCAGCAAATAGCACTCTGAAAGGCCTGAAACATTTGATGGTTTATGGATAACTTTGTATTTTATCTCTCAAAACATCATCCAAGTTGAGCTCTAAAGTGTAGTGTTCTCCATAACGAGTGCTGTGATCTGGGAGCTCCTGTGGGACGCCAGCCTCACGTCGAGTTATCCATGGAAAGACCTGCTAATCCCAGGGATCTGATGTGCTCTCTGCAAGGCCAGCAGCTGTGACTCTCTCTCTCAGGGAGAAAATTACTGCTTGCAGCGGAAAAGAACAGGTGACCCCAGAACTGCAGCAGCAGCAAGAAAGCAACCAGCTCTGTGCAGGTACCTGGTCACTCCTTTTGTTTTAAATAACCTTATTTCTGTTGAAAAACTGGGGATGATCAGAACTGAAAGGAGCAGCCTGTGATAATGGATATCTTTCCATCAGGCTGAGTTCATTGTTGTTTTCCAGCTCCTCACCTCTCTTTACATGCTGAGCCGGATACTTCAAGTATGAGCCAGTTCCTCCTGCAGGAAAAGGGTGCTCAGAGGGATGCGATCTTTGACTAAACCACAGAGCAGAAAACTAGAGGCGAGTTGAGGAGCAGTTGAGAGAAATTGAGGCCCTGGGTCCAGGCTGAAATGGCCGGCACCCCCATCTCCTACAGATTCTGTTCAGCAGACATGGAAACAAGAACTGGAAGAAGACCTTCAATATGTTTCGTCCAGATGAAATGTAGGAGTGGGGGGCTCAGT
>CM019218.1:428460-440914 GCA_009741485.1 Malurus cyaneus samueli | reverse complement strand
CGGGGCGGTTTTGGGGGACCAACGGGCAAGATTGGGATGCAGAGGGAAGAGGGGTCAGGGTACTGTGCCTGGGATGGGGACACCGCGGGCGGGGTGCTGCCAACAGGAGGAGCCCTGTGCCAGCAGCGCGGCCCGTGGCACGGGGGACAGAGGCACAGACAAGGAGTTGTGCCCGAGGGGTGTCACTTCCTCGCTCGGATGTGAGAAACTCTGAGCGAGGTCGGATTCGGAGGAAGCTGCCGTACTCCTCCTGGTGCAGGGTCAAGCGCTACCCTTCCTGCTCGGGTGCGGTCGGGCTCCCACCCCGATCCCCCTGCAGCGCCAGTGGGGACGCTCTGCGCCTCCTTTGTTCCCAGCGGAGCCGCTGCTGCCAAACCCTGGGATTCGTTCCTGGGAATGTGGAACGAAAGTCGCGGAGCCTCTCGCCGGTGCCCCGGGCAGCCCCCGCGCCTCAGGGAGAGCGGCTCATGCCCTCCCCCCGCTGCAGATAGCGGCGCTCGTTATCAGCCTCACGGGCTCGTTATCAGCCCAGCCCTGGCCGCCCACACACCACCCGTGGTCGCCACAAACCCAGCCCGGGGACCTCCCTCGGTCGGGACCGAGGGGACCCCCTGGGTGGCACCGAGGGCGAGCGGGGGAGGTGACCGGGACACTCAAGACCCAGTTTTCGGAAAGAGACTGGAAATGATACACGCGTGGCGACTGGGAAAGGGGTACCTGTATCCTGTTCCAACAGGACAGAGATAGCTGGGATTGTTATTAATCGTCATTAACAGCTGCTCATTAGCGGACCTGCTCATTAACGGGGTTCTGGCCAGGGCGGGAGCATCGCGGGGAGCCTCGCTGAGATCCCGGGGGACTCATTAGCGGCGCAGGGGTTGCCCCGTTAATGCCCTTAATTAGCGGAAAGGCTCGAGTCGTGTCTGCGCTGGGGAGTGGGGGGTTCCGGCCCTTCTTCATTCCAAATTGGGATTTCAACCTGGGCACCCTCGCAGTTCTGCCACCAGTTTGAGCCGCTTTGGGGTTTCATTCGCCGCTCCCCGTGGGCCGGCTGTCCCGGCACTGGGACACGGGATCGTTCCTTATCTCCAGCCCGGACAAGCCCTGGTTTGTTCTCCCGGCTGACTCCGGGGCCCCCTCACCCGCACCCCCATTTACCAGCCCCCTTCCACCCACCACCCCTCTGTCTCATTTTGCAGACCCTGTGACTCCCTCCCCCCTATTTTCGCCACTGATTCCCCCCACCCCTCCTTTCACCCCTTTGCTGGAAGAAGGGTCCCACTGAGCCGAGGGGATCGTTCTGTGCCCCTCCAGCCTCCGTCCTGAGCTTGGGTGTTAAACCTCCTTCCCACAGCCCTTTCCACCCTCCATCCCCTCAGCCCCAGTCAGCCCCAGCCCAGGCCCCAGCCCAGACCCCCAGCGTGTCCCCAGGGACTTTGGGCTCTTCAGACTCTGCAAAGTCCCGCTCGGCTTCTTCGGTTCTTTTCCCCAAAGCTGGAACTGTGAGAGTTCGGACCCAGGGGAAAAATCCCAGCCCACGGCCCCACCACGAGGGGCTTTCCTCTTCCTTACGTTCCCCTCCCAATATTTATTTGTGGGATGAAGGGAAGTTTGTTCTCTCTCGGCTCAGAACTGCCGCGTCCGGCTCCGGGACCAACCCGCGGAGCTGGGACACACCGAGGATTCCGGCGGCAGCTGCTGCTGCTAAAATGTTTTGTTTTTTTTTTTTTTTTTTACCGCACGGGGGTCCCAGACCCCCCCTCCCGCCTGTTTTTGGCAAATGTATAAATCTCCTCGTCGTGTCGCGCTCAAAGTGGGGCCCCGGCGCTGGGGGACCTCGCGGAGCCACCACGTGCGCGCAGCGCGGCAAGATGGGAAGCAAAACGGGGAATCCCAAGTGCCAAATGCAAAATGCCAAATGCGCCCCGTCCCTCAGTGCGACTCCCCCAGAGTGACACCCTCCCAGGGCCACCCCCCGCTGCCAAGGCCGGATGTGACACCCCGCATGCGAAAATGCAGCCCCGATGTGTGACACCCCGGCGCTGAATGCGGCACCCCGAGGGTGAAACCCCAAATGCTGGCGGCCCCCTAAAGCCCCCCCACCCCTGAGCCCTCCAGCGCTGCTGTCCTGACGCCAGCACCGAATCCCATCGCGGTGGGCGATCAAACCCCCCGGGCGCGGCGGGGCCGGGGTTATCTCGGGGGTCGGCGCGTTGACACGCGGGTGAGAGCTCGCTAAAACCACCCGGGAAGGAGCCAGATGGAGCGGGGAGAGCTGCGAAGTTTCCCACGGGGGCTCCCCCCGGCCCTGCCTCCTGCCCTGTCCTGTCCGTCCCCTCCAGGAGGAGGGCGGGGACGAGGAGGAAGGGGAGGTAACGCGGTGGGATTCGCGGGCGGCTCAGGGGCCGGAGGAGCGGGTGAGCCCGGGATGAGCTGAGGCGAGAGGAGCGCAGCGCCGGCATGGAGGCGACGGCGGCGGACGCCTACGCCTACGGCTTCGACAACGAAACGGACTGCGAGTACGCCGAGTGGGGCCCCTCGGTGGCCCTGCTGCCCACCATCTACCTGCTGGTCTTCCTGCTGGGCACCACGGGCAACGGGCTGGTCCTCTGGACCGTCTTCAAGGGCGGCCGCGAACGCCGGCGCTCGGCCGACACCTTCATCGCCAACCTGGCCGTGGCCGACCTCACCTTCGTGGTCACCCTGCCCCTCTGGGCCGCCTACGCCTGGCTGGGCTACCACTGGCCCTTTGGCACGGCCGCCTGCAAGGTCAGCAGCTACCTGGTGTTCGTCAACATGTACGCCAGCGTCTTCTGCCTGACCGGCCTCAGCTTCGACCGCTACCTGGCCATCGTCCGGCCGCTGGCCACCGCCAAGCTGCGCTCGCGGGTCAGCGGGCTGCTGGCCACCGTGGCCCTGTGGCTGCTGGCGGCCCTGCTGGCCCTGCCCGCCTTGGTGCTGCGGCGGGCGGCCGCCCTGGGCGGGGACACCAAGATTACCTGCTACATGGACTACGGGGACCTGGCGGCGCAGGGCACGGAGGGCGCCTGGGAGGTGGGGCTGGGGCTCTCCTCCACCGCCCTGGGCTTCGTGGCCCCCTTCGCCGTGATGCTGACCTGCTACTTCTTCATCGCCCGCACCGTGGCCACTCACTTCCGTCGGGAGCGGGCCGAGGGGCCCCGCAAGCGCAAGCGGCTCCTCACCATCATCACGGTGCTGGTGGCCGCCTTCGGGGGCTGCTGGCTGCCCTTCCACCTGGTCAAGACCCTCTACGTGCTGATGGACCTGGAGGTGCTGCCCTGGTCCTGCGCCCTCCACACCTTCCTCAACAACCTCCATCCCTACTGCACCGGCATCGCCTACATCAACAGCTGCCTCAACCCCTTCCTCTACGCCTTCTTCGACCCCCGCTTCCGCCACGCCTGCGCCGCCCTCCTCTGCTGCCGGACCCCCGGCTCCGGCCCCGAGCGCTCCGCCAGCTACTCCTCGGGGCACAGCCACCCCCCCGGCGGCAAGGGGGGCCCCGGTCCGGGGGGCAAGCTGGACCCCGCCACCCAGGAGACGCTCTTCCGCGCCTGAGTTCCCCCTCCCGACCGCCCCCGGCGCCCCCCGAGCTGGTCTCCTCGGGGGGACCCCTCACCTCCGCCTCGCCCCAGAGCCTGGCTTGCTTTGGGGGTGCCCCGCTGGAAAGCGCTGCTCGCGGAAGGGGAAACTGAGGCGCAGCCGGGGAGGAGCCCGGGGGGCTCAGATGGGGGCGGCTCCCCCGGCACCCCCAGGGCTTTGTGTTTTGTGTCAAATAAATGAATTTGGTTAAAAAAGGTGTGCGCAGTTCTCTCGGGGGCTGGGGATGTGGTGGAGGGGAGGATGGAGGGGTGGGGGTGCGGCTGGGTTGCGGGGTGTCTGAGGGCACAGAGTGTGTGAATTTAGGGTGCTCCCTGACTGGCACAGATTGTCCTGGTCTCTTCCTGAGCAACACTTCGGGAAATGCAGGAAAGCCCCCGTGCCAACCCTTCGGAGCGTCGCAGCTCCGAAACACGGGGGTGTTTGACCCCATGGGGTGGGCTCCTGCCTGCCCCAGCCCCCCAGCTCTGATTGTATCAGGCGGCAGCCCCGTGCCACCAAATCCCATTTTGGGGCTTTTATCCTTATCTGAGGCTGGGACGAGCCCTGGGTGACTCACCCGGGCGTGGAAACGGGACCCGGTGCTGTGAAACACCCAAACCTTATGGGGATGGGGATATGGGACCCCCTGGGTGCAGATGGGGACACGGGACCCTCGGCGTGTGACGAGGGACACGGGACCCCCTGGGCGTGGATGGGAGCTTTGGGCACTGGGCAGGACCCCGGCTCACCCCAAACAGGATTTGGATGAGCCACGGAATGGCTCCTGTCCCATTTCCCCCCCCTCCCCCCAGCCCCCGCCGCTTCCTGAGGCTCTGCTCGAAATAAATCTTCCCCCTATTTGCTATTTACATCCTTCATTTATCGGTGATGAACTATCCTGTCTCCTCAGCCTTTGTTCTCGCTTGGAAAAGATGCGGGATCATTACTGTGTTCCTTGGGATGCTTCCCGTCAGGGAAGCTGCCTCCGCCTTCCTGCCAGCCCCCACCGTGTTCGGGGGCCACTGACCGGGGTCCCCCGTGTGGGGACAGTCCTTTGTCCTAAGAGAGGGAATAGAGGGGTGGCTGGGGGGCTGGGGACTGCACAAATCCCCACCTGGAGGGGCGGGAGTCCCCTTGGGCATTTGGGGGAGTTTTCTGGTGGATCTGGTTTGATCTGAGTGCCAGGGGGGCTTGAGGAGTGGGATTGCTGTATCTAGGGACACATCCCAAAGTGTGTTTACATTCCAGTGCCATCCAGGCTCCCTCACCCTGGAGAGACCCCTGAATACCACTCATCCATCTGTCAATCCAGCTGTCCATACATCAATCCAACAGTGCCCTCTTCCTTCCTTCCTTCCTTCCTTCCATCCATCCATGGTTTAATGGTTTAGGGGTTACAGTGGCAGTGCTGGTTTGATGGTTGTACTTGATATTAAAGCTCTCTCCAACCCTGCTGGTTCTATAACCTTTTCCTTCTCTCCCTGCTTTCCCCATCCCTCATCCCGTCATCCTCCTTTCCCCCTCTCTCCATCTCTTCCTCTGCCCCTCCACCCCTCCATCACCCCAAAATATCCCAGCACTACGGGAGTGTCGGAATTGCAGCTCCCTCCCGTCCGGCGCTGCCGCCGGGCGCGGAAATGGCCGCAGGCGCCCGGCCAGCGGAGACGGAGCTGCCGACTTTCTATCCGCGTCTTGGAGATTTCCCTTTCCCTTCCAGGAGGGAAATGTTTGGTTGAGGAGTCTCTGGGGACAAAAGCAGGGACACACCAGAAAATAACAAGGCCGGAGCTGGGGGTGAGGGCCAGCAGGGCCGGACCACCCGTCGGAAGAAGATAAGGAAGGTATTGCCTTCCTGCGAGTGCCTGGGGAAGATGAGGAGGGAAGATAGAGGGGGGACAGCGGCCACGGGGGATGGGGAGCATCCTTGGAAAGGATGGCTGGGGAGTGGGGGGTGGATGCGACCCTCAGGGGAACTGGGGGCCCTCAGACCGCAAAATGCGATGCCTTGGGGACGCTGTAGGTCACAACTGTGTCAGGGCTCCCCATGCCGTGGTCACGGGGATGTGGCACTGAGAAAACAGAGATTGTTTTGTGGCAGGGAGTAAAAGTGGGCTCCGGGGGGATGGATGCACCCGGGGACGGGACGGGGACAGGGATGGGGACGGGACAGCTGCCCCCGCCGCAGGGAGCCCCCCCACCCGCTTTTCCAAGCTGCCAAATGGGATGTCCCTCCCCCCTCCCCGTCCCCCGCCTCGCATCCCGCCCGGGGGTGCCGAAATAATCTGGTGGTGCTAAGGATGTCCCCGGGCGTCCCCTTTGAAGTGACCTCCGTGTTTACAGCCCGGCTCGGGCTCCTTCACACCTCCCGCCCCAAAGCAAACGGAGCGGGGGACCCGCGCGGGTGGGGGGGCTCCAGCTCCCGTTTGTGCCGGGAAAACTCGGATTTGCTAAAGCCGCGGGACAGCTTTGGCACCACACCCAGGGCTCAGGAGCTTTTGTCACTCTGGGGTGGGAGCGGTGACTACCGGGGGTGACATTTCGGGGGGGGGGTCCCTGCCTGCGTGTGTATGACACCCCGCATGCGACCAAATGCAGCACCCGATGTGTGCACACCCCGGCGCTGAATGCGGCACCCCGAGGGTGAAACCCCAAATGCTAGGCGGCCCCCTAAAGCCCCCCACCCCTAGCCCCCAGCGCTGCTGTCCTGACGCCAGCACCGAATCCCATCGCGGTGGGCGATCAAACCCCCCGGGCGCGGCGGGGCCGGGTTATCTCGGGGGTCGGCGCGTTGAGCACGCGGGTGAGAGCTCGCTAAAACCACCCGGGAAGGAGCCAGATGGAGCGGGGGAGCTGCGAAGTTTCCCACGGGGGCTCCCCCGGCCTTGCCTCCTGCCCTGTCCTGTCCGTCCCCTCCAGGAGGAGGGCGGGGACGAGGAGGAAGGGGAGGTAACGCGGTGGGATTCGCGGGCGGCTCAGGGGCCGGAGGAGCGGGTGAGCCCGGGATGAGCTGAGGCGAGAGGAGCGCAGCGCCGGCATGGAGGCGACGGCGGCGGACGCCTACGCCTACGGCTTCGACAACGAAACGGACTGCGAGTACGCCGAGTGGGGCCCCTCGGTGGCCCTGCTGCCCACCATCTACCTGCTGGTCTTCCTGCTGGGCACCACGGGCAACGGGCTGGTCCTCTGGACCGTCTTCAAGGGCGGCCGCGAACGCCGGCGCTCGGCCGACACCTTCATCGCCAACCTGGCCGTGGCCGACCTCACCTTCGTGGTCACCCTGCCCCTCTGGGCCGCCTACGCCTGGCTGGGCTACCACTGGCCCTTTGGCACGGCCGCCTGCAAGGTCAGCAGCTACCTGGTGTTCGTCAACATGTACGCCAGCGTCTTCTGCCTGACCGGCCTCAGCTTCGACCGCTACCTGGCCATCGTCCGGCCGCTGGCCACCGCCAAGCTGCGCTCGCGGGTCAGCGGGCTGCTGGCCACCGTGGCCCTGTGGCTGCTGGCGGCCCTGCTGGCCCTGCCCGCCTTGGTGCTGCGGCGGGCGGCCGCCCTGGGCGGGGACACCAAGATTACCTGCTACATGGACTACGGGGACCTGGCGGCGCAGGGCACGGAGGGCGCCTGGGAGGTGGGGCTGGGGCTCTCCTCCACCGCCCTGGGCTTCGTGGCCCCCTTCGCCGTGATGCTGACCTGCTACTTCTTCATCGCCCGCACCGTGGCCACTCACTTCCGTCGGGAGCGGGCCGAGGGGCCCCGCAAGCGCAAGCGGCTCCTCACCATCATCACGGTGCTGGTGGCCGCCTTCGGGGGCTGCTGGCTGCCCTTCCACCTGGTCAAGACCCTCTACGTGCTGATGGACCTGGAGGTGCTGCCCTGGTCCTGCGCCCTCCACACCTTCCTCAACAACCTCCATCCCTACTGCACCGGCATCGCCTACATCAACAGCTGCCTCAACCCCTTCCTCTACGCCTTCTTCGACCCCCGCTTCCGCCACGCCTGCGCCGCCCTCCTCTGCTGCCGGACCCCCGGCTCCGGCCCCGAGCGCTCCGCCAGCTACTCCTCGGGGCACAGCCACCCCCCCGGCGGCAAGGGGGGCCCCGGTCCGGGGGGCAAGCTGGACCCCGCCACCCAGGAGACGCTCTTCCGCGCCTGAGTTCCATAGGGAAGATTTATTCGAGCAAAGCCCATCAGGAAGGCAGGGGGCTGGGAGGGGGGGGGAAATGGGACAGGAGCCATTCACGTGCTCATCAATCCTGGTTTGGGGTGAAAGCCCAGGTTCTTTATTGGATACTCCTTTTCTATAATCTATTACTCTGCCCCTCTCTACATGCTGCTCCTCCTCATACATCCCAATTTCCCACATATCTAATCTCACGCCTCCCTTACAGTCATCTCACAGGCTGCATAACCTCGACACTTCCTGTCCTCTCAGTCACACGCCGAAGGTTCCCGTGGTCCCCATCTATGCACCCAGGGTTGAGCGGCTCTCTTCAATTCCCCTCCCTCTCCTCCCTATTCTCCCCATACTCAATATACGACATTGTAGTGTCTCTATCGTTGTTTTACCACTGATATCACTCTTGCGTGTCTACTTCTCCCGCCATTTTCCCTCACCCCTCCGGTGATGATCACCCAGGGCTGTCCTCATAGCCCTAATTCACACTTTATCACTTGCAATAGATAAAACAAACGCTACCCCTCCTTCCAAATATCATGCTTGCACTCTACCGGTTCCGCCTAAACACTATTGTCGCAGCTATGACCTCACTCCAGTACTCCCTGACACATATTCAGGCTGGGGGTGGGTCAGGCAGTGAGCCCAACGTCCCCATTTGGGGTCAAAACACCCCTGCATCAGTGCCGTGTCTTTTCGTGTCAAGCAGCTAGCTGACCATTTTACCCAGCTTCGTAGCTTTTCTCTTAGAGATTTCCTGGGCTTTGTGATCTTCGGTCAGTGTGTGTCTTTCGCCATGCGATCTTTGCACCCGCAAGCTGTTGATGTCAATAGTGAAAAAGCAGACTATAGGATAAATATTCGGATGTTTCTCTATTTTGAGCTACACCTATAATTTCAACACGACTCTACGTGACCTCACATCTCTTGAACCTTCCGCGCTAAAACCTCTATTTTATTTGCCCTGTCCTACCATCGTACCACATTACCTTCTTCTCCACACCTGAACAATTAACCTTTGTACCACAACCTTCCCAAGTCCCTCGCCGCCAGATGGAAATTATTTCCGTTAAGAGACCTCGTCCGTCTATCTACTCGCTTTTATCAATCAACTTGCTTTATTACATCATGATTATGTTCTATTTGACCTCAACTAGATCACGACATGATAAGCGCTTACTTGTGTGGGTGGCTCCTCTCGGCGTTAGTCTGCCCTTACATGCTTGTCGTATTAGAAGCCCACAGAGAGCACAACGCTAATAGAGTAAGAGCTCCTACCCCTCGTGCTCATGATCAACGATCGCTCCTATTTCAGTGTGTTTATTTCTCCCTTTTATCTGCAGCTCGAGCCGCGTCATAGTCATCAGTGCGTAGTTAATAAGGAAATGTACCCTCTCCAGAATGTCATATGAGCCAGGCTCTGAGTTGGGCAGAAGACTAGCGTAGATGTGATAGTACATGAGTCCCCTGCTAGCATCTCTGGTGATCCATGGCTCGCTGGGGTGATGGGCTCCATGGTGTGTATTAGGTAGCTATATGGTCCGGTATGGGTGTAAGGCGGGGAAATATCTCAGGTGACTAGCTGATGTATGAGAATTAGGAGTAGATGCGCGTTCTTTCGTTTATTTTCGTGCATTTTCTGTGGGTAGGTTCTCCTTAAGCGCTGTCGTACGCTCTCCTCCGCACCTCGTGTGCGCCTGTGTAGGCTCTGTTCCGCGGGTTGGGTTTTTTTTAAGCTCCATGTTTTTATTTGCAAGGCCATGGCATTTTTGTGCAGCGTGTTCATTGGCGCCCCGCTCCGTTCTCACCTGCAAGTGCTTCCATTTATTTCTGCCCAAACCCAGATCTATGCATGGCAGCAGGAGCACAGCGCGTCGGGTGGGTGCCTTCTCAACTCCGCCCAGGGTGCGTTACTCAACGATGTAACGATCAGGAACCGAGAGACGCGTTCTGGTGGTGCCGTGTGCCTAGGTCGCAGCGCCGGATTCCAGCACGGCCCTCCCCAAAACGCTCACTTTTCATTTCTCCTCAAGCAATAGGCGTAGAGCATGCGGGTGTGCGCCGCGCTGCTCACCGTCGGATAGGATCAACGGCTGTATACTCGTATGTCTGTGCTTAGTTGGTTTTTTGGGCATAGCTCACACTATTTGGCTGAGTCGAAGAAGGCGTAGAGGAAGGGGTTGAGGCGCTGTTGATGTAGGCGATGCCGGTTGCAGTAGGGATGGAGGTTGTTGAGGAGGTGTGGAGGGCGCAGGACCAGGGCAAGCACCTCCAGGTCCATCAGCACGTAGAGGGTCTTGACCAGGTGGAAGGGCAGCCAGCAGCCCCCCGAAGCGGCCACCAGCACCGTGATGATGGTGAGGAGCGCTTGCGCATGCGGGGTGAAGACCCCGGCACTCGGTCCCGCAGCGACCCCTCCTCAAGGAATTGAAGTGGCCACGGTGGGAGGGAATGAGGAACACTGATACAAGGGTGCACGCCGGTACACGCCAGCATATATAGGGGGCGCCAGGCTTTCGACAAGTCAAACACGCACAGAGGCAGCGGCTGGTGCGAGTAGGCGCATGCCCGCAGCCCCAGCCCTGAGGCGCCCTCCCGTGCGCCTGCCATGTTCCAGCCGCCCTTAGACATGAGTTACCCCACATATATTCCATGTTGTCGCAGGAGTAATTAGAGGCTGAATCCGTGGTTACTTTCGAAGGTCCCACGCACACCCATGGCCATGTTGAGCTCGCGGATGGTATGACCGGCAACTCGCTCTCCTGGCTGACCATTGTGCACGTTAATTGGCTTCTCTTGATCCCACTTGCCTTGCTGGGGGTTTACTTGCCAGTTTTTGGCAATGCCTTGAAGCCCTTAGCTGAGAGGATCGATTAAGTTATTTCATGCATCCCCACGCCCGCTCTCCATCTCCACAGGAGGCCAGTAATCCCAAAAAGGGAAGCGTGGTGGCTTAACTGCTGGCCTGATTTCTTCTCAGTAGCCCACCTCCGCTGCATTGCTCTCAAAGCGTCCCTGCCAAGTCCTCCCCCTCAGACGACTGTTTCTCCCCTAGCGCTTTGGGAAAGAGCTGCACTCCAGCCTTACCTTGTCAGCTCTGAGACACCTATGGAGATGCCTTGGGCAGTTAGAGCAGGGGCACCCCAAGAGCCTGTTACTCCTCTTAGGTTCCCATGAGCCCACCATACCATGGCAGCGATGGTACTTGCTGTACCCTCTGCTGAATTTAACTTTGCAGGTGGAATAGGAGCTCTTTTTAAAGGCTTCACAAGACCCCAGAACAGCTGCCTCCAGAATTTATTGTATTAGAAAATCCCCACCTGGCCAGTGTGGAGTAAATAATTTTAGTTGTGCCCTTGAGCCAGAAGAGGTAGGGCATTTAGCTTCATTCCAAAAGATCCTGGCCCAAGGAGCACTTTGTGCTTCCACCTTGCTAATCCCCGAATCTTGCCATTCGTGCCTTATGCCTTTATTTACCCAGGGGAGAGAAGACTTCTTTTCTCTAGGAAGGATACACTCCCAAACAAAGTTTTAGCAGTGATTAGCCTGGGCTGAAAATACTTGTCCCTCAGCTGGGAGGAATTTCCCCCTTCCTCCAAAGCTTCTAGAGCCAGGGCAGTTGGGACCAGCCCGGAGTCATCTATTTTTCAGCTCTTGCAGGAGCACGTAAAGCGCAAGAGCTGTAGGAGAATGCTGGCCAGGAGAGGTTACCTTTCCGGCCAGATTCTGCCACATCAAGTCACACACTTGACAGTGCTTTCCATTTTTTTTTTTGGTGGGAAGCCCTTGACCGCCAGCTGGTCAGGCGGAGCTGCGCCCTCCCGTTTTGGCTGCGACGCTCTCCTCGCTGCCCAGCCCTGGCAGCCGCGGCAGCCTAGGAAGGGGGTTTGAGTGTGCACGTCCCGCATGAGTGTCCTGTTTGTACAAGTCACCCTCTCTTGTGTAATGTTTTTCAGAGGGGCTTCTGAACAATGCCAGGGATACAAGTGTCACGGATACTCTACCACTGAATGGTAATCACGGCAACAGCTACAGCATCGCCAGCGGCGAGTACCTCAGCAACTGCGTGCAAATCCTTGACCGCGGGTACAACCACACGGAGAACGCCCTCGAGAAAAAGATCCTGAAGGAACTCACCTCCAACTACATCCCTTCCTACCTGAACAACCACGAGCGCTCCAGCGAGCAGAGCCGCAACTTGATGAACAAACTCGTCAACAGCGTGGGTGGCGGGAGCGAGGACGACGCCATCGTGCTGGATGATGCCACCTCCTTCACCCACGAGGAGAGCCTGGGCCTGGAGCTGATCCACGAGGAGTCGGACGCCCCGCTGCTGCCTCCCCGGGTGTACTCGGCGGACAACCACCAGCCCCACCTCTACAGCCGGCGTCGCATCCCGCAAGACAACAGCGAGAGCTTTTTCCCTTTGCTGACCAACGAGCACACGGACGACCTGCAGTCGCCCAACAGGGATTCTCTCTACACCAGTATGCCCGCGCTGGCTGGCATGCCCATGACGGAAAGCGTCACCGCCAGCACCCAGACCGATCCTCCACCAGCGAAAAGCGGCGGTGGCGATGCCGACGATGTTTACTACAAAAGCATGCCCAATCTCGGCTCCAGGAACCACGTCCATCAGCTACACACTTACTACCAGCTAGGTCGAGGCAGCAGCGA
>CM019218.1:395751-428450 GCA_009741485.1 Malurus cyaneus samueli | reverse complement strand
CCTGTCACGCGCAGGTTTGGGATGGGTGGTTGAGGTGTGGAGTGGGGGTGGCGATTGAGCGGCAGCAGTGCACAGCACCTGTGACAATCCCGTGTCCCTCGCAGCAACGTCTGTAGCCAGGGCACTTCCACGGGCGCTTGAGGGACCTCCAGATTCCAACGATGCCACCCCGCTACTCAACAGGCTGCTTGCTGGTAGCCCTGGTGCGCCCGGCAGATAATGCCAATCGTGCCTGCCGTGTCGCAGTCTGTGGATGCGGAGGCGGCTGGTCAGCCAGCCCGCTGTAAGGACGTCCTCGGTCCCCGTGCTCCCGACCCACCCTGGCCTCGAGGGCACCGCAGTGTCGCCCGAGGGCCACCACTGGGAACTGTCCCATGTCCCAGATTCGCCCAGTCCCCCAGTGCTGGGGTCCTCCCACTCCACACCCGGTCTTTCTCTCGAAAACGATCCGACAATCGCAGGAGAGCTGCCACTGAGGAATAGAGGACACGACCAAGAGCCTTGGAACTACGCTCAGTGGGTGCCTGGACATCCCTGCCTTGTGGCCTACCTCGTGCTCTGGTATTTAAGCTTGGCAGGCACCAGCCCTCTTGCACCCAGAGTTTACGCGCGCCGGCCTCTCTGGGCGGGCGTCGGGGGATATTGCAGTTCCTTCCTGGGACCTGGCTGGTAGGCTCGTTGTAGGGATTGGATCCAAGGGTCCTTGTAGTTCTTTGTGCATCCTGCGGGGCGTCGTGGCATCTGATGGGGCGCCTGGGTCTTATGGCTGGTGGCTATGCTGTGGGGCAATGGAGTCTTGATCTCCTCGCCGTCTTCGTCCGTCGCCCAGATTTCGGGCTCGTGGAGGGCGTCGCTGCTGCAAAGGGCGGCTCGTCCTTCATGGTATACTGCGAGGATGAGGTCGCTGGCCCCATCGGGTACTTCCTCGGGGCTCTGCTACTGCCTGGCCGTGTGCTCCAAACGGGGAGGGCGGCACCGGAGTGAGCCATGCCCGTCAGAGCTTGCAATAAGAGTCCTGGTCGTCAGCACCCCTGGCTGGCTCTGGGCAGGGTGGGGGGCCTCGGCCTTGAGTGCTTGTGGAGCACCCAGGAGGGGCACCAGAGGGGGTTTTTGGGGCTGTCCCTTGTTTTCTGGCAGGCAGCTCACTGTTGGGCAGTGCGGAGTCACTGGTCACTCTCCAAGGATCTCTGTGCATCCCTCACCCAGGCCCAGGAAACAGCCAGGGGCCCCCTGAAACTGACCAGGCGAGGTTTTATTAGTATGTGCAGCGGCACACGAGCTGGACCCGTCGCCCTGTGTCCGGGGCCGATAACACGAGCAAGGGGGCGGCAGGGTAAGGAGGTGACTCGTGGCAACCCCAACCCTTGGGGACCGCGAGGGGATGGGGTACAACGAGGGGATGGGGAGGAGATGTTGGGGAATGGGGACTCTGCGAGCTCGTACAAAGTGCATAGAGTTGTGTGTGTGTTCTGTGTGTCCCGTGGGAGGGACAGCCTGGTCGCGGACAGCGGCCATCAGCGGATCCAGGGAGTGAGCCTGGAAGTGACAGAGGGCGGAAGGATGAGGAGCTGACGGCCCCCAGAGGGTGGCCAGCCTGGGAACAGCCAGAGCAGGCAGAGGGAGGAGCTGCCCCCCAGCAAGTGCAGACCCCAGTTGGAATATGGGGTGCTGCAGCTGGGGGAGAGTGTCCACACCCCCAGATTCCCGATACCATCCCCGCTCAGGGCTTGCTTCCATTCAGCTTCAGCGGCCTGCAGCCCAGTGTGGGGGAGAGGCCATTGTCGGATCTGGGGTGTTTGAGAGGAGCTCACTATTGAGCCCCGCGACATGCCGTACGCGACGAACCCCATGATAACCCACACCTTGAGCCGCCGCTCTTTGCCCAAACTCGAGGGTTCTGGCCCTACACTCACCCTGGAGGATTTCTCCTGGCCTTGGGGGGCATGCGCTGGAGGTGTTCCCACTCATTCGGGAATGCACTTGTGCAGGACTTTGAGGTGCACGTGTGGGGGTCCTTAGGGGTGGTCCCCTTGCTGTCCCCTGGTGATGTCGCCCCTCCTTAAGAGCGGTTGCGACCCCTTCAGCTTGGCCTGGGGCAGAGATGAGCAGTCAGTGAGCAAGCGCAGTGCTCTGCCCCACACTGCGCCCCGTCCCCAGCCTTCAAGGCCAGCCCCCGCCATCCACTCTGCCAGTCAGTTCCACGTTCCATGGACCCTCCCTTCCACCTCCCAGCCAGCAGTCCAGGGTCTCACCTTGAATGCGGAGGGCGCCTGAGACCAAGGAAAGAGGGCACGCTGTTGACCCCCTTGCCCGATGGGGGAAGCCCCGATGCCGCGGCTCCCCTGGGCTCCCCTTCCGCTGCTATCATGGCGGAGGACGCTGGCCCAGGCCCGTGGCCCGGGGCTCTGGCAGGCACACAGGACAATGTCACAACGACTCCACCGCCAGGACAGCACCTCTGCTCCCATCCTCCCCTCGCTACTGGGTCTACCCCGTGGAGTCCCCGGAGATCCAGCTCTCCCCCTCAGTGGCAGTGGGACAGCGCATGGAACGGTGCCCGGGTGCTGGCGCTGTTGCGCGCGGCCAGGGCGGGGCCTTGCTGCGGAGCACACTGCTGTCCCAGCGAGCTCCGTGTTCCTGCCAAGCCCAGGGGACAGGGTAGGTAGCTGGCACAGCGGACGGAGCCGCAGGGCACCTGTCCTCACCCCAGCCTGCCACACCTACAGCCCCCACAGGTGCTTAGTCTGGCAATGCGTGGCGGTCCTCAATCATGCGGCTGTCCCTGGAAAGGCAGCAGGGTCAGAGGGCAAAGTCTCCCCCAGAGACACGTCCTGTGACAGCCACGCAGTCCCAGGCCATACAAGGGGTGGATGGGAATACTCTCCCACTCACCTCCAGCAGAGGAATTCCTGCCCCCGCTCCACAGACCCACTATCACGGCGCTGGAGGTCACGCTGCAGAGAGGAGTCACGCTGCTACTTCCAACACTATAACATGCGCGGCCCCACTGGAGGAACTCGTACCATTCCGCGGTACGGGTCAGAGAGAGTGTTCCATTGTCCATGTAGTCTGTCTGTGGATCCTCAGTGGCAGCCTCTGCAGCAGAGGAGGTGGCTTTGGGGGCTTTCTGCCAGAGGCAGGCAGTCAGCTCAGAAGGGGTCTCTCCCTCCTGTAGGGTGGGATCGTCGCTCCTCGATGGATACCAACGGGGGCTCCACAGCTGGCGATAGGTACTCAGCTGGACTGTCACCCCACCATATACTGACACGGTGTCATGCGGGAGCCACCTGCTTAGAGACAGAAAGCCAGAGCTGTCTTCACGGCCCCAGATAACAAGCCACCTGCCCAAACCCCTCTATCTGCCTCAGGGGAGCCTGCTCCATCCTGCCACCATGTGTTGCCCTCCTTCCCGTGTTCTGCGACGGTGTCCCCTCGTCCAGGCTCGTGCTCCCCCCCCAAGGTTCCCGGGCGGGCCGGCAACAGCGGGCACCAAAGGCACTTCGCCAGTCCTGGCGCCTGGCTTGGCATCCCTGTGGCTCCATTGCTGCCAGCTTCCCTAGGCTCCTGGCTTCCAGCAGGCAGTGCCTAATGTCCAGAGAGAGATCCCGGTGGCAAGCCTGCCTGTGCTGTGGCAGGACCAGTCCGGACTCTAGAGCCATGCCGAGGTGCTCCGGCACCTGGCAGGGTGCCAGAATCACTATAACCAGCTCTCTGTCCTCAATGACATCTGTGAACTGGTTGCTGCACTCCAGTGCTGCTCTGAGCTCCTTCATCCAGTCCCTGCTGCCGAGAGCTGCCGTGGCTCCTGGCTGGTGGGCACTGCACCATTGGCTCTGGGCCGGGCGAGTCGGGTGGGTGAGTGGGAGTCTGGGCATGTCTGCTCAGCAGCCCTGTACCAGCCTCAGTCTGTCCAACAGCTTGCTCCTACCGGGCCACGCTTCAGCCGCGTGCCGGGAATCAGTCTGCCCCGCTCTTCCTCCCTGGGGGTGCACAGAGCTGTTGCTGCCCCCATCCCTGGCTGCGCCTGCTGGGAGGTCTCAATTCTCTCCATCCTGGGCCTGCCAACATCCTGCTGCTGAGTCTGTGTCACGTCTCAGACTAGCTCCGCTGGGAGGCTCCGTGATACGAACTCCTCATTCTGGGCTTGGTCTCGCATCTGTCCCAGTGCCTGTGCCCGTCATCCTGGCAGTGCAGGCTGCTGGTGTGAATTTCACTGTCCTGCGTCCTCCTGTCCTCTTGGGGCTGGATCTTGTCACCATTGCCAGGCGTGGCGCTCCGCGGGGCTGAACTCCCCACTGCTGGGTCCTCCAGGTCCCTGTGCATGCATTCAATGGACTTTTCAGCGCAGCCCTGCTGGGGCGTCAGCACTCCTGGTCCTGGGCTTCCATATCCCTGGTGCTGGACTGTCATCCCAGGCTGGCCTGCTGGGGCTGAGCTGGTCTTGGCTCTCCTGTATCCCTGGGTGCTCGTGGATTCTATCATCCAGGCTGGCCTGCTGGGATAGAGGCTGGTGCTTGGCTCTCCGTATCCCTGGTGCTGGAATCTATCGGAATCCGGCTGGGCCTGCTGGGGCTGAGCTGGCTCTTGCCTCTACCGTATCCGCTGCGCTGGACCTGTCATCCAGGCTGGCCTGTGCTGGGGGGCTCGAGCTGGTCTTGGCTCTCTGTACTCCTGCGTGCTTGATCGCTATCAATCCCAGTCTGGCCGTGGCTGGGGGCTGAGGCTGGTCTTGGCTCTTCCTGTATTCTTCTCTGGTCTGGACTATCATCCCAGGTCTGGCTGTTCTGGTGGCTGCATTCCGGGTTCCTGGTTTCCCATCTCTATATTCACCAGCCCAGTGTCTAGCCTGCTGGGGCTGAACTGCCTGTCCTGGCTTCTCATGTCCCGGATTCACCAGTCCAGGTGTATTGTTTGTGTTGTTCTTCTGTGTGCGGCTCGGGACTGACTCACGTCCTGGCTCTCCAATGTCCCGGGTGCTGTATCTGTTATACCAGGCTGCTCGCTGGGGCTGAGTTCCTGCTCCGGGAATCGCCATGTTCCGTGCTTGCATCTTGTTTCATTGTTCTCTTAGGTGTGACGCTGGGACTGACATCCCAATCCTGGACTTCCGTGTCCTGGTATTGTACCAGTCGCAAGGGCTGGTCGAACTTGGAACTGGAACTCCCGGCATCCTACGGCCTACCAAATGTCCTGTGTTGTAGCCTTCTGTCCTGGCTTGCCGGTCTGGGGCTGAGCTCCTGTATCTGAAGTCCCGAGTTGTCCCCAGTGCTGGAGTCTGCCCCAGCCCAGCCCCAGCGTTAAAGTCCTCAATCTATGCTCCCAGCATCCTGCTGCTGTATTACTGGGCCCAGGCTGGGTGAGCTCCCTGTCCCTTCATCACAGACAGTCCGCGCTGTACATCTGCCACTCAGGTGGCTGTTCGGAGTGTGGCTCCTTGTCCTGCCGGAGCGTTGTCCTGTGCCAAGTGCCGCTGCCTGGGCCAGCGTGCCTGTCCAGAGCCGAGCTCTCCTCGCCGTGCTGCCATAAGCCCTGGCCCCACTGGCCTGTGCTGGCACTCCGCGACACTTCTGCCGATCCCGCGGCATGCCGTCCCCGGGTGTCTGGGACTGGGGACAGTCACCGCAGCCCAGTTTCATGTCCCTCATCAGTTCCGTAATGCTGCACTGTGAGTCACCGCTCCGCCTTCTCCGGGCAGTCTGTCCCCTGCTCGCTGGGGGTGCCCTTTGTCGCCAGCTGGATGTTGGTCCCGAAATTTCCTGCCTGCTTGGGTCCAGAGCCAGTCTCTCTCCCTGGACACCCCGTGGTTGGTCTCCAGTTTGAAGGTTCGCTGTCCTGGCGAGGGTGCCAAAATGCCAAACGCACTGCACAGTTCGGTGACAAGCCCACGACGTCGGCGGGAAAAAGGGGGAGAGGATTAGAGTGGGGAGAGCAGTTAGGAAGGGAGAGAGGGTAGTTAGAGAGCGCAACCCGTGGCTCTCCACAGCAGGTGGAACTGGGGAGGAGGAAAAACGCCTTGGGACACAGCACGAGGCGGGGCCGCATGCCGAGGAGAGCAGACCCCACCTGCCCCATAGCACGATCGACGAGTCCTGCTCAGCTCCACCGCATCCACCATGGGCCTGTCCCATCCCACTCTCAGTGGAGCGGAGGAGATGCCGCCACACACTGACTCCGCAGAGCTCCCCCACACCTCTCACCTCCGGCGACCAATGACCCGGGGGAATCGCGCAAGCCAGCTCTTCAGCCACCGGGTCGGCAGGGGGTCAGGGCCTGCGAGCTCTTCACCTGGCCTGGCCCCGAGGACCCTGCAGCTCTTGGGGCCATCACCTGCCCATAGTGTGGGCTGAGTTCAGGTATGGAGCAAGCTGGATCGTGGGAGGGTTTGGATGGGTCCAGAGGGGCAGCTGCAGTGAGGTTGGACTGGTGTGGGGGGCTCAGGCTCAGAGTGGGGGTCCTGGCCAGGCTCGGTCACATGAAGTGGGGAGTGGGGACATGGGGGCATCCCCGGCTCGTAGCCGTATCCACCTTCTGCCGTCCTCCTACCGCGAGGTGCCCTCATGAATCCTGGCTTGGGGCTGACTGGACCCGCCTGGGCATGGAGCCCCCTCATTGCCCCCCTGGGGCTGTCAGGCCACTTACAGGGGACTGCTGTCCTTTGGGGGGACGGGCGCACTAGCCTCGCCCATGCAGCCTCGCCGCATGTGCCGATTCCCCGATCTATCGGAGAGCCCCGAGTTCCAGGTGTCTCCCGGATGCGGGAGCGGGGTGGGAAGGCTCGCAAGCGGTGACCCCCGCGATGCGGACAGAATCCACTCAAGATGGACTGCGGAAAGGCTCCAGCCAGACTCACTGCCCACGGGAGGGGCTCTAGACAGGAGGTCTCCAGGCCGGGGCAGGGCGCTCAGCCTAGCCCGCATCCGAGCCCCTGCGCTGTGGGTGGGGGTCGCATGCAACCCCTCGAAGGAGCGCGCGGTATGCCCCACCATCCGACTCGGGAAGGGGTTGAAATCAGACTCATGAGACTGTGGGACAGCTTGGGGAAGTCATCAGGATCCCTCTGGGCGAGCCTGGGGACGAGAGGCTTTGGCAAGGGTGGGCTGGGGGCCCATAGTACTATTCGCCCGCCGAGCCTCGGAGGAGCAGGAGGGCATAGTGACTTGGGGGGCAGTCTCACGGAGTGCCAGTTGGCTGTGCGCAGGTGTCAGGGGATTCCTCCTGGAGTGTGGGGGGAGGCCAGGGGGAACGGGACCCGAGCCGGGCTCATGGCTTATGGGAAGCACCCGGCGCCGTGGCATGGAGGTAGATGGATAGCTCTGGCTGGAGGGCGAGCCAGGGATTCAAGGAGGCGGGGGCATGGGTGGAGGAGTCGAGGGGCCAGGACTCGGGGAGGGCAATTGCGGAGGGGACCTAGGGTGCGTGGGGCGAGGCCTCAGCAGGACTGGGAAAGTTGAGCTCCCTGGGGCTGGGATGTGCTGGTTTAGGGGCACTGGGGAGCCTGGAGGTTCGCGAGGGTGCACCCCAGCATCGCAGAGTTAGGAAAGCTGTGGGAAGAACCGGCATGGGAGTGACGGATACTCAAGAAGCACTCTCCAAACATCATCCATTCCAAAGCCTAGTTCCAAATCTCGTGAAGGGTCCCTCCCTCCAGCCCTGCTCCCCTCCCTGGCACTCCAGGGCCCAGGAAGTGCCCGTTGGCTGCATGCCAGCAGCCAAGGCGCTCCTCATGGACTGAGCCAGGCGGCTACCCCCGTGCCGGCCGGTCAACGCTCCTCCTGCCGTGGCCCGCCTGCTGCCCCTGGAGCGCTGGAGTAAGATGGGAGAGAAGAAATGAAGCAGGAAGAGTCAGAAGCCTCCAGCCCATTCCCCGTCTGCTGACGGCAGCTGACATCGCCTGCCGTCAGCACCGCCTGGGGTTTGCCCATCTGCTGGGGTGACCCGTGCCCTGCTGCCCTAAGGCCTTGCCCACCGCACGGTGCCGACCGTAGTGCCCGGGTGGTGCCGGTCACCGCATGATTGACGACGGCGACGGGCGGGGAAGGGGCTGGCCGGGGACCCGCTGAGGGCTGCCCTGCCACAAGTAACCTTGCTGTTTGGGTCAGCCCGGAACCCAGCTGGTGACTCACGGCTGCTCCCTGCCCACACCTGGCACCGCATCAGGCCGCTGCCACACGCCACCACCCACAGCCTCCCGGGCACCCCACAGCGGGCTCCCAGTATGCAGGGGGCACTGGACTCCCCGCAGAAAAAGGGTGGGCCAGCGACCCTGAGGAGAAAAAGGAGAGACACGCGACCGCAGAGAGGGAGCCCTGGAGGAGACAGGAAGAGCCCCGAAGGAGAGAGCCCAGGAGCAGAGCCGCCATGGGGCGGCCAGGGGCGAGCCAGCCCAACTCACGCAGGGGGGAGATGTGTGCCTCCGGCTCCACGGGTCCCCAGCACAGCTCAGCCCGGCTGGGGGGAGCGCTGCAGAGAGGAAGGGCAAGGAGCGTAAAACCTACTGCGTGCGCTGCAGTGCTTCCTCCACACTGCACGAAGTAGAGGCACCCCTGCCACCAAACCCACCCTGCAGAGGACATAGGGTATCTTATTTCGGGTCAGGCCCCGTCACGGCTGCACATCAACGCGCTGGCTGGGTGGCCAGGGGAGGGACGGCCAAAACGGCCCCCAGCTCACTCATTACGGAAAGGAGATTTTTCGGTCCGGTTTGGGAAGGAGGTTTCGATGCACACTCCGGTTCACGAGGCAGGCCCCCCAGCTGACTCCCTGAGGTGCCCGGGCTCCTCGGAGGCGTTGCCAAGCCTGGCACTGGCCCAGGAAGAAAGAGACATCCTGCAAGCCGGGAGTCTCTGATGATCTGCCTGCCCTGTGCTGCATGGCCCCAGGAGAAAATAAGCAAGGATCGGAAAATCAAGAGCATTTCCTGGGGGAGCGACCCCTGCCCGTTTACTGGCTCCAGCCCAGTGGCTGTCTCGGTGCCCTGCGTCCTTACTGTTGATCTATTGTTTTTTGTTTGTTTTTGGTTTTCGGCTTGTTTTGTTTTGAGTGTTTGGTTCGTCTGGGTGCATTTGTTGGTGATGACGGTGTCGGGCAGGTTCGGAGTGAAGGGGCTGGCCCGGGGCCTGAGTTGCCATGAAATGGCTGTGCGTAGTGGGCGCTTGTTCTCATGTTGCAGAGTGTAGTTCGTGGTGTAGAGGGACCCGTTTATTGTCGTTTGGTGCATGGATTTAGAAGCTGGTTGCATGTGCGTCGCTGCTGGAGTGGGGTGCAGTTTGATAGCCTGTTTAGCGGGTGTTGTGGCGTGACGTGATTCTCGGGATAGTTCGGATAGGGTTTTGGTTATGGCGTGGTTGCGTTGGGTTGGGGTGTGGGATGCTGTATGTTGCATGTTTAGGATGTGGGTGGCCTTTCTTTTCTTGCTTTCTGCGATAGCGCGGCCTTGTTGCGCGTCCTCGCAGCACGCCTGTCTGCGGTCGTGTTGGTTGGGGTGTGTTGAGCGCGTACTAGGCTCTGACCCGGGACAGGTCCCATCCCTGGCGGTACGGCACCCTAGCCGCTCGCGGCCTTCCCCACGGAAGGCACTCGAGTGCGGCTGCTAAGGCTCGGGAGGAACCTGGGCCTCTGTGGTGCCGCGGACCAGCACCTCAAGCTCCGGTTACCATCCCAGCCGCTGGATGGCTCGGATGGATATATGCCCGGCGCTCCCGCTTGAGCCGTTCCCACGTGCCACTGTTCTCCTCCCAGGGTCGGTCCTTGGGATTCTCACCCGGCGGTGTCAGCCACGGGGCTGTCCTCATCCCCACATTCCCAGCTCGCTCCCCCCGCAGACTCGTGGTGTTCTGGGGGGCTTTGCTGGCAGAGTTCTCCTCTGCTCCCACTGGACGCTTTGTCGCGGAAGGCGTAGCAAAGTTTCTTGGAACCGAGGCGGAAGGAGGAGGTTCGTGTGCAGAAAGGGGGCGAGAGCCAGGCCGCGGTCCTGGGCATCCCGGAGCCCTCCCTGCTGTACTTCTTGGCCAGGATGCTCTCCACGGTGGTTGCATGGGGAACGCTCCGGCCTGGGCGCGCCAGCCCGAAGCACCGGGCGTCACCTCGTTGAAGGGGCGGGGACCTTGCGTCGAGGGGTCGGCGGGGCCGGGGGCCCTCTCCTCGGTAGCTGCACGGGGGTGACGAGAGCCCCTCTCCCGATGTGGGGGTTCTCGGGGACCTTGACAGTGAAAGAGGTGCGCCGAAGGGAGCCCCCCCCGTGCTCGCTGCAATAGGCTGGGGCCCGGCCAGGGCGGTTCGATCTTACTCGGGTGGACCGAGGGAAGTGCTCTGGCCGGGGTGTCGCGGGCCCCCGCCACAGCGGGACGGCGAACAGCGGGGTGGCACGGTGGCTTGCGGGCACGGCCAGCTTGGGCAATGCACCGCGGGGCCTTGGGTCCGCACCGGGGCTTGGGTTGGGCTGCTGGGTGGAGAGCAGGCGAGAGGAACGGCGTCAAAGGGAGTGGGCGGCCACCTCTTGTCCTTGCCGCGTGTGCTCCCAGCTGGCAGCCTTAGGCGGTCGGGCTGCCCAGCAGGCCCCCGCCCGATCTGCCGCAGCCATGGGGTACTAGTGACCTTTGTCGGGGCTGGGCCGGCCAGCCCCGGATCCACGCCAGTAGCCGTGGCGGAGGACGGCAGGGCACGTTACGTGCGGTTTATGGGCAGGGGGTGTGCAGGGCTTGTGCTAGGGAACCAGTGACGAGTGTGCTGGAACAAGGGGGGTCACGTGCGTGGGGTAGTTCCCCGTGTGGAGAGAGTGCAATAATGCGTTTTTGGGGATCCACACAAGCCGCAGGGAACCCAAGCACTGCCGACTTGTGGGAGCCCTGTGCGCAGCTCGTGTCCAGGCTGTTGCCAACGGTGATAGGACGCTGCTGTTGCCACTCGTAGCACATGCCGGCCCCGCACCATGTAGACCAGCCTCGGCCGCCCGGCAGGCAGCCGCGCCAGACACCACCGGGTCACGGGTACCGCCTCCCGTAAGGCATACCGGAGCGCCACGCTTATGATCCAACGCCCTAGCATGTGTTGCCGCGGACCCCTCCTTTACTGTGTGTGACCCTGTGTGCGCTAACCTGTCCCACGACACATACTGTGGATCACTGGGGTCGCTACCGACCTTCCGCTTGCGAATCCCCCGCAGCGCCGGCCTGGGCCCTCGTTAGTTTGCGGTGTCTCAGTTACCATGCAGCGTCATCAGTGCCTCTTCCAGGGTGTGCACCGTGTGCCGGGGCACCCGCGCTGAGTCCGGCCTCCGGCAAGCCCGGTGGTATGTGGTGAAGCACCGCTCCGGCCCCCGAGACCTTCTGAGCCACGTCCAGCTTCTCCTCGCAGGGCCGGCGGGTGCCCGGGCAACTCCACGCTTCCCGACATCAGCGCCCAGTCGTGGGCAGTGGCCGGGCACATCACGTGGGCGCGGCAGAGTAAGGCGAGGGAGGAGGGGTTAGGCTGTGCCCCAACGGGTTCGTCACTTTTGCTACGGCTTGCCGCCTCGTCGCCGTGACTCACGTGAGACTAGCGGGACATGGAAAGAACCCGGCGTCCGGTTGCCTCAGGTTCGCTAGGGCTCCTTGGCAGCCGTCCCGGTGTCCCTGTCTTCTCGCCGATCTTACCCGTTGCAGCCGTGCCCTCACCCTTCGGCTCCGGCCTCGCGCCGACCCGGTTCCTGGTTCGCCGAACCTGGGAGTCCAGCCTTTCCAAGATGCCCCGACTACCTTTGCGCCCGGTTCGTACGGAGAAGCTCTGCGGCCCAGCAGAGTTAGGTGATTGTAAACTCCACATCCTGTGGAGAACCAATTCGGCCACGTCGAATTCGCCAGCGGCTGGAGGTGGCGGCGCTCGGGGCGTCCGTGGAATGTGGGGACCGGTTCGCCCACGGGTCGCTTCCGCCAGCCGCGGCCCATAGGCCCCGTTTTGCCAACGGTAAACGGGAAAGCTTCGATTCGAGTGACTGAGTAGGCCGCGACCCGTCGGCCTGAGCTAGCCAACGCCCGTCCCATGAACAACGATTATGCCCTCCCGCACTCAATTCGGCGTCCGGGCCCAGGTTGCCGCCGGGCGGAGTTCTCTGCGTGGGCGGCGCCGCGGTGGCACCTTGACGAATTCGCGGGACAGCCCGGGTTCTCTGCCCTACAGCCCGCATTCACCGCACAGCGACCACCCACGTACTCTTCTTTCACGGCGGGGCGCTGTCATGATTCCATATATCATAGACGTCAACCTGCCGCCACACGCCCCCCGACGACAGAAGGGTGTCGGGGGCAGATGCGGCGCGCGTGCGCGGGCGGACCATAAGTTATTGTGGGCGGCTAGAGAGTCCTCCAAAAGGGGTTTTGGGAGTCACAGCGGCGACTCCAGCACGCGCCCGAAATTACCCTCAAGCTGGGGCGGGAACAGGCCGTGACAAGACCGCCCCTGGACACCCCATGGGACACCCCCCCCTTGTCAATTAATCCCATTCCCCCGCGTTCTCCAAACCGGGAGCCTGCTGGCGGAGGGGCAGGCGATGGCTTATTTAAGTGGGAGGTTGTAATGAAATAGAGGCGACCCACAGCATTGGGAGTTGGATCCAGGGTGTATCCCTTGTGGCCCGAGCCCTCACTGGGGAAGAGCTCCGTGTCTTCCCCGTAGTAGCTCCGATGCCAGTGCGGTGGCAGTAATAAGGCAGGTGGAGAGAGCCGGGGGGGATGCAGGCAGTCACATGTGGGGTCCCTGGGGTCTGCAGGTTCTCAGGGGAATCCGTTGATGCAGTCGGGTAAGCACCGTGAGGGGAAACGTCGCGGACCTATTAATATGGATAACCGCGGCCGTACTCACGAGGGAGGTAAAAAAACCGCTCCAAATGGCATCAGGATCAGATGCGAGGGTGTAATTGTTGAGGTAGCCCTGAAGTGCGTGAGGCAGGTTCGGCAGCTGGCGGGACCACTGAACTTCTTGTGGATCGCGGTGGGGAGCAGGCAGTGCAAGTCAGTCTCTGGAACGATTCAAGGAGGGTGCAAGCACCGAGCTCCCGGATGGGCGCTGCAGTGAAGGAAGGAGGGATGTGGGGTAGCCGCGGTAGCGCGAGGCCCTCACCACGCCACATCAACCACTACAAGACAGTGGTGCGTTGTTTTTTTAGGGTTCCGAACAACACGGAGTTGCCAGTGTGAAGCGGACCGGCGAGAGAATGACAAAACATGTGTACCGCACTAGGATTGTTAAAATGAAGCGCGGAAGGAGGACGAAAGAAAAGGAGAGGAAACCGACTTTAAAAAAAATTGATGGAGGGTGAGGGTATTGAGGAGCCACTCTGTGTCACTCTCTGCACGACGTGGGAGTGTATGGGAGGCACACGGGGAAAACTGGCCCTGCTTCCCTGCTGGGACCATCCTTGGGCCGCAGGATCCCTGTCCTCTGCTGTGGCCAGCCCGCCCAGTATCCTCTCCCGACCGCTGGGAGCAGCCTTGGAGCCACCGGAGGATGGGGCTATTCCGAGCGCCGACGACGCGAGTCCTCCGAGGCTGGGGTGCGGGGCGGGACTGTGCGGTCTCCTCGGTTCCTGCTGGAGTCCTGTGGTGTGGGTTGAGAAGGGAAGGTCAGCAGGGACAAGGGAGGGCAAGGGGGCAATCTGAGATCACGCGCGAGGTAGCATGCCTCCATGTTCTCCTGTCCCTCCATGCTGCAGGGGAAGGGTGATGAATGGTGACGTGTGGGGAGCTGGGACTGAGGTAACTCACAGTGCGATCGATCAGAGGTGACCGAGAAAGAGCGCCACAAGGATGTATGTGTTCTTGAGACTAGACGCTCCCAGACAGGTTGTTTTCCGTGGGAACAGAGGGGCCAGGCCGCTTCCCCGTTTGGGATCCCAACTGCCTTCTTGCTCTCTGCAGAGGAGCTCTCATCGCTGGACACACGAACTCTTGCTCTTGAAGCTGTCACTTCTATGCCCTTGGCTGGAGGACTTGGAGATGGCAGGACTTGGAGCCCGCGGCGCTTTCTTGTCACTCCCTTGCTCCCCGTTCACCTGCTTCTCGCTGCGTTCTTCTTCTTCTTCTTCGACCTCTCCTGGGCAGGTGGTTGGGTGGGCAGAGGAAGCAGCGAGTTACCGCAGCTGCAGCACACTGGTCGCGCAGGGATACAGCCCGATTTGGGGGGCCAAGGCCCTGCCAGTGCTCCGTGTCCAGACACAGCCGCTACCCCCTGTGGCTGTCCAGCTTGGGCTGCCCAACACTGTATTCCATTCATGGCTTTCTTCGAGGAGAGTCCCGCCTGGCGTCTATCCGCCTTGGCCGATCCCATCCGTGTGGCCAGATAGCACGGGGTCTAGGCCAATGCTGTTTCCCTCCTCCTCCACCCACCCACCCACATCGTTGATAGGAAGAAAAAGCTCCGGCTTGACCGCTACTTTCTACTGGGTCTTGGATCACTGCAGTTCACCGACTGGCTGAATGAGTCCCCCACCCTATGCCCAACTCCCCTTGGCCTGGACTCCAGGCCTCAGAAGCAAGGAAGGGATTTTCCCGATATTCCAGCCTCCCTCCTGTCACGACAGGGCCCAGCTCGTGCCTGGGTCTAGCCATCCAGCTTCACCTCGCTGTACTTTCTACCTGACAGTGGCATTTCCAGAGCTCTCCAGCCTTCTTCGACAAGTCGGCGGGTGTGAATGCTGATACTCGACCAGGTGGTCCCGACTTTGAAGTCGTTCTCCCGCTGGTCCATTGGTCCACACATGGTAGGAGCCGACATGTGGGGCGGCTTGGGAGCGTTGGTGGTCTCTTCCCTTTTGCTCTGGGATGGTCTGAGAACACTGCGCAGTGGATGAACCCCCTAATGTCACTCCTCGAGCGACAGAGTACCTCAGTGACTGCAGGTGCTTTTGCTCGCCTCTCGTTGTGCGTGCATGAGATAGCACCCAGCTAACGCCCGCTCAGGGCGGTTGCTGGCCTTATTTGTGTGCCAGCCCCGCCCTGGGCCAAGAGGGGGCTGGCGGGTCACAGCTGGTAGGTGGCAGTAAGGCGTGCTGGACGAACACTGGCTAACGGTAACCAGGACATGGCTAAGCACGGAACAACATGCGCCTTGGGAAGGATCAGCCTGCACCCATCTGGAGCATAGCGTGCTGGCCTCAGGGTGGCAGGCGAGTGCTGGCAGAAGACCTGTAGCGTGAAGCAGCATCAGGTGAGGGTTGTGACCCGCCTGATGCCGACCTCCAGGAGCGGTCTGGCTGCGCCACAGCCCCACAAGGCAGCCCCTCACCTCCGGCGTGCTTTCTTGCGGGGCTGCTGCGGTCCTTGAGCTATCTTGGCCTTCTTGGGCCGGTTTCTTGTCCTCGACGGTCGCTGTCGCCGTCACGGCTGGAGGAGCTGGCCGATGGGCATGCTGTCAAACCTGTGTGGGATCACCAGGCCTCAGAGCTTGCCCTCTAGACAGCCCCCAGCCCTGAAGCTATGCCCGAGGCTGGCAGCTGCCATCGTTAGCTCGCCTCTTAAACAGCCCCTGGGGAGTCGCTTCCCTACAAACACAGCTCACTGTGTTCTGGCTTCCAGGACAATTGGAGAGCTCTCGTGGACTGGGGCTGTGGCTCCAGAGCTTTCCCGCACGACTCCCACCCAACCTCACCAAGCTTGGGGCTTTAACTCTCCTCCCACTGCCTCATCCTTCCCGGACATCAGCAGCCAAGGCCGTCCCCAGAGAGCCCTGATCCCTTCCAGAACCCTCTTATATTGGCCTAATGGCCATTGACATGTACGAAGTGAATCCAGAACTGCCACCAATGCCCAGTAATGCTGTGAGCATCTCAATGCTCCACAGCTCTGTCGCGGGCCTCGTACTCTGACTCTTGCAGCTACATCATCGGTTCTTCTTCTCCGGGTGAAGGACTCATCTGGAAAAGAAAAGTGAGGGATCGGTGCTTTTCAGATCGATGCAATGCGTGGGATGGAGGCTGGCCCGCACCCCTCACACCCCAGCCTCACCTGTCTCCTCCCCAGAGCCATCACTGGCTGTCGTTGGCATTCTGTCGCTCGTCCGCAATCTTGCCTCCTCCTTCATCCTCTCCACCACGTAGGCATCGTCTGGTCCTCATCAAGAGTCAGTCGTTAATTCATCGTAGCTCTGCTTCATTCCCTGCGGAGAGGCAGGAATGAGAAGATGCTCCCTGGGTCCCCCATGCACACTCTTCGCCCTCGTGGAACACAGTCCCATGGGTGAGGCAAAGGCCCCTGGGCATGGCACAGGGCTAGGGGAGAGACATGCCATCGTCCCCTCCTTGCCCCCATCAGGGCCTTGGAGAGAGGGGCAGAGCATTATGGGGGAGGGGTGCTCGGTCGCACACGCACGCCGGGGTGTACTGTTATGGTCAGAGAGCCCCAGCGGCCCATCAGGAACGCCTGTCACCAGGAGGAGGAGGAGGGAAGAGAAGAGGAAGGGATATCGCACGACTTTTTCCTCTACAGGCAAGGAAGAAAACAGAGGTGAAAAAAGGAATGAAAAGTGGGCCAGATTTTGGGAGAGGCAGTGCTTCGATGCAGCGGCGGGAGAGCCTGGCCCCGCTGTGCCTGGTACCGAGGCTCCGTGCTTCAGACCCCGGTTTCTTTGAGTGTTCAGACTTCTTGGCATGACAAAGTCGAAGAGCTTCCATACTCCTCCTGGCAGGAGAGGGGCACAGTTCCAGCCAGGGTGCCAGGGTAGCCCCACTGGGCATGGCCAGGGCTGGCTCCCACAGCCCACACCCACTCTCTCATGCTGCTGGAACGGTGTACTGGTGCCCTGCTTGGTACTCGATCGTCGAAGTCAAAGGGAGCGGGTGGGCTGTGTGCCACGGGGCGAAGTTGACGAAGGAGATCTCGTCGAAGCGTGAAGTGTGCACGGGGGGCTGTGCACAAGATGAAGCCCCTCTCCAGAGGGTACAGCAAGCCCTGAGCTGGCCTTAAGTAGAGCTAGGTGGTCGCATCTGGGCTCCAGAGTGTCCTGCAAGACAAACCTGCTGGTCCGGTGGGGCAAACACCAATCCCTGTGCCCCAGGGACCCCCCTTAGGCTCCCAGCACAAACTCACAGAGCCCTTTCCCCCTGGCCATGGAATAAGTGGAGAAGAGAGGGACATTGGCTCTGCAAGCCGCTCACCCCGGGTGGAAGGTTGTCTAGGCACCGGTGATCGTTGGCGGTTCAAACCAGTGCCTTCATCACCCGGCTGACAATAACAATTGACATACAGAGACCACTGGACAGTGTGCCTTGGTGAGCCGCCCCACTGCAAAGCGCTTCTCCACCTCCTCCCTGTTGGAAGGGAAAAGAGGGCAAGAGGTGAGAACAGGTTCTGGGGTCAGTACACTGTATCCCTCAGATCCAGGCAGGGGGCTGGGAACCAGCCTGCATTGGGGGAAGCTCACATCGTATGTTGAGGGTCAGGAGATGTCCTATGCCTTGGAGAAGAGTTAGGATAGGAAGTGGTACCTTTGAGGGTCTGGCCTTGCTTTATGGGGCGGAGTCCAAGGCCTGAATTCTGGAAGAGAAAGGGCGGTGATGGACACAAAACCCATGACACCTCATCCTTCCTCCCTGGGGGGAAGGCCGAGCCATTCCCGCTCACCACGAGAGAACTAATCTGGCGTCTGGTCTTGTGGGGGAGCAGGAAAGAGGCGCAGTCACCAGTGGTGTATAGGGATCCTTATATGTCCGAAGGTCCTTGCTCGTGCAGGTGCAGGGAAGTGGGGTAAGATGCGGAATGTGTAGCGCCCGCCCTGGGGTGTGTGGCTTCGGCGGCGGTCAAAGGCATGCACTGCAGCTCCCGAAAGAATGCAGATGGCATCTCCGGTGGCTCTGGATCACGTCCGCTCTTGGACAGCACGTTCTGGGCGAAGGCCTGCGAGGGAAGCGTCCATAAAGGGACTCTCCTTGAGCCATCACTATCGTTCTTCCCCACCTCGCTGCAGCCCACACACCTCGCAACGGGTCCACGACCATCGCCGTCGGCTGGTGGGTGGCAGCATAGAACCGGACCCCGTGAGCGAGACGCTCGGCATCGTCTTCTGTGTGAGACTCCAGTGTCACCGATCGTTTCTTGCCCGTGGGTGCCTGGGACAATGTTGCCTGAGCGGATGTCCTCAAACACCGCTGCTCCCAATTCGAGGACAGCAGCTGCGCTGCACAGGACATCACAGCCAGCTAGGCCTGTGCCAGAATCCCATCTGCAAGCAATAAGTCCGTTCCTCTCGCAAAAATCCAAGCAGTGCCTCTGCTTCTTCCATCACTGTCAGTCCCACACACTCCAAAATTCTCCAGGCTTTCTCCCTCTGGGCTGCATCCAGGAAATTGGCACATGATCAAGAACAACACAAATGGAGGAACTGTCTGTCCCAACGTGCCCTGGGTCCTGAGCTGGGGGCACATACCCACCAATCCGCCCCGCTTCCTGGGGCTTTCTCAGTGAACAGCAGCTCTGCCAATGTGCTGGATTCCAACACCAAGCATTCCCCCCCTGGGATTCATGGCTCTCGCGCTCTCCAGAGATGGGCGAATTTTCCTCGCTGTCCCTGAGGACATCTCGTAGAAAGGCAGCTGCTGCTCCCAGTTGACAGCTGGGGCAGCTAGAACAAGGTCCACAACTGGTCGGGAGCATCCCCACCCCCAGCAGCCTCAGGCTGCCACTGGGACTGCAACTCACCAACCTCACCGGGGGCCGGCAGTTGCCAGCCCATTCGACGCAGGAGAAGGTCCTTCTCTGCAGCTCAAGCAGTAATGGGCCTTGGAAGAAATCTGAGAGCGCTTGTCAAATTGGACGCTGGAGTTTGGTGACGGAAGAAGGAGACCGACTCTCTCAGAAACTCATCAACGGGGCGTGTTTGGTTGTGTGCGACGGTTTGTCGCACGAGCCCCAGGTGAGGCACAGGCCCAAGCATGGAGATGGAGAGGGCAAGCTTTTCTGGGGCCTGGCAGGGAGCATAGCTGGCTCCAGAGCAGGGACAACGGCGGCGGGAAGCATGTGAACTCACACCGAGCTCCCGGAACCGTCATACTTGTAGACGTGGCCGTTCTTGTGAGCAGCTTGAAGGCCGAGTGCCCCAGCGGCCAACACGGCCTCCACACACACTCCGGCCAGCTCCGAGGCCGTGGATGTTGTCCACCTTCCCGTCTTGCCTGTTCTTGAAGATGACGCCTGAGGCTCAGCCCGCAGCCGCCCATCGTTCTGCCGGAAGAGCCGGGCATGAGGGGACTGGCCCCACAGAACCATTGGGGGATACCACAAGCTCCTTTTGGGTGAGCCCCAGGCAGACCGACGGGACCCCCCAATTACCCACGGTTCAATCTCCGCCACACACTTCTGACCAACACAGCATTCAATCCCCTTGGCACAGCCTAACACGCTCCAGCTCTGGAAGCGCCCTGGGGCCACCCGGTGTCCCGTTGTCACCATGCGCCCTTCACCTCCTGGTACGTCTCGTTGAATCCACGTATCGGCTGCAGCAGCGGGGCTAGCGGGAGGGAAAGGGGCACGAGCTCAGGGTGGGCTCATCAAGCCGCACCCGCACGCGCATGCCCGGGGCCAGCGGCAGAGGGGTCACGTCAGGCAAGCTGTGTTGGGGGACAAGTATGCGGCTAGCCAGCTGCCACCGCTCCGGCCTCTCCCAGGGTCGCCCAAACCTCGAACCGCAGCCCCCGAACTGCTCACCTTTAACCTTGGTCAGCCCAGTCCCCGACGCTGCCTTCGTGCGTCGTGGGCTACGCGCTGCAATCCGCCAGGAGCGACCCTGTGACCCCTCCCCAGATGTGCCACCTTAGCCTGGCGCCCTCGGCCATTCCGCTGTGGTCAACCGCGACTCTTGAATCTCGCACCTCTGGCCCGCCGCCTCCTCCGGTGCGCTCTCGCACACCAACCATCCGTGCGGCCTGCAGTTCAATTCCTCAGGCCATGAGCTCCGTACCAAGGCAGCTAGCTCCCGGGGCCTGTGTCCCACTATGTTGAGCTCGCGTAGTGGACATGCTGCGCAGGCCCGCCCTCCGCCGCCCGGCCTACCTCATCTCAGCCCGGTCCCTCATGGCAGCGCCCGCGTCCACCGACCGGTGGGTTCCCCCCCGCGGAGATCCAGACAGCCATCGCGCATCTCCCGCGAGCCCCTGGCCGCCACCCGCCCCGCACCGTCGCCGCGCTTCGCCCGCCTGCGCAGCGCGAACCGCGCGGAGCCGCCGCCGCCGCCGAAAGCCGCCGCGCACTTCGCATAGCGCCGGTCGCGCTGGCGCCAGCCCTGCCGACTGGGAAGGAGCGGTACCCCCGCAGCCGCGGCGGAGGACTTCCGCCCACAGAGGCGGCGGGGTGCGGGCTGAGAGGGGCGCTCCTCGCCCGCGCTTCTGCGCACTGCCAAGCACCAATAGAGAGGAGGTGGGAGCGACCATGCCAGCGCGGTGGCGAGCGCCCGGTGACGTCACCTTGTCGGGGGACACTCGCCAGGCCCAAACCCGGGCGCCCCAAAGTGTGGATAAGCGGAGACAAGTGTGGGCGGCCCAGAGCGGGGCAGCCCCCGGAACCCGCACACAACACGGGCACCCCCGGTGTGCTGCACTGGCAGGGGCGTCCCCCCTAAGACCAGGCATCCCCAAATCTGGGGCGTCACCGTCCCCCACGTGCACCCCTCAACGCGTAGCCTCCTCGGGGGTCCGAAGGGGAGCCCCAAAAGTGGGACCACCCCGGAGCCAGGGACCATCCGCGGAGAACCGGCCGGCCTGCTCCCGCTCCATCCTCCCAGAAGAGGGGCGACCGACGCCCTCCCGTCCCCGGCGGGCTGTGTCCCCCGCCGCCCCCCGCCCTGCCCTGGCCTCCTCTCCGCCGCCCGCACGCGCCCCGCTGCCCGCACCGCCTGCGGGCTGCTGCCGCTCAACCATGACTGCGTACAGCGCGACCGCCGCCGTACCCCTGCCGGTACCTTCCTGCCTGCACTCGCAGGCGCGGCTTGCCCCGTGCCCGCATCCCCGCTCGCTGGCCCGGCATCCGCTGCCCTGCCCTTCCGGCATCAACCCTCCCGCTTCTCGCAGCCGCTGCCGTGTCCGCTGCCTGCCCGCAGCGCTGAGCCCTGCCCTGCCGTAACCCCTGTCGTGGCGCGCTCCACCGCGCGCTGCCCATGTGCCACCCACGCGCTCTGCCGCACGCCGCTGGGTGAGCACTGGGTCTCTCGCTACGGAGACGCACAAGTCGGTGGTGTGAAAAGCTGGTGGTGGCGCCGGCAACGCTGCGGGCGGGTCTCTAGCTCCTCATGCCCGCCTACGTTTCGTCGGTGAGCCCCCCGGCAACCACCGGGACAATCCCGGGTGCACCTCTGGGACACCCCGCCCCGAGTCATCCCCCGGGGAACCGCACGCCGAACCCGTCTTCCACGCGGCAACCGTGCGCATGCCGGTCGGCATGACCCGTGCGGTCTTGCTGGCCGGGCCGGGGTGACGGCAGTGGGTGATGGGGGTGAACGGCGAGGGGACATCCCGGGCGGCGCGCATGTGAGGGGGTGGCCCGGGCGGGCGGGTGGTGATGAGGCAGAGGGACGGGAGAGAGGCGGGCAAGAACGTGTCATGCCGGAATTCGGTGTTGCGCGGAGCGGGTGACACGATGGGGACAGTGTGCCGGTGGACAGGCGGGACGGAGGATGTCGTGTGCTGGGGTGACACAGGAGGGAGACAGCTTAGAGAGCGTGCAGGTGCCAGGGTGGACAGGAGGGTGGTGGCAAGCGCAGGGTGACATGATGGGGACAGCAGGTATGGGTGTCCGCGCTGGACGTGTTGACACAAGGGGACAGCCGAGGACATGTCACCTCGGATGGGTGACGGCGAAGGTGACAGTTGAGCGGTGCCACCGGAGGGGGGACAGCAGCCGCTCAGCCTCGGCGGGATGACAGAGGAGCGCCCTGTCCCTGTGCCCGGGGAGGTGACAGCGTTCACGCGGCGGAGAGACGACCGAGCGGCTGGCGGGGGACGAGGCGGGCACCAGGCGCTCCCGGGGCCGGGGTCAGGGCAGGGTCCGGGGGTGCGGGGATGCGCAGGCGTGTTCCGGGGGTGGCCGGAGGGTGTACCGGCGGGGTGGCTGTCCCCAGCGTCACGCGCGCGGGTGCTGTCCCAGCTGGGTGATCTCCATGAGAAAAGCCTACCAGGGTGCGGGACAACTGGCCATCCGAGTCCCCGTGTCACCAAGTAAGGGGTGTGGGGCCGCTACCGGGCAGGTGGCCTGGACACGGCCCGACTACGTCACACCCCACCCAGTGGAGGGCCGGGGACAGGAGGGGTCCGCTGTAGGCGAGCGGGGCCACCGGCCCGCCCTCAGTTCCATCGACCTCCGCTGCCCGGACCGGGGGTGTACACGCGACGTCGGCCTCAGGGGCCCCCCCCACCCCTCGGGTGTTGCGTGGTGGTCACCTAGCAGATCCGGACCGAGGCCAGGAAGCAGGGCGTGTGCCCGGAGGTGGCGGAGGACGAGGGGGGTGGGCTCGGGGGACCATCCTCGATTGAGCCCGCCGCACCGCTGACCACCCGCGCCCCGCAGAGCTCGAAGCCGACGTTCCACTGCTTCGTTTCGGACGCCGGGACTGCTCGGGGGCTGGAGCCCGGGGAACGAGCAACGGTGAGGAGCCGGTTGGGGGAACGGGGGGCCGAGGGGGCCGGAGAGAGCGGGGGAGCCAGACCAGGGGCTGTTGTGAGGGAGCCCTCCGGGGCTCCAGTGAGCTCTGGGGTTCAGGGTGCTTCAGTGGGGGAGCGGGGGTTCGGTGGGGAACCGGGTTCAGGGTCCAGGGGTGCTGAGGAGGGGTCTGGGTCTCAGGGTGTTCCCAGGGGTACTGGATCAGAGTGCAGGGGATCCCAAGGGATGCTGGAGTGGGGGTCCAGGAGGCTCGCGGTCCCGAGGGGTGGACGATGGTCCGGGGTCCGCAGGGATGCTGAACGGGCCGCGTCTGCGGGTCGCTTAACAGGACAAGACGCGACCTTGCGACACGACTCGAGATTCCAGGGGCTGGTGCCCGCCCGAGGTGGACACTGCTGGACTGGTGAGTGGGCCCTGGTGGGGACAACGAGAGAGGAGCGGGGGACATGCCACCACGCCGTTGATCCCACCGTCACCCCCTTTCCGCCAGCCCCGTCATGCTGGATAGCTGAGAACTTCACCTCCTCATTCAATGAACAGCATGCCGCTTCCGCTCTTCGGCCTTCGGAGAAGTGATGGCGCGAAGACGCGAGGACACGAGGGGGACATTGTGACGACAGGGTGACAGGTAACATGGGGGACACAGGGATAGACGACATGGGGACCAGGCACAAGTATAGGTGGAGCACTGGGATGGGGGGTCCATGAACCCCACGCCCACTGCTGATGGACACAGTTCCTCGTGTTCGCCCAAGTCCGCACACATGTCCCCCATGTCTCCCTGAGGAGACCAACCATGCCTGCCCCCTGGCAGTGGGGTGGAGACTGGGCCGGGGCCCGGTTTTACATCGACGCACAGCGTGCAGCCCCTGTGCCCCACCTGCGCCTGGGGGATGTGGCACGTCCTGGCCGGGGCCAGGAATCTTGTCCCGTGCGCTGTGCCTGCCACTGGTGAGCGGGACACGGGGGGCCACGGAGGCAGCGGGGTGGGTGGGCAGATGGGGGTGGGGAACATAGGGGTAAACAGTAGTGGGGTGTGAGGGGCGTGGGGAGACATGGGACTTACGGGGACAGCTAGACATGGAGCTGTGGGATGTGGCCGACATGAGGACGTGGGATGGGGGATTAGGGTGGTGGGAATAATGTGTGGGGCGTGGGGATGACGGCATGGCAGGGATGTGGAACAGACATAGGGATACAAGAACACAGGACACAGTGATCGTGGGGGCTTGACACAGGATCATTGTGGAAGGTTGGGTGCATGGGGATTTGGGATGCTGGATTTATGGGAATACAGGATGTGTAGGCATGGGGTACAGGACAGCGGGGATGTGGGCTTGAAGACATCGGGGATGATGGGAAATATGGATTAATGGGACTACAAGCATGGGCCATGGGGATGCGGGTGTGGGAGCTGGTGGACTGTTGGGGCCACGGTGCTGACGCGGGCTGGCAGGGCGGGGTGCTGGGGATCAAGTCGGCGTGGGTGTAGGTGAACTGGACCGGCGCCTGGGAGCATGCTGCCTGCCCCGGCACTGAGCCTTCACGACGCTGGAAACCAGCCTGGCCCGGACCCCTTGCCCCTGCTACAAAACTTCAAGGTACGGCTTGGCGGGACAAACGCATAGGACGGGGGCGAGCTGCCTGCATGGCTCCTGCTCAAATCCCCGTGTCCCCATGCTCCCCGGTGTCCCCGCGAGGCACGCCAGTTACTATCCATGACTGGCCCAACGGTCTGCCGAGCACACGCACCCTCATCAAAAGCCTTCGGGAATCGCTTCGATGTCCTAGTGTAAAAGCGGCAGCGTACGTGTGGGGCGCTGGGGCTCAGGAAGTCTCCGTGGGGTTGGAGCGTCCTGCCGACGAGGGGCTCGTGCTCCCTCCAGGCCGGGAAGTTCGGAACATCGCCCCACCGCTAGCAACACGGTGGCTGGCCTTCACCTCCATCGGTTTGTGGGGGTTGGAGTGTTTGTTGGGGGGGTGGCCCCCCCGCCCCCGTCTCAGCCCCCGGCGTGGGAAGGGGGCAAATTCCGCGGGCGTGCGGGGACAAGAGCAGCAGCCGCAGGGGTGACGCAAGCTGGCTCCGTGGCGTCGGGGGGGCTTCTGTGCGCGCGGGGCGTCTCCACCCCAAAGCTGCCGCTCCCAAGGGCACGGTGCTGTGTCGACAGTATCCTGCTCAACTTCCCTCTAAGGCGCGCATGAGCACTACAAGGCTCCGCAAGTTCGAGGGAGGTCAGGCCGTATGGGCCTGGGTAGCCGCGGGGACACCTCCGGGGGGCTGATCGGCCCCCTGCCCGGGTGTATGCGACTTCACCCGAGGACCCGTCCCCTGCCGCGCAGGTGTACAGAAAGCCGGCGCGCCTGCCACGCCCCCCAGCCCCAAGGCTGTGTCCCCGGGGCGCTGGGAGCTGCCCCCGGGACAAGCAATCCAATCACCGACTCGGCACTCTTCTCCTCGCTTGTAGCCCCGGGCCGCCGTGGGGGCGGTGCCCGCCTGTCCCCACGGCTGTGAGGGCAAGCCCAACGGGCTGGGCTCCTACTGCCACGCAGTGTCCAGCGCCACCCCTGGTGGAGCCCTATCTGCTCCCACTCCCAGTGCGCCACCCCGCGTGGTCACAGTAATCCAGACGTCCCGCCCTGCTCCACGGGTGCCCCAGCCCTGTCTTGCCCCAGGGGGCCCCCTGCCAGGCCTCCCTGGTCCTCGTCGCGCCCACGACGGGGGCCTGCGCCTCCCCAATGCCAAATAAACCGTGGCTCGCAGCACCCACGGCCGTGTTCCAGCCTTTGGGGCAGGCGTGGGGCGTTTTTGGGGTACCAAACGGGCAGTGGATTGGGATGGCAGAAGGAAGAGGGGTCAGGGTACTGTGCCTGATGGGACATCGCGGGGGGGTGCTTGCCGAACCGAGGATGGCGCCGCTGTGCCAGCAGCGCGGCCGGGCAGGGGGACAGAGACAGGACGAAGGAGGTTTGTGCCCCGGAGGGTGGTCACTTCCTCGCTCGGTTATGTGGAGAAACTCTGAGCGAGGTCGGATTCGGAGGAAGCATGCCGGACTCCCTAACTGGTGCAGGGTCAGCGCTACCCTTCCTGCTCGAATGGTGCGGTCGGGCTCCACCGCGATGCCCCCTGCAGCGCATAGTGGGAGCTCCTGCGCTCCTTTGGTTCCCAAACTGGAGCCGCGTGGCTGCAAACCCTGGGATTGCGTTCCTGGGAAGTGAGACGAAGTCGCGGAGCTCTCGCCGGGTTGCCAGCGCGGGGCAGCTCCGCGCCTCAAGGAGAGCGGCTCTGCGCACTCGTGCCCGTTGCAGATATGCGGCGCTCGTTATCAGCGTCACGGGCCTCGGTTTTATCAGCCCACGCCCTGGCCGCCCACACAATACCAACCAACGTTGGTCGCCACAGAACCGGCAGCCCGGGGACCTCCCCTCAGCCGGCGCCGGGACCGATGGGACCCCCTGGGTGCTACCGGGAGGGCGAGCGGGGGGGGAGGTGACCGTGACCCAAAACCCTAGTTTTTGGGAAAAAAGACGGAAAGGGATTGACACGTGTAGGCGACTGGGAGAAGGGTACGCTGTGTCTCTGTCCAACAGGAACAGAGATAGCTGGGATTGTTATTAATCGTCATTAACAGCTGCTCATGTAGCGGACCGCTCATTAACGGGGTCTGGCGAGGGCGGGAAGCATCCCGGGGAGCCCGCTGAGATTCGGCCGGGGATCATTACGGCGAGGGTTGCCCGTTAATGTGCCGTTAATTATGGCGGAAAGGCTCGAGTCGTTCTGGCTGGGGAGTGGGGGTTCCGGCCCTTCTTCATGTCGCAAATGGGATTCAACGCCTGCGGCCACGCGCCGTCGCAGTCTGCCACCAGTTGAGCGCAGCTTGGGGTTTCATGTCGCCGCTCCCGTGGGCCGGGCTGTCCCGGCACTTGGGACACTGCGGGGATCGTCCTTATCTCCAGCCCGGGACAAGCTCCTGGTGTTTGTTTCTCCCGGCTGTATCCGGGCCCCTCTCAACGGCAGTGCCGCACCCCATGCTTACCAGCGCCCTTCCACCCACCACCCTGCTGGCCTATTTGCAGACCCTGTGACCCCTCCTCCCTTTTTCAAAGCCGACTGAATTCCCGCCACAACGCTTCCTGTTGACACCGCCTTGCTGGACAAAGGGTCCCACTGAGCCGAGGGGGGATCGTTCTGTGCCCTCTCCAGCTCCGTCCTGAGCTTGGGTGTTAAAGCTGCCCTCCACAGCCCTTCCCACGGCCTCCCAATTCCCCCTCAGCCCCAGTCCGGCCACCAGCCCAGGCACCTCCAAGACCCATACCCCCACAAGCGTGTCCCCAGGACTTTGGGCTCTTCAGACTCTGCAAGTCCCGGCTCGCCTTCTTCGGTTCTTTTCCCAAAGGTAACTGTGAGGTCGGACCAGGGAAACTCCCAGCCAAACGGGCCCCACCAGCGAGGGGCCTTCCCTTCCTTCGTTCCCCTCGCCAATAGTTTATGTTGTGGATGAGGGGAAGTTTGTTCCTCTGCTCGCTCAGACGCGCGCGTCCGGTCCCGGGACAAGCCCGCGGAGCTGGGACAACACCGAGGATTATCCGGAGGCAGCTGCTGCTGCCAAAAATGTTTTGGTTTTGTTGTTTTACACTGCAGGGGGTCCAGAGCCCCCGTCCCGTGCCCTGGAGTTTTGCAAAAGTTAGATCTCCTCGCTCGTGGGTCGCGCTCAAAGGTGTGGCCCGGCGCTGGGGGACCGTCGCGGAGGCCACCAAGTGCGCGCAGCGCGGCGAAGATGGGGAAGGCAAACGGGGGAATCCCAAGTGGCCGGAAATGCTAAAATGCCAAATGCGGCCCCGTCCGCTCAGTTGCGACCTCCCCCCCAGAGTGACACCGACTGCCCCAGGGCCCACGCCCCGCTGGCCACAGTGGCTGGATGTGACCGCCTCGCATGCGAAAATGGCAGCCGCCGGTGTGACACCGCCGGGCGCTGAATGGGCAGCCCCGAGGGTGAAACCCCAAATGCGTGGCGGCCCCCTAAAGCCCCCAGCCCCTGAGCCCTCAGCGCCTGCTGTCCGACGCAGCACCGAATTCCATCGCGGTGGGGCCGATCAAAACCCCCGGCGGCGGCGGGGCCGGGGTTATCTCGGGTCGTGCGCGTTGACACGCGGTGAGAGCTCGCTAAAAGCGCACCTCCGGGAAGGAGCCAAGTGGGAGTCGGGGAGAGCTGCGAAGTTTCCCACGGGGGCTTCCCCCCGCGGCCTTGCACTCCATGCCGTCACTGTCCTGTCCGTCCCACTCCAGCGCACGAGAGGCGGCGCGAGGAGGAAGGGAGGAGGTAACGGCGGTGGATCCGCTGGCGCTAGGGCCGGAGGAGGCGGGAGAGTCCGGGATGAGCTGAGTCGTGAAGACGCGCGTCCAGGCAATGGAGCACGCGTGCGAGCACGTCCTACGCCTTGAGGGCTGTCGGACAACGAAACGGACTGCTGCAGTTACCTCGAGTGGGCCTCGGGTGGCCCTGGCTGCCCACCATGCCCTATCCTGCTGGTCTTTCCTGCTGGGCACCACGGGCAAACGGGCTGGTCCTGCTGGACCGTCTTCAAGGGCGGCGCGTTAGCAGAACGCCGGGCTCGGTTTGTCCGCACCTTCAATCGCAAGACCTGGCCGTGGCCGATGCGCTACCATTCGGTGGTCACGGCCTGCCCCTCTGGGCCGCCCTACGCCTGGCTGGGCTACCACTGGCCCTTTGGCAGGCCAGACTGCAAGATCAGCAGCACCTGGTGTTCGTCAACATGTACGCCAGGCGTCTCTGCCTGACCCGGCCCTCAGCTTTCGAGCCTGCAGTACCTTGGCCATCGTCGGCTGGCCGCGTGGCCAACCGCCAAGCTGCGGTCCTGGGGGTCAGCGGGCTGCCCTGGCCACCGTGGCCGCTGTGGTTGCTGCGACCCTGCTGGCCCTGCCCGCCTTGGTAAGCTGCGGCGGGCGAGCCGCCCTGGGCGGGGACAACCAAAGATCACCTGGTCTACATGGACTACTGGGACCTGGCGGCGCAGGGCACGGAGGGCGCCTGGAGGTGGGCTGGGGCTCTCCTCCACCGCCCGGGCTTCGTGGCCCTTTCGGCCGTGATGCGACCTGCTACTGTCTTCATCGCCGCACCGTGTGCACTCACTTCCGTCGGGAGCGGGCCGAGGGGCCCGCAAGCGCAAGCGGCTACCTCACATCATCACGGTGCTGGTGGCCGCCGTTCGGGTGGCTGCCTGGCTGCCCTTCCACCTGGTCCCAAGACCCTCTACGTGCTGATGGACCTGGAGGTTGCTGCCCTGGGTCCTGCGCCCTCCACACCTTCCTCAACAACCTCCATCCCTACTGCACCGGCATGCCTACATCAACAGCTGCGCTCAACCCCTTCCTCTACGCCTTCTTCGACCCCGCGCTTCCGCCACGCCTGCGCCGCCCTCTCTCTGCTGCCGGACCCCCGCTCCGGCCCCGAGCGCTCCGCCAGCTACTCCTCGGGGCACAGCCACCCCCCCGGCGGCAAGGGGGGCCCCGGTCCGGGGGGCAAGCATGGACCCCGCCACCGCAGGAGACTCTCTTCTTCCGCGCCTGAGTTCCCCTCCCATGACGCCCCCGGCGCCCCTCGAGCTGGTCTCCTCGGGGGGACCCCTCACCTCCGCCTCGCGCCCAGAAGCCTGGCTTGCTTTGGAGGTGCCCCGCTGGAAAAGCGCTGCTCGCGGAAGGGGAAACTGAGGCGCACCGGGGAGGAGCCCCTGGGGGGCTTCGATGGGGGCGGCTCGCCCCGGCACCCCCAGGGCTTTGTGTTTGTGTCAAATAAATGAATTTGGTTAAAAAACGGTGTGCGCAGCCTCTCGGGGCTGGGATGTTGTGAGGGTAGGATGGAGGGTGGGGGTGCGGCTGGCGTCTTGACGAATTGGGTGGTCGAGGGCACAGAGTGTGTGAATTTAGGGTGCTCCTGAACTGGCAGCAGATTGTCCTGGTCTCTTCCTGAGCAAAGCACTTCGGGAAAATGCAGGAAGCCCCCGTGCCAACCCTTCAGAGCGTCGCAGCTTCCGAAACAACGGGGGTGGTTTGACCCCGGATGGGGTGGGCTTCCTGCCTGCCCCAGCCCCCCAGCTCTGGATCGTATCAGGCTGGCAGCCCCGTGCCACCAAAATCCCATTTTGGGAGCTTTTATCCTTATCTGAGCTGGGACGAGCCCTGGAGTGACTTTCCACCCGGGCGTGGGAAACGGGACCGTGCTGTGAAACACCCAAACCCTTATGGGGATGGGGATATGGACCCCCTGGTGGGATGCAGATGGGGACACGGACCCAAGAAGCGTGTGACGAGGACACGGGACCTCCTCTGGGCGTGGGATGGAGCTTTGGGCAGCTGGGGATGGACCGGCCGGGCTACACCCCAAACAGGATTTGGATGAGCCACGGAATGGCTCCTGTCCCATTCCCCCCCTCCCCCAGCCCCCGCCGCATTCCTGAGGCTCTGCTCGAAATAAATCTTCCCCATTTGCTATTTACTCCTCTCATTTTCGGTGATGAACTATCCTGTCTCCTCAGCCTTTGTTCTCACTTGGAAAAGATGCAGATCTTCCCCCTATTTGCTATTTACATCCTTCATTTATCGGTGATGAACTATCCTGTCTCCTCAGCCTTTGTTCTCGCTTGGAAAAGATGCGGGATCATTACTGTGTTCCTTGGGATGCTTCCCGTCAGGGAAGCTGCCTCCGCCTTCCTGCCAGCCCCCACCGTGTTCGGGGGCCACTGACCGGGGTCCCCCGTGTGGGGACAGTCCTTTGTCCTAAGAGAGGGAATAGAGGGGTGGCTGGGGGGCTGGGGACTGCACAAATCCCCACCTGGAGGGGCGGGAGTCCCCTTGGGCATTTGGGGGAGTTTTCTGGTGGATCTGGTTTGATCTGAGTGCCAGGGGGGCTTGAGGAGTGGGATTGCTGTATCTAGGGACACATCCCAAAGTGTGTTTACATTCCAGTGCCATCCAGGCTCCCTCACCCTGGAGAGACCCCTGAATACCACTCATCCATCTGTCAATCCAGCTGTCCATACATCAATCCAACAGTGCCCTCCTTCCTTCCATCCATCCATCCATGCATCCATCCATCCATCCATCCATGGTTTAAGGGTTACAGTGGCAGTGCTGGGTTGATGGTTGTACTTGGTATTAAAAGTCTCTTCCAACCCTGATGGTTCTATAACCTTTTCCTTCTCTCCCTCGCTTTCCCCATCCCTCATCCCGTCATCCTCCTTTCCCCCCTCTCTCCATCTCTTCCTCTGCCCCTCCACCCCTCCATCACCCCAAAATATCCCAGCACTACGGGAGTGTCGGAATTGCAGCTCCCTCCCGTCCGGCGCTGCCGCCGGGCGCGGAAATGGCCGCAGGCGCCCGGCCAGCGGAGACGGAGCTGCCGACTTTCTATCCGCGTCTTGGAGATTTCCCTTTCCCTTCCAGGAGGGAAATGTTTGGTTGAGGAGTCTCTGGGGACAAAAGCAGGGACACACCAGAAAATAACAAGGCCGGAGCTGGGGGTGAGGGCCAGCAGGGCCGGACCACCCGTCGGAAGAAGATAAGGAAGGTATTGCCTTCCTGCGAGTGCCTGGGGAAGATGAGGAGGGAAGATAGAGGGGGGACAGCGGCCACGGGGGATGGGGAGCATCCTTGGAAAGTTCTTTCCTACCTTTCCTTTCTTTCTTTCCTTTCCTTTTCCTTCCTTTTCCTTTCTTCCTTTCTTTTTTTTTTTTTTTTTTCTTTTTTCTTTTTTTTTTTCTTTTTTTTTCCCTCCTTTTCTCTTTTTTCTTTCTTTTCTTTCTTTTCTTTTCTTTTCCTTTTCTTTCTTTCTTTTCTTTTCTTTCTTTTTTTCTTTTCTTTTCCTTTTCTTTTCTTTTCTTTTTTCTTTTCTTTCTTTCTTTTCTTTTCTTTTCTTTTCTTTTCTTTTCTTTTCTTTTTTTTTTCTTTTTTTCTTTTCTTTTTTTCTTTTTCTTTTTCTTTCTCTCTTCTCCTCCCCGACCCGCTCTTTGTACGTTTTGTAACCGCGGGTTTTGTACCACGGGGCACTTTTTCAGCGCCAAACCTCGACAATAAAGAGCGTCAGCGCAGCCGGGGCCTGGACACGCGTGTGGCAGGGGGACACGTGTGTGTGACAGGGACGTGCGTGTGGGAGAACACGGGGTGTGTGTGACAGGGACATGTGTGTGACAGACCCGGGAGCAGGCACAGGAGACGTCCCGCAGCCTGCAGAAGGCATTAGCCGTGCTTTTCCCTCCAGCCCTTCCTGTTATTCCTCCGGCAGCATCTCCCGGCCCCGGCGGGACCCAGCTGTGGCCGCCGGGTCACCTCCGCGTCCCTCCCCTCCCGGACCCCCTCCCGGCGGGCGGGGGGACGCGGGGCCCATCCCGCCCTGGCCGGAGCCCAGAGGTCGGGCAGCAGCTGTGCCGCGTCCGGCCGCGCCGGGGGGATGGGGACAGTGGCCCCCAGCGCCCACCCCAGTGCCCGGGCACCCCCGAACCCTGGCACTGCCCCTGCGTGTCTCTCTTATGCCATCCATCATCCATCCATCCATCATCCATCCATCCATCCACATCATCCATCCATCCCATCCCAACCTCGCCGCACACCCAAATTGCCCCCCCCCTCGTCTTTTCCACCCCTTTTCCTCTTTTGGTCCTTCCCCTCTGTCCCCTCCTCAGTCCTGCAGGCTCACACGGGGACCACCAGACCCTCGAGTGTCCCCTCACATGGAGAGGGGACCGGCCCCCCAAGGGGTCACCCAGGACTTGGCACGGTGGGGACACACGCAGGCAGGGACCCCCCCCCCGAATGTCACCCCCGTAGTCACCGCTCCCACCCCAGAGTGACAAAAGCTCCTGAGCCCTGGGTGTGGTGCCAAAGCTGTCCCGCGGCTTTAGCAAATCCGAGTTTTCCCGGCACAAACGGGAGCTGGAGCCCCCCCACCCGCGCGGGTCCCCCGCTCCGTTTGCTTTGGGGCGGGAGGTGTGAAGGAGCCCGAGCCGGGCTGTAAACACGGAGGTCACTTCAAAGGGGACGCCCGGGGACATCCTTAGCACCACCAGATTATTTCGGCA
>CM019218.1:355867-395726 GCA_009741485.1 Malurus cyaneus samueli | reverse complement strand
GGGGGCAACCCCTGGCTCTGCGGCTGCGCCATGGAGCCCCTCCTCAAGTGGCTGCGGGGCCGCATCCAGCGCTGCTCCTCGGGTAGGTGCCACCCGGGGCGCCCACCCTGCCCGGGGTGTCCGTCCCGCCCGGGCTGACGCCGTCCCTCCGTCCCGCAGATTCGCAGCAGGCCGAGTGCTGGGCTCCCCCCGAGGTGGCGGGGGCCCCGCTGCTGTCGCTGACGGAAGAGAGCTTCCAGGCCTGCCACCTCACGCTGACCCTCGACGACTATCTCTTCATCGCCTTCGTGGGCTTCGTCGTCTCCATCGCCTCGGTGGCCACCAACTTCCTGCTGGGCATCACGGCCAACTGCTGCCACCGCTGGAGCAAGGCCAGAGGACGAGGAGTTTTGGGACTGCCACGCCGCCGATAGACCCCCCCGCCATCCCCAGCCGCCGCCCCCGGGGACACGACTGTGCTTGTCGCGTCCCTCCCACCACCCCCTGTGCCAGGGTGGCCCTCAAGACGCTGGGGACACCAGGGGACAGCCCCGCTTCCTTTTGCCCCGAAGTGGGAGTTTTTGCACCCCCCTGTCACCGTGAGCTTGGACCCCCTCCTGTTCTGTTCCGCTGACCAGGACTGGTTGAGGCAGTGACTTGGGAACCCCCTGGGACCCCCACTCCACTGGGAGAGACAGAGACCCCCAGCTGTGTGTGCCTTGGGGACCATAGCCACTCTCCTGGGGGCACTGAGGAATCCCCCTTTCAGCCCCAAAGCAGCACATTGGAGCCCGCTAATCCTGCCTCACTTTCCAGCCTCCCCAAAATCCACAGGGGTGGGAATGTGGTGCTGACAGCCAGCTTGGCACCATCGTCCAGGGCCTTGCTGGTGACACCGGGGTGTGCTGGGACAGCACCGGGATGACCCGGTGGGACAAGCTGTGACATCTCTAAGGGATGAGATCTCTCAAGGATGCACTTTCCAGGGATTGCATCTCCCAGGGACAGCATTTCCTCCTCTCCGGCCAATAAGGCACGGCATTGCCTCTCTTGAGGGATAGTTGGGAGGTGGGAGGGTTCCAAATAGGTAAAAAAGAGAAAAGGAAAAATCAGAAAGCCAATGACCCTCTGTCCGCCAGGGTGGGCCACGTCCCCAGTGCCTGTGTCACCTGTCCTGGTGTCTGGTGGGAGCAGGTGGGGTCAGACCAGGGTCACAGGGTGCTTTGTCCTTTCCCTGTCTCCGGAGGTGTGAGGAGCAGGGTATTGTTTAGCCAAGCACCCCAAAAGGGCTCCAGCTGCACCCTAGCCCCAGCGCTGCCCCCAAGAAAGGAAACTTGGCCTCTGCCTTCTCTGTTTTCTCTGGGGTTTTATTATTTTCCTTTCAGTGAGTCCAGGAACCCCACCCTGCTCCACAACCCTGCACTGCCCACAACTCCTGCCCCCCCAGACTGGCCACACAGGCTCGGAGCTCCGCCTGCATCCCACTGGCTCCCTCCTCTGCCTCACCCTCATCCTCTTCTTTTTATTTTTTTCATTTATGTTTTATTTCCTTCTCTTGTTTCTCTTGTCGTTTGATTCTTCTTCTTTCTCTTTCCTTCTTTCCTTTCTCTTTCCTTTCCTTTCCTTTCCTTTCCTTTCCTTTCCTTCCTTTCTTTCCTTTCCTTTCCTTTCCTTCTTTCTTTCCTTTCCTTTCCTTTCCTTTCCTTTCCTTTCCTTTCCTTTCCTTTCCTTTCCTTTCTTTCTTTCCTTTCCTTCCTTTCTTCTTTCCTTTTTCTTTCCTTTCCTTTCCTTTCCTTTCCTTTTCCTTTCCTTTCCTTTTCCTTTCCTTTCTTTCCTTTCTCTCCTCCTCTTAGATGCTCCTTTTCTCTTTTTCTTTTCTTTTCTTTTCTTTTCTTTTCTTTTCTTTTCTTTTTTTCTTTTCTTCTTTCTTCTTTCTTTTTTTTCTTTTTTTTTTCTTTCTTTTCTTTTCTTTTTTTTTTTTTCTTTTCTTTTCTTTTCTTTTCTTTTCTTTTCTTTCTTTTCTTTTCTTCTTTTCTTTTTTTTCTTTTTCTTTTTTCTTTTTTCTTTCTTTCTTTTTCCTTTCTCTCTTCTCTCCCCCGACCCTGCTCTTTGTACGTTTTGTAACCGCGGGTTTTGTACCACGGGGCACTTTTTCAGCGCCAAACCTCGACAATAAAGAGCGTCAGCGCAGCCGGGGCCTGGACACGCGTGTGGCAGGGGGACACGTGTGTGTGACAGGGACGTGCGTGTGGGAGAACACGGGGTGTGTGTGACAGGGACATGTGTGTGACAGACCCGGGAGCAGGCACAGGAGACGTCCCGCAGCCTGCAGAAGGCATTAGCCGTGCTTTTCCCTCCAGCCCTTCCTGTTATTCCTCCGGCAGCATCTCCCGGCCCCGGCGGGACCCAGCTGTGGCCGCCGGGTCACCTCCGCGTCCCTCCCCTCCCGGGACCCCCTCCGGCGGGCGGGGGACGCGGGGCCCATCCGCCCTGGCGGAGCCAGAGGTCGGGCAGCAGCTGGCCGCGTCCGGCGCCGCGGGGGATGGGGACAGTGGCCCCAGCGCCCACCCCAGTGCCGGGCACCCCCGAACCCTGCACTGCCTGCGTGTCCTCCTTATGCCCATCCATCCATCCATCTCCATCCATCTCCATCCATCCATCATCCATAATCATCCCATCCCCATCCCAACCTCCGCCGCACACCCAAATTGCCCCCCCCCCTTTTCCACCCTTTTCCTCTTTTGTCCTTCCCCTCTGTCCCCTCCTCAGTCCTGCAGGCTCACACGGGGACCACCAGACCCTCGAGTGTCCCCTCACATGGAGAGGGGACCGGCCCCCCAAGGGGTCACCCAGGATTGGCACGGTGGGGACACACGCAGGCAGGGACCCCCCCCCGAATGTCACCCCGTAGTCACCGCTCCCACCCCAGAGTGACAAAGCTCCTGAGCCCTGGGTGTGGTGCCAAAGCTGTCCCGCGGCTTTAGCAAATCCGAGTTTTCCCGGCACAAACGGGAGCTGGAGCCCCCCCACCCGCGCGGGTCCCCCGCTCCGTTTGCTTTGGGGCGGGAGGTGTGAAGGAGCCCGAGCCGGGCTGTAAACACGGAGGTCACTTCAAAGGGGACGCCCGGGGACATCCTTAGCACCACCAGATTATTTCGGCACCCCCGGGCGGGATGCGAGGCGGGGGACGGGGAGGGGGGAGGGACATCCCATTTGGCAGCTTGGAAAAGCGGGTGGGGGGGCTCCCTGCGGCGGGGGGCAGCTGTCCCGTCCCCATCCCTGTCCCCGTCCCTGTCCCCGGTGCTCATCCCGAGCCCACTTTACTCCTTGCACAAAACAATCTTGTTTTCTCGTGCCACATCCCCGTGACCACGGCATGGGGAGCCCTGACACAGTTGTGACCTACAGCGTCCCCAAGGCATCGCATTTTGCGGTCTGAGGGCCCCCAGTTCCCCTGAGGGTCGATCCACCCCCCACTCCCCAGCTAGGAAAGGAAAGGAAAGGAAAGGAAAGGAAAGGAAAGGAAAGGAAAGGAAAGGAAAGGAAAGGAAAGGAAAGGAAAGGAAAGGAAAGGGATAAAGAAACAATGAAATCAAACGACAAGGAGAAACAAAAGAGAAGGAAAATAAAACATAAATGAAAAAATAAAAAGAAGAGGATGAGGGTGAGGCAGAGGAGGGAGCCAGTGGGATGCAGGCGGATGCTCCGAGCCTGTGTGGCCAGTCTGGGGGGGCAGGAGTTGTGGGCAGTGCAGGGTTGTGGAGCAGGGTGGGGTTCCTGGACTCACTGAAAGGAAAATAATAAAACCCCAGAGAAAACAGAGAAGGCAGAGGCCAAGTTTCCTTTCTTGGGGGCAGCGCTGGGGCTAGGGTGCAGCTGGAGCCCTTTTGGGGTGGCTTGGGGCTAAACAATACCCTGCTCCTGTGCACTCAGCCTCCGGGAGGACAGGGAAAGGGACAAAGCAGCCCCTGGGTGACCCTGGTCCTGAGCCCCAGCCCTGCTCCCCACCAGACACCAGGGACAGGTGACACAGGCACTGGGGACGTGGCCACCCTGGCTGGACAGAGGGTCATTGGCTTTCTGATTTTTCCTTTTCCTTCTTTTTTTACCCTTATTTGGAACTCCTCCCACCTCCCAACTATCCCTCAAGAGAGGCAATGCCTGGTGCCTTATTTGGCCCGGGAGAGGAGGGAAATGCTGTCCCTGGGAGATGCAATCCCTGGAAAGTGCCATCCTTGAGAGATCTCATCCCTTAGAGATGTCACAGCTTGTCCCACCGGGTCATCCCGGTGCTGTCCCAGCACACCCCGGTGTCACCAGCAAGGCCCTGGAGCGATGGTGCCAAGCTGGCTGTCAGCACCACTTCCCACCCCTGTGGATTTTTGGGGAGGCTGGAAAGTGAGGGCAGGATTTAGCGGGCTCCAATGGTGCTGCTTTGGGGCTGAAAGGGGGGATTTCCTCAGTGCCCCCAGGAGAGTGGCTATGGTCCCCAAGGCACACACAGCTTTGGGGGTCTCTGTCTCTCCCAGGTGGAGGTGGGGGGTTCCCAGGGGGTTCCCAAGTCACTGCCTCAACCAGTCCTGGTCAGCGGGAACAGAACAGGAGGGGGTCCAAGCTCACGGTGACAGGGGGGTGCAAAAACTCCCCACTTCGGGGCAAAAGGAAGCGGGGCTGTCCCCTGGTGTCCCCAGCGTCTTGAGGGCCACCCTGGCACAGGGGGTGGTGGAGGGGACGCGGACAAGGCACAGTCTGGTGTCCCCGCGGGGGCGGCCGGGCTGGGGGATGGCCGGGGCGGGGGTCTATCGGCGGCGGTGGCAGTCCCTAAACGTCCTCGTCCTCGCTGGCCTTGCTCCAGCGGTGGCAGCAGTTGGCCGTGATGCCCAGCAGGAAGTTGGTGGCCACCGAGGCGATGGAGACGACGAAGCCCACGAAGGCGATGAAGAGATAGTCGTCGAGGGTCAGCGTGAGGTGGCAGGCCTGGAAGCTCTCTTCCGTCAGCGACAGCAGCGGGGCCCCCGCCACCTCGGGGGGAGCCCAGCACTCGGCCTGCTGCGAATCTGCGGGACGGAGGGACGGCGTCAGCCCGGGCGGGACGGACACCCCGGGCAGGGTGGGCGCCCCGGGTGGCACCTACCCGAGGAGCAGCGCTGGATGCGGCCCCGCAGCCACTTGAGGAGGGGCTCCATGGCGCAGCCGCAGAGCCAGGGGTTGCCCCCCAGGCGCAGCCCCACCAGGCCGGGCAGCCCCTCCAGGGCGTCGAGGCTGAGGGCGGCCAGCCCGCCGTAGCTGAGGTCCAGCTCTCGCAGCTGGGCCAGGCCGCGGAAGGCCTGCGGGTGAACGCGGCGCAGCCCCGGGTTGTGGCTGAGGTCGAGGCGCAGCAGCGCGCTGGCCTCGCGGAACATGTCGGCGGGCACCAGGCTGAAGTTGTTGTAGCTGAGGTCCAGGTGCGCCAGGCGCCGGGCGCCGCGGAACAGCCCGCCGGCAGCGCCGCCAGCGAGTTGTTGCGCAGGTCGAGGGCGCGCAGCTGCCCGTAAGCAGCCCAGGTAGCCCGGCGGGATGCTGGCGATGCGGTTGTGGGCCAGGCTCAGGTTGCCGGTGTCCAGCGGCAGCTCGGGAGGCACGGAGAAGAGGCGCTGCCCGCTGCAGTCCACCGCCTGCCCGCGGCAGCTGCACAGCACCGGGGGGCCCCGCGCCCGCCGCCCCCCGCCGCCGCCGCCAGCAGCCAGGGGCCAGCAGCATGGCCTCGTGGCCGCGGCCTCACGGGGCTCCGGGGGCCATCCCGCCGCCCGCTCACGCCGAGGGCTGCCGGCGGCCGGCGCGGGGCGGGCTCGCGGCGTCACAGCGACGTCCCGGCATCCCGGCGGCATCCGGGGGCGACGCCAACCCCCGGGGGCAGCGGCGGGGCCGGCGTCGGGCCGTCAGCGGCCGCCTGCGAGGAAGAGAGGGGGGGAGGAAGCCGTGCCGGCCGCACGCCCCGCCGGGGGGGCGCAGCTGTCGGGCCGGGTGGCCTCCTGGGCGCCCACACCTCCCCGTGCCCCCCGAGCGTCCCGGATTTCGGGCAGCAAAGGGCCCAGTCCCGCTGACCTTGGCCACCCCGTCCTGGCCGGTGGCGGGCAGGGCAGAGGTGCTGCTCCGCAGTCCCCCACCGGCCCCCGCCAGCCCTCCTCCACCACCGGCTGAGCCCGGTGCCGGGGACGCGCTCCCCGTCTCCCTCCTGGGGGAAGGTCCCCGCTCCCGGCACCCACTGGGGTCCTCCCGGGCCTGCCCTCTCCCCCCACCACCTGACCGCGTCTGCTCCATCTGCCCTCGCCCTCACCGCCCCAGCTCCATCCTTTCCCACCGCTCCACCTTGCCCCGCTCACTCCCCATCCCCGGGGCCCCCCGACCCCTCCGGCGGGGCGGGGGTACCCCGGGGTACTCACTGGCCGGGGAGGGAGCAGGCCTCCTCCCTGCGGTGATGCGGGGGTCCCGAGCGGCGATGTGGGGGGCTCCGGACGGTGATGGTGGGGTCCCCGGGGGCCACCCACACCCCAGAGGCTGCCAAGTCGGGAGCTGGGCTCCGGCGGCGACGGCCGAGGCTGCTGCAAGCCTGGCGATGGGAGCAGGTCTTTCCCCACCTCCTTCCTCCCCTCCTCCTCCTCGTCCTCCCTTGTCTCTCTCTTCTCTTGTCTCTTTTTTTTTTCCTCTTTTTTTCCTTAGGGCCAGATACTGACGTGTCGGTGTCTCTTAGCAACTGCCTCCACATCTCTGAGCAACAGGAGAGCGGGATGCGGAGCCGCCGAGCCACGGAGACAGCGGCGGGCGGGCGGAGGTGTCCCCGCCCCAGGGACCCCCTGCCCAGGCCGGGGGACCCGCACCCGCACGGCCCGGGCACCCGGCAGGGATGGAGCAGCAAGAGGGGTGGCATCCTTCTCCCCTACCCCGGTCCCCAGCCCTCCCACACTCTCCCAGCCCGGGGAAGCATCCTCGTGGGATGGGGTGAATCAGGGGTTCCCAGGCGCTGAAAACAGAAACAGATGACGTGGCGGCAGAGGGGAGAAACGAGGCAGCCGGGATCCGAGGGGAGATCAAGGATGCAAAGGGGGCGCTGGGATCCGAGGGGCACTGCCACCCTCCTGTGCTCCTGCTGTGCTCACAGCCCTGGAAAATGCCTCAGGTTGACATGGATTATTTTGCTTCACGCGAGCTGAAACATTCCCTTTCCCTTCTCTTTTTAGAGGGACACAGCGGGGTCAGCCACCTGCCCCCTTTCACCTGAGAACAGCCCTTTGGGATGGCAGGGATGCCCACGGTTTGCTCTGGGAATGCTGCAGCACCATGGCTCCAGCATTTCTAGGAAGGAGGCACTTCCACATCCAGCCCGCCCACGTCTAGGGGATCCCTGCTTAATTCTCTCCTGCTGATTTCATGGAGCTGCTCCTTTTTCCAGCTGGCACCGGCAGCCCGATGCTGGTGCTGGGGGGCCTTTTGCTCCCCACATCCCATGGGATGGATCCTCCCCGGTGCGACTCTGGCAGACAGATGGCACAGCCGCCTCTCCTGGGGTGGCATTAACCAGCACCGCTCCAGGCTCGCAGGGAGCTCCTGGGAGCTTCTGGAGTGCCAGGCTGGGCTCCCAGCGGGCCCCAGGAGCTGCGGGAGCCGAGCAGAGCCAGCAGCAGCACAGACACCTCATTAGCGTTCAGCCCGGAGCCTGGCAGTGCAGCCCTGCCAGCAGCTGTTGGCGCTGAGGTTTTTTCCACTCCCCCACTGTTCTGGGCTCTGCTGGCACCAAACAAACTGGGGAATTGTCCTGACTGGGGCTGAGCTGCACTGGGCTTGTGTCCCCCTCACCAAATCCCCTGTGGAGGTGGCCACGGGGACACTGTGGTGCGGGGCACTGTCCCTGAGGAAGCCAGGGGATGATGCTCCCCTCGAGGCTGGGAAGGAGACTGGCTGTCCTCCCCCCATCACCCTGAACCCCCCACATGATCCCAACCCCATTCAGAAAGCATTCCTTTCTGGAAAAAGGAATATCCTTCTGGATAAAGTGAGCAAAAGTCCACTTGTGAGAGCACTGGCTCAGGGGTAAGTGCTCCAAGCCCCGTCGTTGTGGAAGGAGTGGCAGGATGACTCTAGGGATTCTGGCTCCGTAAATCTACAGCCAGAGCCTTTTCTCTTTCAATCTGTCACTGCCACCGTCAATCTATGTGCATTCAGGCTTAGGAAATGAGGAAGGAAGGAGAGGGATGGGTGCAGCTCTGGGACTGTAGGGTCAAAGCAGGATTCCCCTCCCCCCTCCAGAAACACTGAGAGATCCCCTGGGGAATCATCCCATCCCCATGCCCAAATCAACCCAGCTCCTGCTCAAGGCAGGCTGTACACTTATCCTGGCAAAAACAGGATCCAGAGCTCAGCCTGGGCTTCCTTTTCCTATTAGAAAAGAAGGGTGAGGAGGCATTAGCCACTGCTTAAATTGTCCAGGGAGATTTTTCCAAGAGCAGGAAGAAGAGTCTGGCTCCGACTACGATGAGGGCACAGGAATTGCAGATAATTAAGATGGTAAAGATAGAGAAATACATAAATATAGTAAATACTCAGAAAAAGCATTAAAAAATGTTATCCCTACAGGGTGATTAAAAAATCTGATCTTCCCTACAGCCATTTCCAAGCTTCCTTCTGTGAAGGAATATCCTAAGTGAATAGGAAATGAGGCAGAATAGGAAATGTCTCTGGTTGCAGATTAGTAACAGTGATTTCTGCAAGGCAAAAGCCACAGTCACCAAGGTATGGGAGACACACTCACAGAGCGCTGGACTTTATTATAAACAACTTTATTGTTGCTCAGAAAAAGAAAACAATGTTAAAATTGTAAATACAGTGCAAGTAGGAAACACAGTCCCTTAGAAAAACCCTTGTCCCTGCCTTGACTCAGCCCTGGGAGTTGGAGGAGGGGCCAGGTGGGGAGTGCCACACGGCCGAGCTCGTGCGCTTGAAGTAGCGGGGTTTGCTCTTGTAGAAGATYTCCTCGAGCTTGGGGGTGGGGATGGCCCCAAACAGCGCGTCCAGGTCGGGGGGGTTGTAGTACTGGTGCACCACGGCCCCCTGGAGCTGCGTCCCTGCAGGAACAACAACAACAGTCGGGTGCAGGCCCTGCCCAAGCCTGCAGGATGGGCACGCTCCTTGCCTTCCCCTCTGAGAACCCACGACCTGGGCAGGAGTGATGGGACATCACCCAGAGCCACCACACCTCACTGCCCCGCAGGATTTAGGGCTGTCCTCCCTTTCTTCTCAGAGAACTCCCGTTTTACCTCACTCCCCGAACCTTTGCAGGAAGCAGTGCTGATCAGCCCCTAAGCACACAGAGCTGGGAGCTGCTAGTGCTTCCAGGGGTGCACACACTTTGGGATGGCTCCGAGCCCAGCTGGAAAGCTCCAGCGCTAGCACCTACCCTCAGCCCAGGCAGGGACGGGCTTCCGAGGGTTGCTCTCGTCATCTGTGGAGTCGTCGCTGTTCAGATCCAGCCCGTAGCTGTTGTCATCGGTCACAGGGGATCCTGGTCCCTCAGCACCCTTCAGGGACCCTAGGCAGGATGTGGAGAGGGATCTCTGAAACCACACACAGAGCAGTGGTGAGCAAGGGAAGCAGTGCTTCCCTGGGTGGGATGGCCACCAGAGCCCCAAAGTGTTCAAATCCTGAACCAACACAAAACTGTCACTGGGCTCTGTGCCTTGGCACCTGCTCTTAACCCTCCCTTCCCTCCTGTTTTCTGAGGAAAAAGCAAGGAAAGGAGCAACGTGCACATCCCAGGACTCAACTCTACACTCAAACCCACATATTGTGTGCAAAATCGGTCTTCCCTCCATGGAGCTCTGACACAGCCAGGATGGAAGCCGCAGCCCCACGGCAGTCCCGGCAGGGACAGCGTTCCACCCCAACTCCGCGCAGCCTTTGCTGCGGCTCTGCCTGGAGAAGGCTCCGCACTCGCAGCTGGCACAGCCCGGCTGCCCAGGGCCGCTCCCGGCGGGACATCGCCCCAGGCCCTGCTGCCCTCCTGTGGCCGCTTCCAGCATCTTTTCTGCCACAAACCGCTCGTTTTTTCCATGGCATTCGGTGGCTCCGAGCCGCAGGGGCCAAGTAGCCACAGCAGGCGGGGGCCACCCGAGGGCTGTGCCGGGGCCAGGGCTCACCTTGACGGCTTTGTTCGGCCACGTCCCAGGTGCTGCTGCTTGGATGGGTTTTTTCTCTTCTCCCAGCAGCTGCTGACCGTCTGCCACCTTTAAGACACGGGAATGAAGTCATTCCTCACTCACACAGAACAGCCCCTGGGACAGAGCTGTGTTCTCGGCAGCTCTAGCAAAACCCAGCTCTCAGTGCCTCTGTGGCATCTTCTGCAGAAATGACCCCAAACCCAAGACTCCCAGATAAAGCCAGTCCTGTCTCTCCTCAGATCCAGCCCAGCTCTCTGGAGCCCTCACTCACCCTCTCTGCTTGCAGCCACACGTTAAGAGCTGGGAAAAAGAGTTCTGGTGGCTCATATCTTTTCTCCAGCCCAGGCACAAGGGGTGGCTCTTTGGGCCTCTCTTTCCCCTAATATAGAGAAAAAAATTCACAGCTCACCTTTGTGATGTAAACCACTTGTCCCAGAGTTTCCCCTCCTGTGCTGCTCAGCACTTGGACTTACTTCCATTTTCTCCTGCCTGGAAAAGCTTTGCCAGGCTCATTCTGGCCCAGCTGCTGGCAGCACAGGAAGGATTCCGACATTAAATTAAATTTATACAGCACAAAAGAGTCCGAGTGCCAGGGACTGAGGGAAGGAGTACAGCAGGAGCCCACACAGGAGGAAGAATTGATCCTGAAGAGGAAGAACCATTTGGGGCATTGATTTTTCACTAATGAAGCAATGAATTCAAGAATAGAGAGTGAAAGAAAACGTTAATGTGATATTTCAAGACAAACAGCCCTGACTTCAGGCCCCAACATTCTTTGTGCGAGTGCAAATGAAGTGACAGAGACATGGGGCACCCAAGGTTTGGTTTGGGGGTGACATTTTTTGAGCACAATGAGGAAATGTGGCAGGAAGACATAAATCTCTAGTTTCCATGTTGATTTCAGCATCAGAGGATGCCCTTTTTGGCACTCTTCCAAGTGCCATTTCTTGGCTGTCACCATCTCACGACAGGGCTGAGGGCTCACCTGTCAGCCAGGGACACCCCAACTCTTGGCGTGTTTCTGCAGAGCCTCTGCACAGGAACAATCCTTAGTTTTATTGTATTTGATCCTCCAACCATCCCTGAAGAACACCTGATCCTGAACCCAGCCTGTGTGCCTTGTGTGCTGCAGGGAGGTTGATCCCAGAACACTCCAGCCCACCTTGGTGGCCTTGACAGCCAACGCCGCTGGCTCCAGCTGTGCCTGGAGGGGCTTCTCCTTCCCTCGCTGCTTGGGATCCCTGGGGAAAAGAGAATTTAAACGGGGAAGCATGTCCATCTGTCCCTCACAGTCTCACAGCTTCTTGTTCCTGCCCCCCAACCTCCAGGCAGCTCCAGAGCCCAGTTCCAACACCATGTTTACATCCACTGCTTCCCCATGCCAATTCCCTGCTCCAGGACAGGTGCCAGCTCACACCTGTCCTTCACTTGTTCCATCTGTTGCTGCTCCAGAAGATTCTTCAGTTCCAAGACTTTCTTCCCTCTTTCCTTGACGTCATCATCTCTCCTTTTCTGCAGTAGTCCTTGCTGCTCATTTTCCTCCTGAAGAAACAAGAGGAAAACCCCTGTAAGCCTCCAGTAGCTGGGACATGTCTCTCTTCTGTCCCAACCCAACCTCAGCTGCCTGGACAAAGATCAGGCAGCCCAGACCCCAAAATCCCTGCAGAAGCAGGCAGTGACCTGTCCCTGTCCCACCCTCCACACCAACACAGCAGGTCCCTGCTATCCGTGTCCTTTTCTGTGTGCAGGAGGGTTTTGAGATGCTCTTACTCCTCTCAGTGCTTTCTGCTTCCGTGCCTCTGCTTCCCCGTGTTTCTTGGATGCTTTCCTCTTGCTCTGCTCCTCTGCCACCTTCTCTTCCCTCACTTGTGAGACGTGCACCTGGAAAAGCCACACCCATCAGCTCCACCACTCCAACGACACACCTCACAGCCCTGAAGGGAGATGGGGAGCTTGGGATATCCCAGGTTCTAAGGAGACCGAGGGCCCAGCACCCAGCAGTGGGTGCACTTTTGTCTGCTCAGGGGTTGGGAAGGGCTGCAAGGAGTGTGACTCCTTGTTTTCCAAGGCTGACCCTTTTCAAAGGTCACTTCAGTCCGGCCCAAAATGAGCAGCCAGGCCTCACCCAGAGGCTGCTCAGGCTCCAGCCCCCAGGCACAGAACCCTCAGCCTTGCATGGCCATAACATGTGGCCACAAAAGGGGCCAGATCAGGCTCTGAAACCCAAACCTGACCCAAATGAACCCCCAGCTGAATCACACTCCAGTCCAACGATGTGGGTTAGGTGAGGCTGTCACCTGCAGGGCTGTGCCCAGGGCAGGCAGGGGCTGCCACATTCCCTGAATGCAGAGCACCATGAACAGGGCCTGTCCCAACAGGAATGTGCAGGGGGCTGGAGAACAAAAGTCTCCTCTTGTCAGAAGAATTCTGGTATGCACAGACCTTGCCAGTGCCCTGCTCACACCTCCTGGTCTCACAGCTCTCTGAGAGGCCCAAAACCCACTCAGCCTTCTCACCCTCTCATCACTTTGCAGGGTCTTCTGCTCCATTCGCTTCTTCTTCTTTTCCTCCATCTGTTCCGCACGCTCCCGAGCCTGCGGGGCCTTCCTCAGACGCTCTTCCCGCTTCCTGGGCAGTGCGTGGGCAAGAGGGGCCTGTTAGCTCTGCCTGCTCCCAAAGTGCTCATTCCAAGTGGGAGGCACAAAGCAAGTCTGTGCTGACCCATGGTGCCCAGGGAAAGGGACCCAACTCACTGCTTCATTTCTGCCTGACGCCGCCTCTTCTCCTCCTCTACTTTCTTCTTCCTCTGTTCCTCAGCCTCCTGCTTCTTGCGGAGGTTCTCCAGTCTCTGCCTCTCCTTCTCCTGGAGGAGGAACAGTTCAGACTGTACCAGGTGCTGCGGGCTGTGTCTCCTGCCAGGCAGCCTGGTAAACACAGTCGCTGTCAGAATCATTCACTTGGACACCGGGATGGGGAGTGAGGAGAAGGGAACACAACGCACATTTGGCAACAGGGATTATCCAATGCAAGCAGAGGTACAGGAGAGAGAGGTACAGCTGCAGAGAACATATTTAGGCAAAGAACAGCACATCCCTGCTGTAGGTGACCACCTGTCCCAGAAAAAGGAGGGAGCACAGGGCATAGGGCAGCCTGGCTCAGAGGCCAGAAGCTCCCAGCAGGGCCCAGTCCCAGCAGAACAAACCTGCACAGAGATCCTGTCACCTCACCACTGGTGCAGCCAGAGGGCTGATGGACACTGGTGTGAGAGGAGAGCACAGTCAGTGCGTCCAGCCCCACAGTTAAGGTGTCATACTTACAACAAAGTCCCCCTGCAGACAAAGGACACAAAAAGCACAATCAAATGCTTGGAAGTAACACCAGAACTCCCCTTCCCAGTTCATGTAGCCCATGTTCCTCCTACCCCTTGCACGTGACACACCTTGGGGTTGGGCCGGGTGGGAGTCCCACGCTTGAGGAAGTCCTTGATGCCACCCCCTTGTCCCTGCAGGAAGTTCTTCAGCGGCCTGACAGCCTGATGGGAGAGAGGGAGGGAGCTCAGGGACTGTCAGGTGTCTCAGGCACAGGGCTGGGGCACCACTCACCTTGCTGGCTGGAGAGGGGGATGACGGAGCCTGGTTTGCCAAGGTCTTGTGCTTCTCATCCAAAGGGGAAAGGGCCCGGCCCCTCGGCTGCTGCCCATGCCACAGGACACCCAGGGCTTGCTTGCAGCCTCTCATCCTGGTGGCATTAGCAGGAGGGACATTAATTGGCTGTCACACTTCTCAGAGGGAGTGGATTTACTGCCTGTTACACACTTCCCGCAAAACCTCCCCCAGCAACATGTGGTGAAGAGACACATCAGGTGTTCTGGGAGTCACGTCAGATATTCCAGACACTCCCACAAAAATAACCAGGTCAGTCACTTGCTCCCTGATCACCCCCTCAGGAACCTTCAGTCCCCTCCCAGCTCTGAGCTAACTGTGCTGTCTCATCTCTGCCAGTTTGTGCAGGACCATGGGTGCTCCTCCCCATGCCAGACCCTGTCCCAGACCCAAACAAGGCTCCACAAATCACAAGGAACTCCCAGGAGACAGGCTCTAGCCAAAGGGCATTTCAGAACTACTGGAAGTCAGGAGTGGAAGGCAGGAAAACAAACCCCCGCAACCCTTTTTAACACAAATGACTTAAAACGCTAAGCCTGAGTCCTTCCAGACCCCAGGCTCATCCCTGCTCCTACCACATCTGGGAGGGATTCTCCCGGGCCTTGGCACAGTGGGGTTGCTCTTGGCTCTTCTGGGGTTCACTGTTGGGGTTTATGTTGCTTCCTGTGGAGAAACCTGCAGTCAGTGCCACGTGTGAGGCATCCAGCTCCCTCCAGAGACTCTTCCCTCCACTCCAGCTGCTTGTCAGATCCCGCAGCTTCCACAGGGAACAAAACCCTGCACATCTCCTTCTTGCTCAGAAGCATGGAAAATAACCAGGACCTCTAAATCTTCACATAATGCAACCCCAGAGGGAAAGGACATGACATTCTGTGGAAGATTCCAGCTCCAGGAGCTCCTTCCCAAACCCCCCCACTCAAGTCCTTGCACAGGCTGAAGTGAACAGGACAGTGTTTGTCTCAAGGCTTGGACACACATGTCATGTCCCTGCCCACCTAACTGATGTCACCTCTTCAGGAGATCCAAACTTCACCTGGAAAACTTCCCTGACTGGTCAGAGGTGGCTCTGTTCCAACACAAATCCCTTATCTCGCAGGCATGCCCCAGCTGACCCCGAGGTCTGTGTGTGCTGGGGGCTTCATGCAAGGAAAACAAGACCACCTAGAAGTTACCTGCAGAATTCCCTGCCTGCTGCTCCAGAGGGGACAAGTGCTGTGCAGGAGGGCTGGCGGCTCGGGGATTTGTGCCTGGAAGGAGGATGCCTTTGGGAGCCTGCAAGGAAAGGGGACAAGCATTCCCTTAGCACAGCTTCTCCAAAGAACAAGGCTACCAGGAAGCTGCTGCCCTGGAAAAGGCAGCTGCTTGCTCCTATAGGGTTTGCTTCTCTCCCACTGAGGTCTGTGCTGGCTCATTTTGGGACACCGGTCACATCCATGCACCCAGTGACAACTTCAGCAAAGGTGTCGACCCATCAAAAACGTGTTAACAGTCTGAGAGTTGCTCCTTGGAACTCACCTTTTCCCTTGGGGAATCTGGCTCCAGCTCAGGCCTGTAAAGGAAAAGCTGCTTTAATAATTTAAATTCCCTCTGGAGGCAAGGTACAGGTGATTGAGGCAGTGTATGGGACCCTAAGGGAGGTGCAGGTTCCTAAGCACCAGAGGCAGTTCCAGCCAGGCACCCCAAGGCTGGGCTGTAAATTCCTCTGAGGGTCTGCCCACTGTGCTACTGAACACCCCACAATTAGCTTTGGCCACTGTACAGGTAAGGAGGAAGCTCTGACAGCCTCAGGCTGAGCCTTCCTTACCTGTCCCCTCTCCAGCCAGAGGGGAGATGACTGACCACCACCACCCTGGCATTCCATGGCTAGTGACAGCCAGGAACCCCAGGACACACCATCATCCACCCCAGTGAAGGACTTAATCTCGCTGTGCCTGAACAGCACAAACTGAAATCTCATCCAGCCCCAGGTGACAGCAACACCTGAGCAGTCCCTGACAAAATCCATGACAGAAAAAGCACTTGGAAAGTGTCCTCACAGGGAATTCTGGGATCCTTTCCCACCTGCTTTACATGGCAGCCTCACCTTGTGCCGCTGGCTGCATCTTCTTCCAGAAAAGCCTCCAAGGAGCTCTGACCTGGAGAGAAAAGCCTAAATGGGGTTGGGGATTTCACCTCCAGGCTGGGTGCCCGTGGAAGAGCTCAGGCTTCCTCCCAGGAACAGGGATTGCTCAGCTTTCCCCACCAGCACCACACCTCCCTCGAGTGCCACTGAAGCTGGAGTGGGCTGGGAAGGCAGAACACCGAGGCAGCAGCTCTGCAGCCTGCTCCAGCTGCCTGTGTCACAGCCAGCATTCCCAGGCCATTGGCTGCAGCTCCTGCCTCCCTGCACGGTCTGCTGCAGGGATCCGGGGGGTTTGGGCTGATTCCAGGCTCGTTCCACACCCCCATCACACCCCTTCGCTCCAAGTGTTATCACAAATGCCTGGATACGGTGTGACTCAAGACTGACAAAGCTGAATTTCAGAGGCCTCCATGCTCCACCACAGCCCATTTGCCTGCAGCAGCAATGGTTTTGGAAAGCCCAAACGGCCAAACACGGTCAGGAGCAGCAGAAACGGAGGGTACAAGGGATTTGGAGCTACCAGGAATGGCCTGGGCTCCTGACACCTGTTCCTCTGGTGACACAGCTAATTTGAGACTCTTCTATCCTCCCCCAAAAAGCATCGGAGCCCATTTCAGCCTAATTTCAGGGCTGCACTTCCAGCCCTATTGATTTTTCAGAGAGCTGGCAGAGGCCATAAATTAAAGCCCTCCCCCAGGGAATGCAGCAATTTCTCCGATCCAAAGGCACACGTGGCTGAAGCCACAATTGTTCTTTTTGCTCCTTCCCAACCTGTACACCCCAACTCCACCTGCACTCCAGCCAAACCCTGGCCTGACGCTGTCCCCAGGAACCCACAAGGGCAATGGAGACTTGGGAGAGCCAGAGCCAGGGGTGAGGTGCTCCATTCCCATATGGACACGGAGCAGGGACTCACAGCTCACTCTGCTGGAGGCTGAGGAGGAATCCCGCGCCGCTGCCTTCCTGGCCATGACCCTGCTGATGGATCTCCGGATCATGCTCTCCCTCTTGGCTGCCAGCGAGCATTTTTTCACCAGGGAAGCCCTACGGCTCCTGCGGGGGGCATCCATCCCGCTCCGGCGGCGCGTCCTGGATTTCTCTGTCGCGCTTTTGCTGGGGGCGTTCTGGACGAGCAGGGTCTCGAGGCCTGGAGGAGCTCCATCTCCTTGGAGTGTGGCAGGATCACCATTTGGAGAGGTCTTGGGCGTGGAGGTGCTGGCTCTCCTGGGATCCTGCTCCTCATCCCTTCCTGGCTGTTCAGCCAGGATCCCAGTGACACCAGGGACCTTCTGCACCTCGGCCACTGCATCCACCTCAGGCGGCTGCACCCCCAAAACTGCAGGAGAAGCTGCATCACCCCCAGCAGCACCCTGAGGACACTCCAGGCCATCCAGGTCTGCCACAGGAACACCTGCTTCCACAGGCTGCTTCCCAGGGAGAGCTGGGAGCTGGGGTGTGATGCCAGCTGGAGATCCCAGAGCGCAGCCAGGCACAGACACCTCCTGCCCCTCACAGACATGGCTCCGGGGCTGCTGGGAATTCAGACTGGAAGGCACTGGCTTGACACCGCTCCTCCTGCGGGATAACCTTAAAGAAAAGAATTTTGAAGGAAGTGAAGTCTGATCCCAAATAAGTTTTAGATGGAGTTAAAGTGAAGTTGCTGCTGTCTTCTCCACTCCACCATTCCCCCTCACAGCACATCCTATCCCTGGGGACAGGCACACTGGCACAGCTCAAGCTGGGTATCCAGAGTGAAATGAGGAGAAATGGGAGTGGGAAAGGTGCATTTAGCCCTACACCAAGAGCTGGGATTAAACCCCACCCTGGAAGCAGGGCAGCAGAACACATGGTGCGTCACCTTCCTGCTGACAGGCCTGGCTGCATCAGCACACCTTCCCAAACCAAGTCTGACTGAGGGAAAACACAAACAGGAGTTTTCTTCTCTTGGGGAACAGCTCAGCAGTGACCTTGAGCACCCAGAGCAGGGCTGAGAGCTCTCCCTGCTCCGATCCACAGCGCTGCTTCTTCAGCCCTCCCTCACACACACACACCTCCCACTGCTGCTTTCCCCACCCTCCACATCTGCTTCCTGACAATCTCCCAGCTCTAACTCTTCCTCCTGTGAGCTTTTCACCACCCTTAGCACAATTGTAGTGCCCTAACACACAAACAGATGAGGTTTGGGCAACTTTAAAAGTGTGGTGGTTTCTAAGCAAATCACTTGGAATTGCCAGTTCAGCCACTTGATAACCCCACGGAGCCTCCCTGCCTGCCAGCTTCTGAGAGCACATCCCATTCCCAGGTTTTCCAGGCACTGACACTGAGGTTTAGGGAGTGAACATCAGGAGTAGTAACCTCAGGCCAAAAGCCAAATCCAAGGAGACAAAACCCAAATCCAAACAGACAAGAAAATAACAGTGCTTAACTCTCTAACTATAACTAGAAAAAAAAAAAAGGTGAAGGAAAGCAGCCAACTTTATCTCAAACTCTCACCAGAATCCAAACAGTACCAATATGCCCCTTTGCTAACTCAGGGAATGCAAGCAGTGTTTTATTTCACCCCAACACCATGAGGCAGTGCCAAAGCAAGCTGACACACCTACCTCCTCCTGCTCAGCTCCTTGTTCTCCTCCTTCAGCCAGGACGACTGCCTTTTCCTGGGCTTCCTCCTCTGCGATGGCGTTTTGGGCAAGAGCATGGGCTCATCCCTGAAGCTGCTGTGGAGCAGAATAGGCAGAGCACAGATTCCTTCCCCCACTGGCCACATCAACCCTCCCAAAACAAAGGAAGGATGGGGCCCAAACCCACCCCGAGCTGGGAGCTCAGGTGGGCACAGAGGGGTCTCCTCAGGGCAGCCTCTACCTCTCAAGCATCCTCGTGCCCTGCTCCTCCACCTCCCGCAGCCAGGCCAGGTGCTTGTGCCGGGCGTCATGGAGGAAGCGGGACAGCCTCTGCCCGCACACTTCCAGCAGCAGCTGGGGACCCTCCGCCATTGCTTTGCCTGGAACACAGAGGGATGGGACAATGCTGGTGAGCAGTCAAGGACACGCCCCCAATGCGGGAAAGAGGAATGCAGGCACCAGGGCGCTCCTGGGCATGGGGGAACTGTGAAGATAGGCCGGGGCACAGGTTCTGAGGGACCCCTCCCGGGTATTCTCCAAACCGCTCGCTCGCCGCCCGCCCCGAGCTGCCGCCTCGCCCGCTCACCACACCCTCACAGCACAGCCCTGCCCTTCCCGCCCCGAAGTTATCCCCGGTTTGCGCCAATCACAGGGCGCACCTCCCAATCCCGGTCTCTTATTGGTTCTAGAGCCTGTCCATCACCCCCCGGCTATTCAATTGAGCAGCCCATGGGCCCGCCCCCTCAAGCCCCGCCTTCCGAGCCGAGTCCTCCAAGAGCATAGAGAAGGGAGAGCAGAGCGGCGCGGAGAGCGAGCCCTTCCCCCGGCAGCCAATGGCGTGGGCGGGCCAGGAGAGACGGCGGGCGGTGATTGGCTGCTGTGGGCACGGCCGCTGGTGATTGGCTGCCGCAGGGGCTGGTGCCGCGTTTGAACGGCGGGCCGCGCGCGCGCGGCCGTTGATGCTGAAGCGATGGCGGCGAAGGGGCCCGCGGCGGCGATGGGGGCCGCGGCGTGTTTGCTGGACTTGCCCGCAGAGTGCGACCGGCGTCTGGCCCAGTTCCTGCGGCAGGTGGATGAGACAGATATGCTGTGGCTGGATGAGATCTGTGAGGAGGCGGTCAGGATGTTTGTCAGGTACTCGCACCCCGCTCCCTGCTAAGGCCCCGGCCCGTACCGGCCGCCCTCCGCGCTGATGCCTCTTGATCTCCCTTCCTCTCTAGCGACTACAACGAGGAGCTCGAATTGATGCCCAAGACACCGTCACAGAAGAAACGGCAGCGGAGGAAGCGGCAGTCGGTCGTGCAGAAAGAAGAGCAGGAGTCCGGCAGGAAGCGGTGAGGGGCGGCGGGAACGGGATCGGGGAGTCCCGTTTGGGACGGGCCGCGGAAAGGGGGAGCGCAGAGGGTGCCATCGGGGCTTGGAGAAGGGAGGGAGCCCGTGGGAGGCTGAACAGACTTGCTGCCAAGGGTTCAGGGGAACAGTCCCCTCCACGGAGCGTGTCCTGGCGATCCTCTCGTTTGTCCAATGGGTGGTTCCCTTCCTTCGACCCGCGGGTCCCCCCGGTGTTCAAGGTCTGTTCATACCCTGTGTCTTGGGGCACTCTCGGTCTTGTGGTCGAAAAAACCGGATTTTGATGCTCACGAGAAATGCTTTTATTTGTTACCTGATTCTGCGTTCCCGTGTCTCTGTTATTTTTCTGATTTAAAGTCATTACTGCATTAATTACTCTCTGCATTAGCTGCTCTGTGCAAATGTGTCTCCGGGGCCCATCCCAGGTGTTTTGGCTCTGTTCCTATGCATGCACGAAGGACTCCAGGCTGTTCCCGACTCGTGTTCCCATCTAACACCCTGTTCCTGTGATCAGGCTCTGCGGGAGGAGGAGCAGCAGCCTCAAACTGGTGGCTTCTGTGCGATATTCTCAGCGACTCCGAAACAAAAAAAACCTGGAACTCAGCAGGGCTGAGGCCAAAGAAGACTCTCCACCACAGCGTGTGACACGATCCCGGGCTACAGCCTCTGCTAGAAACCCCAAGGTGGTTCCTGAGACCCCTCCTGCCCCACAGGCAGCAGAGAAAGATCCCTGGGTGGAAGCTGACCACACTGGCACCGCTGAGCCTCTCCGGAGGAGCGGGGCGAAGCTGGCAGAGCTGCTCCCCACGAACTTGGGGAATGGCTCTCCCAAGGAGCGTGATGTTCCCAAATCGCCGCTGGTGCCCACAGTCCCTGAGCTGGTGGTGCCCTGTACTCCCGAGGCCAGCCAGGCTGTACCCAAGCTCCAGACAGCAAAGGCAGCCAATGTCACCATCACCCTGAGCACAGAGGCTGAGCTGGAGGAGGAGGAGGATGGCTCCCCTCAGGAACACAACCGGACCAAAGAGCCCTCCCAGCCCCCGAGGGACAGCCCGGGGACTCCGACCGGCAGCCGGCACAGCCGCCGCTCTGTGCGCCGGAGCCTGATCGGGAAAACCTCCCTGAGCCGCAGAACCTCCCTGGCAGAGAAATACTCCCTGGTCAGCAAGAGGGAGAGCATGGTCCGGACATCCATCGCTAAGGCAGCAAGCAAGAAGGCGGCGGCTCGGAAGAGAACCGTGTCCTCCAGCTCCATGGATGGTGAGTTTGGGTGTCCCCAGGGGGTTCTGCTGCTTTCTGCTGCAGAGGAAAGCAAAGTGCTGGGGCTGGGTCTTCAGTGTGGGGGTAGCAGCTGAGCTTCCTGGGCTAGACAGGCTGCAATCCCTCACAGAAGTTCTCCCTGGCTTTCTGGAGCCCCCTGTCAGCAGAGAAACCCAGGTAACTGAATTCAGCCTTGTAAATCACATGGGAGAACAGCTTCAGTGTGTCCATTTCAATTTAGCTTTAACCACTGGTGATTTGCTGCGAGAAGTTGTTAAACCTGGAATCCCAGGACAGTTTGGGTTGAAAAGACCAGTTCCACGCTCTGCCCTGGGCAGGGACACCTTCCACTAGCCCACGTTGCTCCAAGCTCCATCCAACCTGGCCTTGGACACTTTCTGGGATGAGTCAGCTTCTCTGGTCACCTGGTCTTTCCAGTTTGTGTGAGGACAGCTGGCAAAACTGAAAAGGGTTTGAGAATCCAAAAGGGGTGATGGATTCTCCCAAAGCCTTGCCTGTTTCCTGTAAGGTGAAATTCCCACAAATTCTCTTAGCAGGATCTGGCTGCTGGTTCTAGAGTTTGTTTGAGAAGGGAATTTTGAGGCTGAACTTTGTAAATTAAAGCTCTCCTACACTTTTACACTTGATGATAGAGGCAAGTTTAGGGAAGAACAGTCTGATCTAAACTGCTTGAATTATTAAACAAGAAAGCTGAAGAGGGACACTTAATCAGCAACTGGAGTGACTGGATGAGGGGAAATAGGTTCAAATTGAGCAAGGGGAAATTAGATGGGGTGTATGAAAGGAATTTTTGCATTTGAGGGTGGTGAGGTCATGGCATGGGTTGATGTGGCTGCCCCACCCCTGGAAGTGTCCAAGGCCAGGTTGGACAGGGCCTGGAGCAACCTGGGCTCGTGCAAGGTGTCCCTGTGCAGAGGCAGAGGGTGGGACTGGATGATCTTTAAGGTCCCTTCCCATCCCAACCAGTCTGTGATTGCTGCAATGGTTGTTCATGGCAGGTTCCAGCTGTGTCAGAACTTCTGAGCTCACTGCAGCAGAGCCAGCTGGAATGCAGGCTCGGGAAGCTGCACTGCTGTAAATAATGCTGGCTCTAACTGCTGTTAATATCCAGTCCAGGCCCTGCAGATAAGCCCAAGGCCAAGCCCAGTGCCATTAATGCCAGTTTGTGGAATATCGCCCTAAGCTCATCTATAATTGAAAACTGCTTTCCTGCACCAGAAGTGTCAGCTGCATTCCTGCAGTGCCACCTGGGTGTATTCCCATGCCCCCAGGGCAGGATAAGCCCCTCTGCTTAAGTATCTGGAGATCCTTATCCCACCAGATCCCTGGCTTGCACCCCAATCTCATAGCTCACATGTGTTTTTTCCTCTTCCACAGCCTCAAGCTCCACAAGCGTGACAGAAAATGAGGAAACGGTTGTCAAAACCGGGTGAGAATGCTTTCAGTTATTTATTTATCCTCACTACCCTGCTTGCAAGATTTTTCACTGCCATTCTTGGTGTAAAATCCGAGTGGCTTCCCAGTTTCCTCAGTGTAGCTAAGCATGGACTCTTTTTCTTTTTCCTCCAGGCCTCTTCCTGAACCTTCCACCCCCTCCAAGCTGGTAAGGTTTGGGCAGGGGTTGAAAGCATTTGTGTCTGTGTAGATTTGGGAGGGAAATGTGTGGAATACACCTTTTAGGGAAATTTGGGAGCTGTGGCTATGGATTGCCAGACTTTGCCAGCCTGTTCCATAGCAGTGAGTGAGGAAGTCACAGAGCATCTGGCTCAGAGGTGCATGAGCCCATCCACAGCCTCACTGGTTCTGGTACTCAGACTAGGGAAAGTCTTAATCAAACATTCCAGAACCAGCAAAACCAAAACCAGCAGTTTGGGAAATGACCATGTATGACTCAAGGCTTTGGGTGCAGGTCGAGGTGTTCTGTCAGAAGAGTGTTACAATCTTGGATGCTTTCCAGGATTCCTTGACTAAAAGATGGCCTTTCCTCTGTCATTTTCCTAAATCTGTTGAAACTGTTGCACGCCACTGTGAGCCTGACCTCAGGGCTGAGTCCTGCTTGGCTCTTCCTTCTTAACCCGTTGCTAGAGATCATTAAGTGAAGATTCAGTCCCAGTCTCTACAGATAAAAACCCCTTCTTATACTTCAGGGAAGTTTGGTTCAGCTGGTTGTACATGGTTTGTACACTGTATTTTTAAAGCTTCTTTTGACCTTTTGGTCAATCATGCAGGTCATTCAGCTCTTGTTAGTTTGGACAGACACCATTATATTGTGAATATTATTCAGGTCAACACCTTTCTCCCCACAGTCCTCTCTGAGGAAGTAATCCTAGGATCATGTCAGTGTTTTGTCCAGAATAAATTTCAATGAGCAGAGCCTGAATTGATGGAACAGAGCAGTGGCCTGAAGCACTTGTGAAAACAAGGAGAGTTGTTATGGCTGTGCAGAAACTCAAAAAAAGCAGTTTTTCTAGACCCTGCAGATGCAATTGGGGAGGATGAAATCTCCATCAATCTCTTTTCTTCTCTTCCCATCGCAGCACTGTGAAGTGCTGACCAGGAGGTAATGCTGGTGCTGCTAGCAGAGAGCAATTCCAGAACCACAGCCCATTATCCCAGCGGAGCGTGCCCCAGCCTAAGTGCAGAGGCAGCGAGCAGCGATGGGTATCCCATAACAAACAGATAAATCATGGAAATGAGCCATTTGTACGCTGTCTCCAGGCTCCCCATTCATCACTGCTCGGGGAAATGGGCACTCTGGCTCTGGACGGAGCTCTGGCAGCACAGATTTACAGCTTGGAAAGCTCCTGGCCTTAATAGTTGATGAGCTGGTTGAGTTTAAGCAGTGCAGATGCGTGTTAATGCCCGTGCCTCTCCTGATGATGCAGCATCCAGGGCTTTGCCAAGAGGTGGTTTGGCATTCCCTGGTAATGCTGCTGACCGTACCCTGGTCAGAACCACCCCATCATCTGAACCAGGAACAGGCCGTTTCTATGTGGAATTGTCCTGAACCTGCTTGCTTTTCCCCAGGATGTCCAAAGCCGTCGGATGTCCCTTCGCTCCCACACAGCCAGCAAACACGGGCAGCCCCAGGAGCCAAGCAGCAGTGGTAATTCCAGAAGAGTTTTGGGCAGGACTTTGGGAAGTTATCGTTTTGGGAGGCTGTCTGGGAAGCTGGAAAAATTGACTGGTTAATTTGAGAGCTCAGTTTGAAAGATTAATTAATGTTTGATGAGCAGGGATTTGTTTCATACAATTAGCAGTGAGAAAACTGTGCTGGAGTTATTTCCATCCTGGCAAGCACATAAGAGATGGATATAATGAGGCTGGAGGGTTGTGGGAGGTGCAACTGAGCCCTGTTGCTGAAGCTGTGCAGAACACAGCTTTGGGCAGCTCTGCTTTGTCTGGAGTTTCCAGGTGGGAATGGTGCCATGTGAGCCAGGTCCTGCTGTGCCCGATTTTGCTGTTCACTGAGCTGCTGCATCTGTTCTCTGCTGTCAAACCTGTGTTGGAGGGGATTTTTTCTGCTGGAACTCACTGCGTAACTGTTCTTTTTCAGAAAACAACTTAAATAGGAATGGAGAGACCCTAGATCCGCCCCAGAGTGCCAGGTATGCCCTGGTTGGAGATCTCTTGGCGGGGGCTGTAGTCCCATGCCAAACAGGTTCAGTGCTGGAACATTGTTCACTGGCCTCAGTGTTTGTGACCATGAAACTTTTGCAAATAAGTTTTCCTTCATGATTCTATTATTTAATTGGCATTTTCTTCTGTATTAGGATTTTTTTTATTGTCTGTGTGTGCATGATCTTAGAATCACAGACTGGTTTGAGTTGGAAGGGTCCTTAAAGTCCCACCCCCCTGCCCTGGGCAGGGAGACCTTGCACTAGGCCAGGCTGTTCCAAGCCCCGTCCAACCTGGCCTTGGACACTTCCAGGAATGGGGTAGCCACAGCTTCTCTAGGCAGCATTGGAATCTCTTAATCCCAGGATAGTTTTATGGCCCTTTCCCTTTCCTCATGACTTGGGAGGCATGAGGAGAATTTGCCCAGTTTGATGGGCTGTGCTGTCTCACAGGAGGAAGCCAAGCTACAAGAGAGCCGTGGATGAGCGCTACGACCACCAGCAGGCAGAGGAGGGAGGGCTGTCTCCTCTCAGGAGGAAGACCCCATCCCCAGTCCTCCCAGCCAGCAAGGTGAGATCCTTGTAAGCCTGGGAAAGCCTCACCAAGACCCGTTTTTCACTCACCCTCCACACTCACACTGTGGCACTCCTCCCACAGGTGGTGCGTCCGTTCAAAACATTCCTGCACACCGTGCAGAAGAACCAGCTCCTCATGACACCAAGCTCTGTGGGGAGGAACGGAGTCATCAAATCCTTCATCAGGTACAACACCCCTCTCCAGGCTGATCCCAAGGTAAGAGGAGGCTCTGCTCTAAGCTGGTACAGGGTGCTTTAAGTACCTAACATGAAAGGAGATTTGCAAAACCATTTGAAACAAAGTGATTTGAAGTGGTGTGTTTACACTTAAATAAAATTTGGGTTAATCAGCTTCCTAAAGAATTCCAGTTTGAACTCCAGACTTCATACCTGCGTCATTAATTCCCCTATAGCTGTCTAGAACCAGCTCTCAAATCCCTCTCTCCCAAACTATTATTGGAAATAACAGTCAGGAATGAAAACAGGAAAAAAAAATCTAGGGTATTGTGAATGTTGAGTTGTATTGATAACTGCAGCATGTACATCCCAGGTCTCCTTCCTAGGGCTCATGAGTGAGATTGAGCTAATAGCTCTTAAATCCCAACTTTGGAGGTTTTCCAAACCCTTCAGGCAGGAGGAAACCCAAGGCTGTCTTGTGTGTGGGGCTAGTCAGACAACAGCTGGTGTCCCAAATCAAGAAGGCATCAGTATCACCTTGGCTGGCTGTGGACAGGTGCTTCTGCACTGTCCCAGGAAGTTTTCCAAGGCCCTGGTTTTCCAAGCCCGGAGCAGTTTGGGAGAGAGGGATTTGAAAGCCGGTTCTAGACAAGAGTGGAGCTTCCTGGATTCACTCAGAGCCGTGCTGGAAGCTGTGTGCCAAGCAGGAATTGCTCATATTCTCAATACCCAACAACTCACCTGCAAAGTAGGCAGCTCTGGTGCTGGTTTTTCCTTGCAGGAGAGCTGAGATGGATAAAGAGGAAGGCAGGGTGCAGGAATTGCTGTTGCTGCATCTAGCAGCCTAATAGGAGAGCTTCCTAGAGCTGTGCTCAGAGCCTGGCTGTGTTCCAGCAGGTCAGGGAAGGCCTTTGGGAAGCAGTGAAGGATTCCAGCTTCAATCTTGCTGGGCCCCAGCTGATGTTAGTGTATGTAGCACAAAGGAGTTAATAGGATGAGAAAAGAGTCTTGTGGCTAGGGAGTGCTTCCTCTGCTGCTGTCAGTTCATGGAATGTTTTAGATTTCATTCCAGTGCAGGCAGCTCCCCCTCGGGAGCTTTTCCATGTGGGAGCTAAACATAACTAAATAGCAGCAGAGCAATAAGATATAATTGTTAGTTTTATATTAACCAGTTTGGATGCTGACAGCACCAAGTGTTTACAGCACAGAGCCCAGTGTAAGGGAATCCCTTGGATAATCCCCATGCTGGTCTGTGGTTTTGTGCTGTGACCAGGTCTGCTCTGGTATGGAATGGGTTGATACTAATCCATTTGCTGTGGTTGTAGTGGTGGCTGGATCTTGCTCCCCTGTCTGACAGTATGCCTCAGCTGGGTCAGGAAAACAAGGAGAAAGCCCCCGTTTCTGGCTGGCACACGGAGCTGGCTGCGTGCCGGAGCAAGCTGGGAGCTCTCGGAGTGCTGGTGGTTCACCACCAGATAGAGCCTCGTGGGAGGCACAGGCGCCAGCGGGAGCTCAAGGTGTTTCCTGGAGCACCATCTGTCCCCGCGCTCGCCGCAGGAAGCGGGAGCCGTGCCAGGCATTAGCGCTGCTTGGTGGCTCCTTTGCACCAAGAGAAAGCACGGGGCTGGCTGCCTGCATTTCATGAGGATGCTGCCTGGGCTCCCAGAGCTGATGCTCCTGTTTCAACACCCCAGCTTCCCCTCTTGCTCCACGAGATTCACACCACTGTTTTCCCTGCACATACCCGTTCGTGACCAGGTCACAGACTGCCCTAGCTCTGCTCCAGGGCTGTCATCATGCCATTTTTCTGCCTGCAGCTCCTTGCTGTCACCTCTGGGCCCTTGTCCAGAGCGGGTGAAGTGAGAAGGAGCCCTGGCCTGTGGGTACAATGACATTTCAATTCCCCTTAGGAAAAGGAGAGGCAGAAGCTAGAGACTCTGCGGAAAAAGCAGGAAGCTGAGCAGCTGAGAAGGCAAAAGCTGGAGGAGGAGAAGAAACGGCGACTTGAAGAGGCAAAACTGTGAGTAGATGTGGTCATGCTGCTCTTGGCACCTGTAGGTTTCTGTGTCCAGGTGTTTTATCTTGCAGGGCTTGTGCAAGCAGCAGAAATTCCTGTAAACACAGGCAGTGTTTCTCCTTGGGGTATCTCTGGAATGCTGATACAAAGCATTGACTGTCTTTGCCACCCACTGCTGCGTCTTCATGTCTTGAGTCCTCCCTTTCTGACAGAGCTTAAACATGGCTGGTGCTTAAAGGAATGGGGAATTTGGGCCATTGAATTTCCTGCCATGTCTTTTTGGCCTTGTGCTGAGCTCTGGGGGATGCTCACCTGGCTGGAACACAACGGTGAGCTGGGCTGTGTCCTCAGGAAGCGCGAGGAGCGCCAGCGCAAAGCGCTGCAAGCCCGGGAGCGGGTGGAGGAGATCGAGAAGGAGAGGAAGAGGAGGATTGAGCAGAAGATTGCACTGTTTGATGAGAAGACCGAGAAGGTACAACCCCTGCAGAGCCTATTTGGGGCAGTCACTAGTCACTGAGGTAGCTGGTACCACACAAATGTGCTTTGTGGAAAGAGGGGCCTGGAGTCTGCATTCTGCATTCTCGAAGCTGAACCAGAGAATAGTTTAATAAAGAACTTTCCAGAGCCCTGGTGATCCTGAGGGACTGCCTTTCTCTTGCTACAGCAAATGGCAGCTGAACCCCTGTTTTTCCATAATCATGAACCTAAATGGGCTTTATTAATGCTGTGGTAGATGGGAGAAGAACTTGCAGTAGATAAAGACAGCCTAATGGTCCCAAGGCTTTATCTGCTGCTTATCCTATCTGAGTAATAGCTGGACAGGGGAAAACAAACATCCTTCCTCCAGAACCTTCCTCAGATCCCAGACTTCCAGGCAATTTGTGCAGTGGCCTAGTGGTCATTTGTCTGCTTTAATTATCCCCAGCTGCCTGTCTGGATTGCATGGCTCTGAGGTTCTACTCCAATGGCTTTGTGGGACTGGATGTGTAAACCCCAGTATGGGGTCAGCTCTTCCCAGAGGGCTGTAAAACAAGGTCATTGCCCTAAACATGACCTTTTTAAAACAGAGTACAGGTCCTCTGGTTCCTGGGGGGAAAAGGAGGGAGGGCTCTGTCTGTGAGATGTCCTGCTGTACTGTCCTACCTGAGAGTGGGTCTGTGTGTGCTCCAGGTACGGGAAGAGAGGCTGGCAGAGGAGAAGATCAAGAAGAGAGTGGCTGCCAGGAAGATGGAGGAAGCTGAGGCCCGGCGCAGACAAGAAGAGGAGGCCAGGAGACAAAGAGCTCTGCAGCAGGTGTGTGTGGGGGCCCATCCTGTCCTGCAGGCAGAACTGCCTTGGGCACTGAGAATTTACTCCCAAAGTGTTTCCCTGCCATGTAGCAATGGGGATTTGGGCAAAGTGAGGGGTTCCTGGTGCTGTCACCTGGAGCCTGCTCCTGTCAGGTGAGTAACTCCTGCCTGGCCTTACAGGAGGAGGAGGAGGAGCGGCGGCACAGGGAGCTGATGCAGAAGAAGAGGGAAGAGGAGCAGGAGCGTGCCAAGAAGATGGCTGAGCAGAGGCAGGCAGAACAGGAGCGGGAGAGACAACTGGCTGCAGAGAGAGAGCTGGAAAGGAAGAGGGAGCAGGAGCGGATCCAGGCAGAAAAGTAAGGCAGCAAAATCCTGTTTATGTACCAAATTCTGGGATTGAAATGCAGTTGGAACAGAGGGCAGCAGTGGAAGGCTGGAGCAGTGGGGAGCTGCTGTGACCTGGCAGTGCCGTGGACTGTTGCTTGTGCTGAGTTACCAAGGAGGAATTCTGGGCTCCAGGATGTTGGGAATGTGGTGGGGGGTTCCTGAAGAGCTGTGAGGCAGGGGGGGGTTGCTGCAGGCAGTGGTGGGGGGCCCTGGTGTGGTTCTGGGAGTGAGGGCCTGTGCTGTGCTTCCCAGGCTCCGGGAGCAGCAGGAGAAGGCTGCCCGTCTGCAGAAGGAAGCAGAGGCTGCGAAGGAGCGGCTCCGTAGGGAGATGGAGAAGGAGGTAAGTGATTGATTTTGGAGCCACACAGTCTGGCCTCAGCGGCTGTTGCTGTTGAAACAGCTCAGCTGGGACACTGGGGAGCCCTGAGGAGCTACTGTGGCGTTTCTGAGAAAGAAGTTGGACCTGTTTGGGATGGTTATTGTACCAGGGGGTGACTTGGCCTCTAAAAATACTGTTTACTGGTCTAGAAAGAGGCCAAGGTCAGTAGCACACAGTTCTGCAGGTGGTCGGCTGCTTTCTGGCTTTTATAGCCCTAAGATAAAGTCAGTAGAATTTTTTTCAAGGCAGGAGGCCCTGGTTTTGTCAGGGAAAGGCAGCTGATGCTGTTACATGGGGGTTCAGTGAGTTTGTCCCCTCTGAGGAAGCTGCACCATGTCCCAAGTGCTCCTCAGCAGTACGAGGAACAGCTGTAATTATGTGCTTGGATATTTTGCCTGTCACAAAGATGGATGGCTGGGTTGAGAGCATGGTCCCTAAGGGTAATGCTGTGGGTGTCACTTGGTAGAGGGAGCAGCAGATGCTGGCAGAGAAGAAGAGGCAGGAGGAAGAGCAGAAGAAACTGTCAGAGGAACAAAAGGCCAAAGAAAATGCCCGGGCACCACTCCTGGAGAACAAGGAGGTAACTGGGGATGGGTCCTTAGGGGTGACAGCACAGCTTAGTCCCAACACTGACCCACTCCTACCTTGTGCAGTTTCACCCTCTGCCTTTATCTGCCTTTCCAGGAACACGGGAGCTCTGTAAATCCTGATTATTTGGGGTTGACTCCACGAATATTTCAATGACAGAGTGGAGCAAGAGGGATTGGACAAGGTTTCTGGCTGTGGATAAGACTGCAGCTGTTGGAGCTGTGTTAAGTGCCTCTTTAATACTGGAAAGGCCTCAGGACAGAGAAGTGCTTGAAGTTTTATTTCGGATCAAATTTGGGAACAGCCACAAGGTGGCAGGAGAGCGTGTGGAGTGGTGTGGGTTGGGAACGGGGGAATAGTGCAGGTGCCTGTTGGTTTCCTGAACAATGAGAACAAACCCGTGGCTCTTGTCTCCTTGCAAAGCTCGGAATCTTAAAGTGCAGAACCGCTGCATGGGAGTTATTGTCACTGGATAAACAGCCATGAAGGGTGACTCTGGTGGGGAAGAACAACTGTCCAACTCATTTCCTGATTGAAAATCGAATTTCTACTGAAAATTTCCAATTGAAAAAACTGAAATTCACTGTAGTTTTAGGTTGTCTTCTGCCCTTACACTTCCTGCGTATGCCACTCCCATCAGCTTGGTTTGGCTGACCTGGTGGGCAGGTTCTCTGAACGGGAATTAGCAGTTTTATATCATTAATCAAGCCTTAAGTTGGGTTGCAGGGTAATTAGAGCATGTGACTGTTGCAGTGACATAAAACCTCTATTTAACCCTTGTCTGACTTGAGTGAAGCTGATGTTCTATTAGACCCATCTATTGCTGTGTGCTCATGCCACAGATGGCAAATTAATCAGCCTAATCAAACAGGAGAAGGCCATGCACAGCCATGATTGAGTCACAACTTTGGAACTTGGATCAAGCTCTCAGATTTCCAAACTTGAGAGCTGCCAGACTCAGGGTCTGCCATGAGGGGACAGAGCAGGAGACGGGACGAGCCTGTGCCACTGTAGCTTGGAGGTGGTGGTGTTGCTGCATCCAACACCTGTGGAATGTGTTTCCCTTCTAGAATTCCCCAGTCTGCAACTCATATGAGATGACTCCTCAGAGCAGGAAGGATTTCAAGCCAGCTGTGACAAACTCGAACGACTATGGGATGGACCTGAACAGCGACGACTCGACAGATGATGAGAGCCAGCCACGCAAGCCTGTCCCTGCCTGGGCCACTGGTATGTGTTTGGGGGGGACACTTGTGGCTCTGGGACCTGCTGTGGAGTTCCTCCCAGCTCCTCCTGCCTGGAGGAATTACAAGGACTCCAGCACGGAGTACTCACTTCTGTGTCCACAGCTGGACAGGAGATTGGAGCAACCCAGTTTAGTGGAAGATGTCCCTGCCCATGGCAGGGGGTTGGAACTGGATGGGCTTTAAAATTCCTTTCCAAACCAAACCATTCCGTGATTCTATGTGGAATGTAGAGTCAGGGGTCCTCTGCCAGTTGGGAATCTTGTCACAACATGGTGGGGAGCAAATACTCTGCTAAGCTGCCTTGGAATGATGAGAGAGCAGAGCGGGGACATGCTATGTACAACAGCCTACACAGCAATCCCAGTTAGCAAAATTAATGCAATCCTCATCTGTTCCCACAGGGAATGAGCTCAGCCAGGCTGTGATCCGGCAGTACTACAACCCCCCTGACGTGGATGCGCTGTTTGGGGCCATCCCCAGCCCCAAGCTCGAGGACATCTTCTACAAGAACAAACCCCGCTACTTCAAGCGCACGAGCTCGGCCGTGTGGCACTCCCCGCCCACCGTGGGAGCCAAGCCGGCCCTGGGGCTGCCCTCTGGCCTCAAGAAGCCCTGAGATGAGGATAGGTGTGCAGCAGGTGTTCCTTCCTGTTTCCAGGTGAGGAAGGAGTCACTCTTCATTTTAAGCATTTAGGTTCTAGAGTTGAATAAATGGGAGCTCTTCCTGGGCTCCTGTGCCTCAGTTTGCGGGGCTGGTTTCAGTCAGGCCAATTCATGAGGAACTGTCCTGGGAAGTGCCTCTCTCTTACCCTTAGCTTGGAGCCAGCATGGACTCAGACCTTCAGTGGGTGACGGGTGTCACCTGAAGCTGTGGGATCCTCCCTCTGCGCCACGCACGCCTGGCAGTACCCTGCCTCCGTCAGTTGTACGTCTGTGTTGCCCTCAGGGCTGGTGACAGCCAGGGACAGGGACCAGTAGCAGGGCACAGTCTGGCCTGCTCACAGCTCTTCTCAGGAAGGCCTTCCCAGGTGTGCTCATCTCCTGCAATCCCAAAGGGATTCATTGCTCCATTTCCCACCTGTGTGGTGGCATCCCTCAGCCAGGCACAGCTGGTGTTGGCACAGCTGGAACAAGGCTGGAACACACTGAAGGTGTCGGTGACCTGTCAGCTCTGGAGAGATGTGAGCACAGGTGTGACCCTGTCCCCAAGGACCCGCAAGTGTGTGAGCCAGCTCTGGGCCTCGATAGAAGAAACTCTGCAAGGGTTCTGGCAGACTTTTGTTTCTCAGTGGAATTCCATCTCTGAGGCCAGATGGGATTGAGAGGATGTGTTTAACCTTTAATCCCTCTTGTTCACCTTTGGCTGTGGCACAGCATCAGCTCGTTGTGTCTCTTGGCATATTTAGCACTTCCTGTTCAGTGAGTCGCTGTTAACTGGACTCTGGCCAACCCAGTTTCACCAAACCAATAATTCCAGCTCAACCTTCCCATTCCAGGAGCCCATGGTGGTTTAGTCATTCCTTCTGCACCCAGCCCTGTCCTGTAAAATCCCTGTAGAGACTGCTCTGTGTGAGGGGATGTGATCCTGTCTATCCGTAGCCAATGCACTGTTTGCCAGCAAATACTCTTCAAAAGATACGGGGTTTGTATTTAAATGCAGTGGTGTCTGTATTTGTGGGGTGTCTGTATTCTGGGGCTGCTCTGTATATCCAGATCTGTATCTGTGGAGAGTCTGTGCTTCTGGAGGTGCTCTGTAGATCAGGCCTGGCTGCTGCTCTCTGCACCCGTGGGGTGCCTGTGCTCCCATGGCTATCCTGCGCATCCAGGTCTGTATTCGCGCGACCGCAATTTTTTGTACAGAAGTTTCTTATACAAAAGTTTCTTGTACAAAAGTTTCTTGTACAAAAGTTTCTGACACTGTTGGATAAAGTGATTTTAATCTGCTCTGGGCTCCTCATAGCATTTTTGTTAGAGAAATTGAGGGTTTGGAGTCTTTTGTGCCAATTCCTTGAGGCAGCAATGTCCTGTCTAGGGAGAACTCCTGAGATTGAATGGAAAATTTCCTTGGGGGTTCTCCAGCACTTTGTGGCACCCACAGAAGCTGTTGGTGCCTAATTTTTAAGATTTGGTACCCTCACATGGACATCTCTCAGTGCCCAGCCCCTGTCCCTGTACTGTCACCTCGGCTGTAGATGGGAGCCCTCTGTGCAGGGCTAGCTCCCACCCCCCAGACACAGACAGGGACACAACACTCAGTTCAATTCACACATAATTTATTAGTGACAAAGGGGCTGTCTCCAGGCACAAGGGGATGTCACCAAGGTGGGGGGGGTGTTATGGGTGGGGAGGCAGTGGGGAAGGGGGGTTTGAACGACATGGTGTGAGCTGGTGTGGGAACAGGGTGTCCTTGAGTGCTGCCACGTTGGCAGATACCCAAAGCGTCCTTGTGTGCGTGTGGGGTCTCAGGGTCCAGCTCTGTCCCCAGAGGTGTGGCACATCTCTGTCCCTCATCCTACCCGCGCTCGCAGATGAGCTCCACAACGCTGTGCTCCATGGGGACGGGGTCGAGGCAGCGGTGGGCAGCACTGGCAGCCACCTCATCCAGCAGCCCCTGCACCACGCGCTCATCGGAGGCGAAGCGCCACAGGTAGAGCTGCAGGTAGTGCCCATCCACCTGCACCTGCTGCAGCCCAAAGCGCCCCAGCGTGCGCAGCCGCACGCACTCCAGCAGTGTTTTCAGGCTGATCTTGATGATCCCCGTCAGCACCGACACCTGTGTGAGGGGACAGTGGGGTCACGTGGCACACAGGCACAGGGACAATGTCCACGCAGGATATGGGGTCCCTTAGCCTGGCTGCCACTCCCCGGGAACTCCTGAGCATGGGGACATGTGGCACATGGACACCCCTTCGCCTGGTCGCTTTACACAGATCCTCCACTGCCCCCCGAGTTCTGACACCTAGGACAGGAGACTCTGGGGACACCCTTGTCCTGGTCATAGCTCCCAGGGACATGGGGCAGTGGGAAGGTGGGCTGTTTGGGGCATCTGGGGATGATTAGGGACATGGCAATGTCCCCATGACCTCACCTTGTTGAACTCAACAGGGCTGAAGATGTCGATGCGCTCAGAGAAAAGCTTCTGGATGTTGCTGAGCAGGTGGGTGTCCATGGGGGCACTGAGAACAGGAACACAGGGATACTCAGGGACCTGACAGAGCCAGGAATGTGAGGACAGGGACACAGGGACCGCCAGGGGCCATGGAGATGGTCAGAGGACACAGGGATGGTTTGGGGAAAGATCAGCAGGGGAATGTGAGGATACTCAAAGGACATGGAGAGATGAGAAAACTGAGGAGCAGAAGGGCCATGGGGATCACCAGGGGATTCTGGGGCAGTTACAAGGAACACAGGGATCATCATTAGGACAGTCTGGGTTGTGAAGATAGTGGGAGGATATTGGGACAGTCTGTGATCATGAAGAGGATGACAGGGAAGATGCAGTGGATGCTGGAGTGAGAGGGAGCCCAGGGTGCTGGGGTGGCCCTGGTGGTGACACAGGAGGCCCGGGGGTGGCAGGGCTGACCTGGGAGTGTAGCTGGGCGCATAGCGGCCCGGCGCCCGCGAGCTGCTGTAGACGGAGAAGGCGCGTCGGCTGGAATCGCTGCTCTGCGCCCGCCTCACCCCCTCCTCGAAGAGCTGCCCCACCTGCGTGCAGCACCACACCCTCAGCACCCAAAACCCCGTCCAAGGACCCCCCCAAACCACCCAGCATCCCTCAAATCCCCTGCCACCCCCCCAGATCCCTCCAGGGGTGTCCAACCCGCCCAGCCCCGGTGGCAGCCCGACCTGCACGTCGATGGCGGTGATGTCCTCCACCACGCGCTTCATGACGGCGCGCACGTTGCGGGGCTCCACGGTGCCCAGCCAGTCGCGCGTCTCCACGCTCTTGCGCAGCATCTGCGCCACGGCCGCGCCCTGCACCTGCACGTAGTGGTCCAGCAGCCGCTGTGCCGCTGCCCGCGCCTCTGCACACAGCGCCGGCCCCGGTGTCACTGCCGGCCCCGAGTCCTGGGGGACACACACGGGTGTGAGGAGCAGCCCTCCACCTCCCCCACAGCGCTGTCACCGCTGGGAGTACGAGGAGTGTGGGGACATGTGGGGATGTCCCCCGTGACTCTGAATCTGATGTCCTGGGGGCACAGGGACTCTGGGGAAACATGGGATGTGCTGGGCCACTCTGCCTGCAGCAGCATCGCTGCCCCTCTCACATGTCCTTGGGGCTCCAGGGGCTCTTGGGCCATGCAGAACCCCCTGGGGAAATCCCAGGGACATTCAGGGTCCCCTTAGGGCCATTTAGGAGCTCACCTGGGGTGGGAACTGCTCATCGGTGAGGGTGAGGATGTAGCCGATGGTGGAGTTCTCATAGTCCAGGCAGAGGCGGGCGAGGAGCAGCAGCAGGGCCGGGGGGGCAGCAGGAGCTCCCCGCTCAGCCGGGCCGTCAGCAAAGCCACGGGCGGTGCGGCACAGCCAGCGCACAAAGGCCACCACCAATCCCTCACGCACTGCTGTCACACAGAACTCCCCCTGTGCACAAACAGGGGGAGGGGTCACACCCTAAAACCCCGCAGACTGCCCTGTACAGGCTCCAAACCACCCTGTGACCCCCACCCTGCCTTGTGCCACCTCCAGATTGCTCCACTGAGCCCCAAACAGCCCCTGGCCCCCTCCCAGCCAGTGCCACCCCAGATCACACCAGTGCCATCAGAGCACCCTACCCCGCGGTGCCTCACCTTGAAGTAGGGCAGGCTGGCGAAGGCGACGTCCCTGGCAGTGAAGAGCTGCACGTAGGCCCAGCAGGACTTGAGCTGGCCCAGCACGGAGGCGGCCAGCGTGGCCAGCAGGTCAGGCAGGCCGGGCCCCTCTTGCGGGGGGCCGAGGGGCCGCCAGCGCCTGGCGCACGTCGCCCAGGCAGCCCAGGAAGAAGGTCTGCAGGGCGCGCAGGTAGCGGTCGACGCGCTCGCGGGCGGCGCGGGCCACCAGGGCGGCGGCGGCGTCAGCGCCCGCGGCAGCAGCTCGAGCAGCGCGCGCAGCGGCGGTGGAAGCGGTCGAGCGCCCGCACCAGCAGGGAGGTGTCGCCCAGGCCGCGCTCCAGCGCCAGCCGCCGCTCCAGCAGCGAGAAGTACGGGTGGCCAGCGCGGCGGCGAAGGGCTCCAGGGCCCCGCGTCCCCGCCGAACAGCGTGCGGTACGAGCCGGCAGCTGGCACAGCGTGCCCACGAAGGCCGAGCTGCCGCGGTCCACGAAGTCCAGGATGTCGGAGGCGGCGGTGGCGGCGTGGTTGGCCGCGCCCGAGGGTCGGCGCGGGCAGCTCAGCCTCCAGCGCCGCCAGCTCGGCCTCGAGGCGCGCGCCCGCCTGGCTCAGGAACTCCTCGCTCAGCTCCTCGGGCGGCTCCTCCAGCTGCAGCAGCATCTCCACGCACTCGGTGAGCTCCTTGGGCTCCAGCGTCTCCTCCCTGGCAGGTGGGACGGCCGGGGTTAACGCAGCACAGCAGGAAACAGGGAATAAGCGACACAAGTCATGAGTAGGCTCCAGAGTGAACAGCCCCAAATCCTCATTCCCAGCGCTGCCCTCGCAGGCTGCGGGCTGAACGCACCGGAGGCGTGTGCGGAGGCGCTGGGCCAGGTCGGCCATGATGGCGTGGCTCTCGTCCTCGATGGCGCGGAAGGAGGGCAGGTGGCGATAGTGGCGCAGCACGGCGCGGGCACGGCGTGGCAGCGCAGGGCTCTGGCGGGCTCCGTGCTCGCCCAGCGCCGCAGCCGCCCCGGCACCTCCACAGAGCCTGCAGCTTCCGCAGCAGCGCCTGCACCCCTGCGGGGACAGGGGCTCAGGGCTGGGGGAGCACCGGCGGGGACGAGAGGAGAGCAGCTCCTGGATCTGCCCTCCATGGGGGACACCCACCACCCACATCTGCCCCTCTGTCCCCACAAAATTTGTCCCCAGCCCCCCAAATTTATCCCCATCCCAACCGATCATCCCAGCCCCGCTGTGTACCGGCCAGCTGGGCGCCGCGGCGGTGCCGGTCCTGCAGCGCGGCGCTGACGCGGGCGCTCGAGGCGCTGATGGCCGCCATGTTGGCTGCCAGGTCGTCCATCTCGGCCTCCATGTGCCGGAAATCCACCTTCATCTTCCGGATGGTGTCTGGGGGGCAGGAGCCATGTGCCGAGTCCCTCGGCTGCCCAGGATACCCCCAGCCCACCCGGGGTTAACGCTTCACCACCACAATCCCCAGGGAGGGCTGGCTGCTGAAATCTCCAGGGTGAGCCCCCACACCGCCCAGGGCAGCTTCCCGGTACTGCCACAGCGACAATCCCCAAAGCCCCGTGTCCCAGCCCTGTCAGCAGCAGGCATCTCCTCACCGGTGGCTGAGATGAACTTGTTGTAGTTCTCGTAGAGCAGGGTCTGCATGTCACTGTCCAGGGCGCGGATCTCCCGCCCCAGCGCGGCCTCGCGGGCCAGCAGCTGCCCCAGGGGACACTCGCTGCGCACCTGGGGGGGCAACAGCTCCACATCTGCCCCTGCTCCCCCAGGAGCCGTCCCCCCGCCTCCCTCTCTCCCGAGTGCCCCCGGGTCCAGCTGCTCCAGAGCACCTCAGTCCCATTCCCAAATGAAATCAGTGTCCCACAGGGTCTCTACACAAGCATATCCACAAGCATGCACGAAGATGCCCTTTCTGAGGTCGCCTCGGGACACTGGAGGTCCGAAGGTTCTGGGGACCCTGGGGACCTCCCCCGCCAGGGTCGGGGGCACCCAAAGAGATCCCCCGTGACGTGGCCCGGCGGGGACCTCCCGGCACCTATCGAGGTCCCCGGAGCCCCCGCCAAGGCGGGGATGCCCGCGGGAGGGGTGTCCTGAGGGGATCAAAAGTCACCTTGGTCATGAACACCTCCGGGTCGAAGTGGGGCCCGTTGATGTCGGTGGGGTCCGGGGCCGCCTCGGCTGCCTCGGCAGTGGATGGACCATAGTAGCGCTGGAGCGGCCCGTGGGACGCCGCCACCGCGCCCCGGTGCTCCCGCCGGTGGCCTCGGGCTGCCCCGGCCCGCTCCCTGCGCCGCTCCCCGCGTCACCGCCGCCATCGCACCACCGCTTCCGCCCAGGCCACCGCTTCCGGCTCTTCTCGCGCGTCACTTCCGGCGCGCCGGGCGGTTGCCATGGTGACCGGAAAGCGGCGGCAGACGTGGCGGGGCCCGGCTACCGGGCCTGGAGCGGCCGCCACGGGGACGGAGCCTCCACGGCTCGGGTCCTGCTGCTCCCCGGGCTCAAAGATTCCAGTAAGAAAGCAGACATGGGTAGAGACTCCAGCCCTCGAGGGGTGAACGGCCGGTGGCACCCCCAACCTTGGCCCTGTGTCTCCCACTGTCCCTTCTCACCACTGTCCACCTGTCCCCAGGCCTCCCCAATGTCCCCGTGAATCTCCACTGCCCCGGTGCACCCCCTATCCTCATGTCCCCATGACACCCCACTCGAGGATCCTGCTCCAGCCCCGGACTGGCTCTGGGTGACGCTGGAATTGAGCTGTGAGGCTGCAAGTGCTCCGTGGCTCAGGTACAACCTGGGCCTCACACAAGGAACAAACATTTGGGCTAAAACGTCTAAAATCAGCTTTATTTACAGCAGGAAAAGCAAAACTAACCCTGCAAGGGTGAGGATCAGGCTGCTCCAGTGGCCTTTCTTCAGGAGTCACCTGCTCCAGGAATCATAGGCCATTGATTCTTCCCAAGGGAAAGAGCCCAGAGCTGCCATGTTGCACCAGGGAGGCAGGAAGAGCCAGAGAAGTTCAGCTGCCTCCTTTCTCTTTGCCTCCTCCACATTTTTTTCCCAAATGTGTAAAAAAACACATCTAACCCAGCTGGGGTGTGTTTTTTGGTACATGGGATGACACCTTTACAGCTGTGGCCCCCGAGTTAGTCCAAGGACAAAGGAATTCCCAGTGGGAACAGGGATGGCAACGGGAATCCAGCTATCCGTGAGAGAAGGTTTGCTGGAGAATCAGAGGCGGAATGGCTGAGCCCTGGTTGTTACAGGAAGAGAGAAAGCGAAAATTAGAAGTTGAAGGGGAACCCCTGTTGCAAAGAGCAAGCGCGAGGGGTTTCACTTTTGTAGCCCTTCGATAAAGATATTTCATTAAAACCCCCCAAAATTTTCAAGGCCAAAATTTTTTCTGGGGTGGCCTTGGAAATTTTTTTTATTTTTTGTTTTTTTTCCGTGTTGTGTTTTTTTCTTTTTTCCTTTTTTTTTTTTTTTTTTTTATTTTTATTTTTTCCCCCTTTTTTGTGTTTTTTTTTTGACCGGAAAGCGGCGGCAGACGTGGCGGGGCCCGG
>CM019218.1:276734-355842 GCA_009741485.1 Malurus cyaneus samueli | reverse complement strand
GGAGCTGAACGGCATCCTACCCGACAGTCTGGTATACGGGCTAGCGCTGGGCCCAGATCGAGAAAGCGGTTAGGGGCGCCGCTTCCGATCTCTCTATCAATACGCGTCCCCAATCCCCACGGGCCGCTACATTCTCTCAGGTACGATGGTACCCAGACTTCTTATCGAGACTGGATATCGGTAAATCTGACATCTGGCCCTACTCAAAATTTAAGATCTGGCCTCCTTAATCCGGCAGAAAATGATTTCCAACTGGTGACCCTGGTGTTTGAAAGGTCTGACTTGCACGACACTAACGAAGGGGGTCACTTTTCTGCTTGTTGGGGGTCTGAGTGGGCTTCCGGGAGGTATACGAAGAACTAACACCTCCACAGGACACGGGAGAGATCATCGGTCTCCCCGCGGAAAATGAGGTTCACATACTTGGTAAGATGGAAACTAACGGCGGGGTAAAGGAGGCACCTTGCACACAGGAAACACTCCCTCTTGAACCGGTACTTAATTTTGAACCGGTAACACCTCCCCACCCATCCCCTAAACATAACGGGGACCCGATGCCCGAAGGAATCCCTAAGGTATCAGTCCCTGACAAGAATCCGGCTTGTCCATGTTGTGGGACTCGGGTGGGCAAGATGTTAGCTTTAATCGATCATCTTAAAAGATCCCATGGGATAAAGACAATCTGTTTCCAGTGTGCAAAGTGCGGGAGAGAGAACACTAACTTCCATAGTATCGCATGTCATGTTCCAAAATGTAAGGGAATGGGAATAACAGATTCGGCTGGGGAGTGGGTATGTGAGGTATGCGAAAGGAACTTTAATACAAAAATCGGCCTGGGACAGCATAAAAGATTGGCACATCCTGCATTCAGGAATCAAGAGAGAATTGCTGCTTCCCAACCTAGAATTACTTCCAGACGGGGGGATCACAAAAGATGTTGGACTAGGGAGGAGGAGGAACTGTTAATCGAATTGGTGGCTCGGTTCAGGGATGACAAAAATATCAACAAAACTATTGCAGAATTTATTCCCACAAAAACAGCTAAACAGATCAGCGATAAGAGGAGGTTGCTGCCCAACAACCCAGCTGAGGGAGAGGACAACATATCCGGGATGAGTCAACGCACCAGGAAAGCTGCCAGGGAGAAGACAATAGAGGGTGTGTGCGGCTCGCCTGAGACTCCAGCTGGTGTTGCAAGAAAGTTATCAGGAACGAGTCGTCTCCCTGACAACGGAGCTCGGCAGTTAACGACCGGTGGCCTGCAGAGGGAGTGTCAGCTACAGAGCCATTATCACTCCATCATAAGGAAATGGCTCTCATCAGAAACAATTACATCTTTTCCAGAAGCATTTCAGGACCTGCTTAACGGCCAGGAAATAACTTCTTCAATCAGGGAGGCAAGTGAGGAATGCTTCAGCCGCCTAGAGACAATAAGCCAGATAAGATCATTCACCCGGGAGAGAAGGAACAAAGGGACTCAGGGGTCCAGCGAAAGGAGACCACACCAAAAATGGATGAAGAAGAGAGCTGCCAAAAAAGGCAACTATCTTCGCTTCCAGCGTCTGTTCCATCTCGACAGAGGGAAACTTGCCAAGATTATCTTGGACGAGGTAGAGTGTGTATCTTGTGATATCCCACCTGGGGACATTTATTTAATTTTCAGTAACAGATGGGAACGCACCTGGGAACTTTCAAGGCCTTGGGACTTCCAAATTAAAGGGAAAGCCGACAATAGTGCTTTCAGAGACTTAATTACGGCCAAAGAAATTAAAAAGAATATACAGGAGATGAGCAATGCCTCTGCTCCCGGTCCGGATGGGATCACTCTAGGGGACATTAAGAAAATGGACCCTGAGTACTCCCGGACCATGGAAATGTTTAATATATGGTTAACAACTGGAAAGATCCCTGATCTGGTAAGGGGATGCAGAACGGTGCTGATACCTAAGTCAACTGCGCCGGAACGCCTGAAGAACATTAACAACTGGAGGCCAATTACAATTGGTTCTATCCTGTTGAGACTGTTCTCCAGAATTCTGACAGCGAGGTTGACTAAGGCATGCCCCTTAAACCCAAGGCAAAGAGGCTTTATCAAAGCGCCTGGCTGCTCAGAAAATCTAAAACTCCTGCAAACCCTAATTCGATCTGCAAAGAAAGAGCACAAACCCTTAGGTGTTGTTTTTGTGGATATCGCTAAGGCTTTTGACACCGTGAGCCACGAACACATATTACACGTCTTACAAGAGAGGAAGGTCGACCCCCACATTGTTGGTCTGGTGAAAAATATGTACGAGAACATCACCACATATATCGCCACCGACAAAGCTGACACTGATCGTATTCAGCTACGAGTGGGAGTTAAACAAGGCGACCCCATGTCTCTCTCTTGTTTAATCTGGCTATGGACCCACTAATACGCAAGCTGGAGGAGACCGACAATGGATTCCACCGTGGAAGAAAGCAAGCAGCGTCACGGCAATGGCGTTTGCGGACGATCTCGTCTTGCTCAGCGACTCCTGGGACAGCATGAGAAAGAATATAGAAATATTAGAGGCCTTTTGCAATCTCACCGGTCTTAAAACACAGGGGGAGAAGTGTCATGGCTTTTTCATCAAGCCAACTAAAGACTCATACACCATCAACAACTGCGACGCCTGGACCATCAACGGCACCCCCCTGAACATGATCGACCCCGGGGACTCAGAAAAATATCTGGGCCTGCGGATTGACCCGTGGACTGGGGTAGCAAACCACGACCTATCTGGGAAAATTGAGCTCTGGCTGCAACGCATCAGCAAAGCTGCACTCAAACCTCTGCAGAAGATTGAAATCCTCAGGACTTACACCATCCCTCGACTGATCTACCTGGCCGACCACCTTGAAGTAAAAGCAAACCTCCTCGAATCGCTCGATCTGAAAATCCGATCGACAGTTAAAGAGTGGCTGCACTTACCTGCCTGTACCTGTGACGCCATCTTGTACTCAGGCACAAGAGACGGCGGTTTGGGCATCATTAAATTGGCTGGTCTAATCCCTAGCGTACAGGCCCGGCGACTACATAGACTCGCTCAATCGTCGGATGACACTTTGAAGGAGTTCCTGGACAGGGAACAAATAGAAAAAGCATATGAAAAGTTGTGGGTTCAAGCTGGGGGGGATAGGGAAGGGTTACCATCAATATGGGAAGTCAAGCCACTACAGGTATCAGCTGTGCCATATAGTGCAGAAAGTGATTCAGAGTGGGAAGCGCCATCCTTAAAAAACAAATTCCCTAAACCTTGTGATCTGAAAAAATTAGAATTTACCAAATGGACCAAATTATTGTCCCAAGGCCGGGGATTAAAAATTTTGAAATGACACGACTAGTAATAATTGGCTGCAAAATTATAGGGGCATACCTCACAGAAAACTCTTAACAGCGTTACAATTACGGGCTAATGTTTACCCCACCAGAGAGTTCCTGGCCAGAGGCCGTCAAGATAAGTACATCAAGTCATGCAGACACTGCGGTGCGGACAACGAGACCTGCGCCCACATCATCGGCAGCTGCCCGGTCACGCAGAACGCGAGGATCAAAAGGCACAACTACATCTGCGAGGTGCTTTCCAGAGAGGCAAAAAGGAAGGACTGGTTGGTGTTTCAGGAGCCGCACCTGAGGGATTCCAACAAGGAACTGTTCAAGCCTGACTTGGTGTTTGTTAAGGATGACAAGGCCCCAGTGGTGGTGGACGTGACAGTGCGGTACGAATCTACCCTAACTTCGCTTGAGGAGGCCGCCGCCGAGAAGGTTGCCAAGTACCAACACCTTGTGGACGAGATTAAGGAACTTACCAACGCGAAGGACGTTGTTTTTGTGGGTTTTCCACTGGGGGCAAGAGGGAAATGGTTCAGTAAGAACTCTGAACTATTGGAAACTCTGGGCCTCGCCAGAACAAGGCGAGAGAAGGTTGCCCGGTCTCTGTCTACGGTTGCACTTACATCATCCGTAGACATTGTACATATGTTTGCGAGTAGATCTAGGAACTGTGACGGGTAGCACAATTATTTTTCATTTTCTGTAAACTGTTATTTCACTTTTTTTACATTTCTCAATAAAGTTGCGACGGGTGTTAGGGACGCAGGGCAGCCACAAGCCAGTAGCAGAAAAGCCAGAAGGTCGCGGATGGTAAGTAGGGACAGGACTTAATATTCTATCGCGTCAACTACCACCAAATTTGGACTTTCTAACCGGATTTGTCGAGGTGGACGGGCCACCTTTACTTAACCCGGAAAAGAACATTATTTGATCTTCGTATGTGTCGATAAATGCAATGCCTCGTATTCTTAATTATGACGCGCATGAATGGAATGTTACGAAGATCCCACTTCCCTACCTACTATCAGCGAAACCCGCCAAAGGGAACGGCTTGGCGGTCCAGCGGGGAAAGAAGACCCTGTTGGCTTGACTCTAGTCTGGGCGCTGGAAGAGACATGAGGAGGTTAGTAGAATAAAGTGGAGGCCGGGCTGCGCGCTCGGCGGTGCGGGGCGACTCCGCCCTGCCGGCGTCCCGGCCCTCGTGAAATACACTACTTCTGATCGTTTTTTCAACTTACCGGTAGGCGGGGGGGCGAGCCCAGAGGGGGGCTCTCGCTTCTGGCGCCCAAGCGGCGGCGCGCGCCGGCCGCGACGCTCCGGAGGACGCGGCAGGTGGGGGTTTGACTGGGGGCGGTACACCTGTCAAGCGTAAGCAGGTGTCCTTAAGGCGAGCTCAGTGAGGACGGAACCTCCCGCGGAGCGAAGGGCAACAAAAGGGCTCGGTTGATCTGATTTTCAGTACGAATACAGACCGTGAAAGCGGTGGCCTCACGATCCTTCTGGCTTTTTGGGTTTTAAGCAGGAGTGTCAGAAAGTTACCACGGGATAACTGGCTTGTGGCGGCCAAAGTCGTTTCATGCGACGTCGCTTTTTTTATCCTTCGGATGTCGGCTCTTCCTATCATTGTGAAGCAGATTCACAAGGCGTTGGATGTTCACCCACTAATAGAACGTGAGCTGGGTTTAGACCGTCGTGAATCAGGTTAGTTTTCCCTACTGATTGATGTGTTGTTGCAATAGTAACCTGCTCAGTACGAGAGGAACGCAGGTTCAGAACCCCTGGTGCGTGCGCTGCTGATGAGCACTGGCGCGGAGGCTTACCATCTGCGGGCTTATGACTAACGCCTCTAAGTCAGAATCCCGCCTAGACGTAGCGATTACCGCGCGCCGCCGGAGCCTCGGTGGGCTCGCGATAGCGGCGCCCGCCCTCGGGCGGGCCCGGTGCGGCCGGAGCGCCGCTCGTGGTTCGGGACGGAGGGTGGACAGATGCGGCGCCGCCTCTCCCCCGTCGCGTACCGCATGATCGTGGGGACACCCGCGCTAATCTCGGTAGCGACTCTGATTCTGGGTTCAGGGTTTCTACGTAGCAGAGCGCTCCCTCGCTCCGATTATTGAGAATCAGCCCTCGACACAGCTTTTGTCGCTCGACTCTACGAGCGACCGAGCGCGGCGCGCGCGGCGCTCCGGTCGGTTCGCCCTCGGTGCGCGCGGCGCTTCCGGGTGCGGCTCGTCCTTCCTTCCTTCCTTCTCGAGGGGCCTTCTCGGCGGGCGGGCCGAGGCCGACGGGCGGCCTCGGTCGCGCGGCGCGCGTGCGCCCGGCTCTCGCGTGCGTGGGGTCCGCCTTCGCGCCCTCAACCCGCGGGCTTCAGGGGCCGGGCAGCCGCCAAGGGCCTCGTGAGAGCGCTCGCTCCGAGAGACGGGCCCCCCGCGGGCCGCCGCGCGCGGCCTCGAACTTCCCTCCGCGCGGGTCCCGGGCCCGACGCGCGCGGCGGGGAAGCCGGGCCGTGCCGGTCGCAGGCGGCGGCCGCGGGCGGCGGCGGGCCTCCTTACCGCGGCGGCGGCGGGTGCAGGAGGGGGGTCCGTCACGCTGCCGTCTCTGGGCGGCGGGGTAGACCGGTGCTCGCGGGCGCGGGGCGCGCGCGGCGGGCGGCGGCGCGCGCGGGCGCGGCGCGGCGGGGACTCGGCGCGGCGCGGGCCCGCGGGGCGCGGCGCGAGTCCCGTCCGTGCCGCCCTCGTTCCGGCGTGGCGTGGACCTGTTTCGCTGGCCGCACTTGGCGACCTGGCGCGAGTCGCCGGGTAGACCTGTCGTCCCCCCGTGTTGGCGCTGGGTAGGACCGGCTGTCCGCTGGCCGCACTGGTGGCCTGGCGCAGCGCGGGCTGGGTAGGACCTTGTCCCTCCTGGCGCTGGGTTAGACCGGCTGTCGGCGGGCCGCACTTAGCGCCTGGCGCCGAGTCGCCGGGTAGACCTGTCGTCCTCCGTGGCGCTGGGTAGACCGGCTGTCCGCCGGCCGCCAACTTGGCGCCCTGGCGCCGAGTCGCCGGGTAGACCTTCGTACCCCCGTCTGTGGCGCTGGGTAGACCGGCTGTCCGTCGGCCGCACTTTGGTGCCTGGGCGCAGCGGGGCTGGGTAGAACCTGTCTGTCCTCTGGTGGCGCTGGGTGACGTACTGTCGGCGGCCGCACTTGGTGCCGGTCGCGAGTCGCCGGTAGACCTGGTCTCCCCCGTGTGGCGCTGGTAGACGGCTGTCGGCGGCCGCACTTGGGCCTTGGCGCCGAGTCGCCGGGTGACCTGTCGTTCCCCCGTGTGGCGCTGCGGAGACCGGCTGTCGGCGCCGCACTTGGCGCCTGGCGCCGAGTCGCCGGGTTATACCTTGTCGTCCCCCGTGTGGCGTGGGTAGACCGGGCTGTCCGCGGCCGCACTTGGTGCCTGGCCTACCGGGGCTGGGTAGACCTGTCGGTCTCTGTGGCGGCTGGGTAGACGTACTGTCGGCGGCCGCACTTGGTGCCGGGCGCCGAAGTCGCCGGGTAGACCTGTGTCCCCCGTTGTGGCCGCTGGGTAGGACCGGCTGTCGGCGGTGCCGCATCTGGCGCCTGGGCCGAGGTCGCCGGGTAGACCTGTCGTCCCCGTGTGCGCTGGGTTTAGACCGGCTGTCCGCGGCCACGCACTTGGTGCCTGGCGGCAGCGGGCGGTAGACCTGTCGTCCTCCGTGCCTGGGTAGACGTACTGTCGGCGGCTCGCACTGGTGCCTGGCGCCGATGTTCGCGGTTAGACTGTTCGTCCCGTGTGGCGCTGGTAAGACCGACTGTCGGCCCGTGGCCGCATTGGTTGCCTGTCCCCGACTTCGCCGGGCTAGACCTGTCTCCTCTGCGGAGCTGGGTAGACCTCTTGTGTTCTTCTGGCTTGCTGCCCGCCCGGCGAAGCGCCGCCTCGGTGGAACTCGTTGTCTGTCTGCAGACGCTTGGGTAGGGACCTGTTCTCGTTTTGCGGCTTGGCGCTGGGTAGCCTGTCGTCACCTCCTCAGTGCGCTGGGCCACGCGCCGCTGGTAGCCTGTTGTATCTTCTGGGTAGACCTGTTAGTATTGGGGTGGGGGGGCGGGGCGGCCTTGTGCCGCTGGGTAGACCTGGGTTTGTTCAAAACCCTTATGGTAGACTTTTGTCATTTGGGGGGGGGGGCGGCCTGTGCGCTGGGTAGACCTGTTGTCATCTTATGGGGGTATGTTGCCTTTAAAAAGGCCAGTTTTTAATAATACACAGACACATTTAAGGGGCTAAAAAAGGCGTTTTACCTCGGTATTTGGGATCCAGGTGCACAAACTCGATGGCCAGAAAGCACCCCGTGTACAAGCACGGGTACAAGTTTTATAGAGTTCTAGGGAAATTGCATATCTATCTAAGATTCCCCCATAAAGAAACATAACAAATGCAGTAATTGTTCCCCTTTCTAATGAGTCCCCCCCCAGATGAGGGCCAGAGCTCAGTTTACACAAGATGTTCTGGACAGAGAAGGCTTCACCCAAGGCTGGTAGGGCCTCGGGTTTAGATAGCAACAGGGTACACTGACTCTTCCTTGGGATGTTTGGTCTCTCTTGCCCAGCCAGAACGCCTAAACTAAGCTGGAATATCAGCTCAGGAATTTACAAGCATGTGGGCCTAAGGGGTACAGTTCGGATGCATAGAGGGTACAGAGAAAGCCGTAAAAAGGAAAAGCAAAAAAATCATCAGGCTTCAGGTAGACCTGTTGTCATTGGGGGGGGGGGCGCTGGTGCCGCTGGGGTAGAACCTGTTGTCACCTTTTATGGGAGACCTTTTGTCATTTGGCGGGGGCGGCCTGTGCCGCTGGGTAGACCTTGTCATCTTCTGGTAGACCTGTTGTCATTTCGGGTGGCGGGGCGCCCATGTGCCGCTGGTAGACTGTTTCCCCTCTGTGGTTTAGACCTGTTTGTCATTGGGTGGGGCGCGGCCTGCTGCCGTTGGGTTAGACCCTGTTGTCGTCTGAGGCCGTGGTTCTGACCTGTCTCCTTGCCGCCACTTTGCGCCTGACGATGGGCGCTGGGTAGGGACCCGTTGCTTTTTCGTTGTGGGTAGACCTACTGTCCTCGGCCGCGACTTGGTCACCTGGCCAAAGGGAAGCGGTTGGGTAGACCTGTTTGCCCTGATCGTGCTGGCGCCGGGCTGCAAGTGGCCTGTCCTGCCGCCGCTCTACGCGCCCCCGTCCCCTCCCCGCCTCGCCCGACCGCTCCCGACGAGGGAAGGAGGGAGCCTTTGAGAAGCGGCGGCGTTTGCCACGCCCTACCGTTGCCCGACAGAACGGCAGCTGTCACTCTGTAAGCCCCGGCTCCCGGCTCTCAAGAAGCCTGGCTCGTCCCTTGCCCGGCTTCCCGCTTCATTCTGCTCGGCTGCTCCCCCCACCAGCTGCGGGGCCCGTCACAGCCCTACCTCGGAAGGCAGGCTCCCGCCTGGCTCACCGAACGCCCTGGGCCTGCCTGGGCGCCAGCTGCTCCTCCCCTGCTGCTGCTGGCAGTGTGAACTGGCTGGTGGACCCTGGGCGTGGCGGAAATTGACCTGAGGCCGTCGCCAGGAGCTGGTGGCCGTTAGAGGAGGGCGGGGCCGACGCCACCTTCGATGGCCATAAGACAAAGGGGAGGGGGAGCGGGAGAGCACACTTGAAATGACACTGAGAGAGAGAGAGTGTGTGCGTTGCGCAGCGCGACGTTGTGTCTCTGCGTCATTATCTGTCTGTGTCTCTCTCTTCTGTGTAAGCACGGGCCCGGGGGCCGCCGCTTGGTTGCCGGGCTCCAGCAGGGCTGGGCACGGAGTCGCCGCCGCTCGGCTGGGGTGCGGGGCGCCCAAGAGCTCCGCCGACCGTGAAAGCAGCGAGCCAAAAGCTGGCCGCTGGCCGGGGGCTCTGCAAGGGGGAGGGTGGGTCGCGGCCAGCCGTGCCGGGCCGTTGTGCTGGGAGGCGGCCCTAAGCGGACTGCGAGCAGCAAGACCCTCTTGACCAAGCCCCCCCCCCCGAGTGTGGAATGCACGAGCCCCAAGGCAGGATCGCCGGCCGCCGGGCTTGCCCTGCCGTCCCGGGCTCTGCCGGGAGGCGTAACCCGGCGAGCCGGGGGCGGCAGCTTCGTGCCGGGCTCCAGCACCTGGCACGGAGTCGCCGCCGCTCTCCTGTGGGGCGTGGCGGGCGCCCAAGACTCCGCCGACCGTGAAAGCCCGGCCTGAAAGCCGGCCACCGGCCTCCCGGCCCCGGGCTCTGTTTGGAGGCTGGGTATGGCCGAGCCAGGGGCTGGCAGCTCCGTGCCAAGTTCTGGCCGCAACTCCACGCCTCCCCTTCCTACGCTGTTCCCTAGAGGAGGTGTTTGTGCGGCACGGAGCAGTCTGGGTGCACACGTGGGGCCAAAAAAATTAAAATAAAAAAAATTAAAAATAAAAAGAAAGATAAAGTAATCCCACAAAATATGATCCTCTTTGTTAAGTTTCTTATTCGAAGCGCAATAAATACCAATTCTTACCAAAGAAAGTTTGATGTTTCTGAAACGTTTATTGATCTCGGAACACGGCTTTTCTGCAGGAGGCGCGGCTAGAGCCGTCCGGCACCGGGCGTGCTCCGGGCCCGAGACGGCAACACGATGCCTGGTCTACCCGGCTCCGGGGCCGGGCGCCTGCCCGGAAGCCGCCGGCGGGGCGTGGGGGAGCGGCCCGGCCGGAGGAGGAAGAGGTCTACCCCGGCTCCCGTCGCGTGATCGGATCGGCCGGTGACCCCGGCTCCGGGGGCGGCCAGGTATTCCGGCTCCGGTGGCGGGCCAGGTTCTAACCCAGCTCCGGGGGCGGCCAGGTCTTACCCCGAGACTCGGGGACCGCCAGTCTTACCCGGCTCGGGGGCGGCCAGGTCTACCCGGCTCCGGGGGCGGCCAGGTCTACCCAGGCTCCGGGGGCGGCCAGGTCTACCCCGGCTCGGGGGCGGCCAGGTCTACCCCGGCTCGGGGGCGGCCAGGTCTACCCCGGCCCCGGGGGCGGCCAGGTCTACCCGGGCTCCGGGGGGCGGCCAGGTCTACCCCGGGCTCCGGGGGCGGCCAGGTCTACCCCGGCTCCGGGGGCATGTGGCGGCCAGGTCTACCCGGCTCGGAGGGCGGGCCAGGGATCTAAAACCGGGCTCCGGACGGCCAGGTCTACCCCGGCTCCGGGGGCGGCCAGGTCTACCCGGGCTCCGGGCGCGGCCCCGCGGGAGGCGGGCGGGCCCGCCCGAAGCCGCCGGCGCGGCGCGGAGGCGGTGCTTCGGTGGGAGGACGAACAGGTCTTACCCCGGCTCCGGCGGGACTTGGGCCGTTTCCGGCAGCACGGGTAGCTTTTCCCCGCCGGCCCCGGAAGTTCACCAAGGGGTCGCTGTTTTGGGCTGCTCCAGTTGCGTCATGGTGAAGGCGGCGTGCTCTAGCGCGCCGCCCCGGTCGCCTTGCCTTTCGATTTCTCTTGGAGGCAGTCTCGGGCCTCGGACTCGTCTGTCCCGTATTATGGAGCGAGTGAGGGTCCGCGTCCCGAGATCCGTGTTGTCAGTCGCCGAAAGGCCCCCGAAGAGGTTGGTGGGGGGACTAGAGTCGCGTTGGCTCGGTTCCCGGTTCCACGGAGTGGTGGAGGGCGATGGGCCAAGGCCGAAGGAACGATGTTGCGAGTGTGCGTTTGCGAGCCTCGGTGAGAGGGCGAGAGAGTACGTTTGCCGGCTTTGCGAAGCGTTGGGGGCACCCCGGGCGGAGCTGGCGGCGCCTCGTCCTTTTTTTTTCTTGCCCGGCCTCCGGCCGGCGGCTGCCGGTCGTTGGTGGACAAGGGAGGGGGTCCCCACGTTGGATGGTTAGGCGGCGAGGCGGCGGCGCTCGTCCTCTTTTTTTCTTGCTGGCTAAGGCCGGGACCCGCTCGACGGGCGTTGTTTTTTGGCTGCCGGTTTCTTGGTGCGGTGGCCGGCAGCCTGGGCAAAGGCCGGTGGGGCCTCGCGGCCCCTGCCTTTCCCTGCGACACCGCCCCCGAGGACGGCCCGGGTTGGGCTGAGGGTGTCGGCGCCTCGTTCGTTCCCCGCTCCCGGCTTGCGGCAGCCGAGTCGGAGTGTTACGGGAGCCGTCGGGTTGGGGCGCGCGGCCTTTGCCTCGGCTCGACCGGTTGCTCGAGGGGCTCGTGTGCGACGGGGAGTCGGCCGATGATGGCGGATGAGGGCGGGGTGGCGGCGTCCCCGTCCCCGCCGTGTGTTTTTTTGTCGTCCCCCTTCCCGGGCCTTAAGCCGGGGACCCGCGTTAGCGCGGCGGAGTCGTTCAGGATCGGCGGCCGGCCATCGTGACCCGTCGGGCCGGCCGCCGAGCGTGGACCGGAACCCGACAGGAAAGAGTCGCGAGTGCGCCCGGCATGTCTGCGTGCGAGCGGCGGCGCCTCGCCCTTCCCTTTTTTTTATTCCATCCGGCAGGAGTGGCGTGGAAAGCCGCTATGCTGTGGGGAGGCCGTGGTGTCTTGGCCTGCCTCCGGCTGCCGCGGGTTGTTTGCCGGCGAGCTGGGGTTGCGAGACGCGTCCGTTTTTTTTTTTTTTTCCCTTAGTCTGCCGGTTGCGGCGTGAAGTGGGGGTCGCTCCGCCCGGCCTATTTTTTTTTTTTCCTTGCTGGCCTTAAGCGCGGCACCGAGAAGCACGTCCGACGAGGTGTGCGGGCCCCGCGAGAGTGTGAAGGGGAAAGAAAGCCAGAGAAGAAGCACGAGAAAAAACCGTGGGGGAAGAGAAGGGGAGCGAGAGGCGCGCGGCCTCGCCCCCGCCCCCGCGGGCCCGCGACCCCCCGCGGCCTAGCGCTGGGGTCGCGCGACGCGAGCGTGTGTGCTTATTGTCTCTTGGCGTGCCGAGTCCCCAGGACTTTTCGGAGGGACGCCGAGCCGACTTGCCGTGAGGCAGAGGCGAAAGCCGGTGGCCCGCGGCTCGGTCGTTGGCGCTTGTTTTCTTTTTTGCCGCCGCCAGAAAGGGGTTCTCGGAGTAGCGGGGGAGCGCGCCTGCCGCCGCCCCCCCTCACCGCCGGGTCCCGCCCAGCTTGTCGCTCCCGCTGCGGGGAACCGTGGGCTTCCGGAGCCGGGTCGGGTGGCGGCACCTCCCGCGCTCGGTCCGACGTGACCGATCCGGAAAAGCCGCGAGCGTCCGCCGGCGTCCGGCGGCCTCGGGCGCGCTCCGCTCGCTCGCACCGCACGCGGAGCCGCGGCTCGCGTCTGTCCGCCGCCGCCTTGCACCGATGGCGGGCCGGCCGCGTTATGGAAACGGCGCGTTGCCGGGCTGCCGTCGCCGTTCCAGGGAAGCGTGGCCGTGGGGCCGTGGTCGCCGTTTCCCGCGGCGCCTCTTTTCTTTATCTCCCGCTCTTCTTTCCGACGATCGATGAGGCTTTTCGGGTCGCGTCGGAGAGGGCCCCCGGCGGGCCGGCTCCTCCGGGCTCTCCGTCACGGGGCAGCCGCGGGTGTCCGGTGCTCGGGCAGGGCGGTTCCTCTCCAATTTCGCTTCCCGTCGCAGGCGAGGTGTGCCCCCTCCCCGCTGTCGGGGGGGTCTTCACGTCCCCGGCTGATGTGACGGCCGCGTGGCCCGCGAGCCTTCAGGTGTCCCGAAACACGCGAGGCACCGGTGCCGGGCCTGGTCCGGGTTTTTGGCCCCGTGGTGCGGGTCCAAGCGAGCGGCGCCGGGCGGTGGTGGGCTTGGCTCTAAAGGCGAAGAGACGGTGAGAGAGAGGGCTGCTATCGCCACGCGACCGGACGGTGGAAAGAGCCCCCCGCGCTCGTTAGCCGCGCCGCCGCCTGCCGCAGAGCGAGCCTCCCGGCCAATGGGAGCGCCTCGGGTCCGGGCCGCGCCGCCTCGTCGGGTCGCTGTCTCCTTCTGCACGTCCTGATACTTTTTCCCGTGCGGGCGAGGCCGAGTCTCGACGGGGCGCGTGCCCCCGAGAGAGGCCACCCGAAGGGAAAGGGGCTGCGACCGCCGTGCCCGCGCCGTTGTCCGAAGGCGAAAAAAAAACGCAAACGCCGTAAAATCGAGCTGCGCGCGGCTCCCGGCTCCTTCCCGCGGCGTGCGGAGGACGCCGCCGGGGTCGTGCCGTCGCCGCCGTTCCCCGCCCCAGCGCGCCGCCCCCTCTCGGAGGGCGCGCCGGCGTCGGCCGCCGCCGCTGCCGGTGCCCGTCGCGCCCATGCCGCCACCGTCGCGTGCCAGTTGATGCCGCTTCCCGCGGGTCGGAGACAGCGTGAAAGAGCCGGCGGTCGGGTTGGCAGGGCGGCGACCGGGGCCGGGCGCGCGTCGGCGGCCGCGGTCCGCGCCGCCGCGGGTGGCGGCTACCTGGTGATCCTGCCAGTTAGCATATGCTTGTCTCAAAGCTAGCCATGCATGTCTAAGTACACACGGGCGGTACAGTGAAACTCGAATGCTCATTAAATCAGTTTATGGTGCGGTCCTTGGTGGTCGCTCCTCTCCCGCTCCTTGATAACTGTGGTAATTTAGAGCTAATACCATTTGCCGACGAGCGCCGACCTCCGGACGCGTGCATTTATCAGACCAAACCAACCGGGCCGCCCGGCAGCTTTTGGTGGACCTCTAGATAACCTCGAGACCGATCGCACGCCCCGCGGGCCGGCCGACGACCCATCGATGTCTGCCTATCAACTTTCGATGGTACTGGTCTGTGCCTACCATGGTGGACACGTGGTGACGGGAATCAGGGTTCGATTCCGCGAGAGGGAGCCTGAGAAAACGGCTACCACATCAAGGAAGGCAGCAGGCGCGCAAATTACCCACTCCCGACCCGGGGAGGTTGTAGTGACGAAAAATAACAATTACAGGACTCTTTCGAGGCCCTGTAATTGGAATGAGTCGCACTTTAAATCTGAGCGAGGATCCATTGGAGGGCAAGTCTGGTGCCAGCAGCCGCCAGGTAATTCCAGCTCCAAATAGCGTATCTTAAAGTTGCTGGCATGTTAAAAGCTCGTAGTTGGATCTTTGCGGATCGAGCTGCGCGTCCGCCGCGAGGCGAGCCACCGCCTGTCCCAGCCCCTGCCCTCTCGGCGCCCCTCGATGCTCTTAGCTGAGTGTCCGCGGGGCCCGAAGCGTTTACTTGAGAAAATTAGAGTGTTCAAAGCAGGCGGCCGCCGGTCATACTGCAGCTAGGAATAATGAATAGGACTCGGTTCTATTTTGTTGGTTTTCGGAAACGGGGCCATGATTAAGAGGGACGGCCGGGGGCATTCGTATTGTGCCGCTAGAGGTGAAATTCTTGAACCGGCGCAAGACGGCCTAGAGCGAAAGCATTTGCCAAGAATGTTTTCATTAATCAAGAACGAAAGTCGGAGGTTCGAAGACGATCAGATACCGTCGTAGTTCCGACCATAAACGATGCCGACTGGCGATCCGGCGGCGTTATTCCCATGACCCGCCGGGCAGCTCCCGGGAAACCCAAGTCTTTGGGTTCCGGGGGGAGTATGGTTGCAAAGCTGAAACTTAAAGGAATTGACGGAAGGGCACCACCAGGAGTGGAGCCTGCGGCTTAATTTGACTCAACACGGGAAACCTCACCCGGCCCGGACACGGACAGGATTGACAGATTGAGAGCTCTTTCTCGATTCCGTGGGTGGTGGTGCTGGCCGTTCTTAGTTGGTGGAGCGATTTGTCTGGTTAATTCCGATAACGAACGAGACTCTGGCATGCTAACTAGTTCGCGACCCCGAGCGGTCGGCGGTCCAACTTCTTTAGAGGGACAAGTGGCGTTCAAGCCACCCGAGATTTGAGCATTTAACAGTCTGTGATGGCCCTTTAGATGTCGGGGCGCACGCGCGCTACACTGACTGGCTCAGCTTTGTGCCTACCCTCGCCGGCAGGCGCGGGTAACCCGTTGAACCCCATTCGTGATGGGATCGGGGGATGTGCAATATTTCCCCCGTGAACGAGGAATTCCCAGTAAGTGCGGGTCATAAAGCTCGCGTTGATTAAGGTCCCTGCCCATTGTACACACCGCCCGTCGCTACTCCGATTGGATGTTTAGTTGAGGTCCTCGGACGGCCCCGGCGGCAGTCGGCCACGGCCTTGCCGGGAGCGCTCGAGAAGACGTCGAAACTTGGACTATCTAGAGGAAGTAAAAGTCGTAACAAGGTTCCGTAGGTGAACCTGCGCCGAAGGATCATTTACCGGGGGCTCGCGAGGCCCGCTCCGTTTGTCGATAACGGCTCGGCGCGCCCCCAAGGCGGCCTCGCCGTTCCCGGGGAAGGCCGCACGCCCTCTCCCCCGCGTCGGCGGGCGGCTCCGGCCGCCCCGACACGCCCCCTAGCGCCGCGCGCGCCGCCCAGAGAGACACGAAGGGGCGCGCGGCGCCGGACGGCGGAGGCGGAAGAAGGGGCTGGGGGGAAAACCCGCGCGCAGGGCGCTTCCCCGCCCAAACCCCCGACCCCCTCCCCCGACCCCGCGTCGTCCGTCGCCGGTCCCTGTCCCCGCCGGAGAGCGGGCAGGCGGCCGGCCCGGAGCCCTCGCAGCCGCGCCGCGCGCCGTCGAACGCGGTCGCCGGGTTTCTTCGTACCCCCGCTCGCCTGCGCGCGCGGGCGCGCGGGCCCCGGTCCCTCCGTCCCGGCTCTCCGTCCTCGGCGCGGCGGGCCGCTTGCGTGCGGGAGGGAGGTGTCGTTCGGTACGGCCCTCCCGGAGGCGCTGCGCGGGCGCCCCTTCCCCTCGTCTCCGTCGCTCGGCGTGCGGGGACAGGCGGCGGAGGAACGGGGCGGCCCGACGCGGGGACCGCCTTTCCGGGGCCGCTTGGAGGTGGGGGCGACTCTCACCGCCGCGACCCTGCCCGCCACCGGAGCGCGGGCTTAGCCTTCCCGGCTAAGAGTCCGCTCCCGGTCCGGAACGGTCCCGCGCGCGGAGAACCTCGAAGGGGGGGTCGGGCTCTCGGAGCGTCCAGTGGCGCCCGCGCGCCCGCGCGGGCGCGGGCCGCGCGAGGGAAGGGAAATCCGCCGGCCGCCGGAGCGGGGCGGCGCGAGGCTCTCGGTCGCCGCGGATCGCGTCCCCCGGCGGCCTGGCGGGGCGGGCCAGCCGCGGCGGTCCTCATCGGGCGCAGCGCCGGGCTACTGAGGGGAACCCGGGGCCCCGAGAAGGGACGCCGCGGTGATGCGAGCGGATGTCGGGGCGCCCCCGCGGGAGGCGCTCCCCCGATGGGCGGCAGCGGGGAGGCACCACCGCGGGGCCATCGCAGGTCGGTTTCCCTCGCCCCAGGCCGGGTAACCCAGCGCTCCGCGCCTCGGCGGCCCCGAAGCCGCCCCTCGGCGTCGTCCACACGTCGGGGGCGGCCAGAGCTCGCGTAGGCCGGCGGAGATTTTAAAGACTCGGCGGCTTCGGGCGCGCGGCCTTTCCCCCGCCGCGGCGCGACGGCGGTCGCGGCTGTGGGACGGGGGCGGGGCCGGACGGCGGCGCCGGCGCCATCCAGGGTTGGGTAGGGAGCTGCTCCCGCCGATTCCCCACCCTGGGGCGGCCGAAACCGCCGCCCGCGCTCTCGGTCGTCGTCGACGCCGTTCCCCGCCGACGGCGCGGCCGGGCGGCCGCGTCGTGCCGGGAGGGGCGCCCTCCCCCCTCTCCGCGGAAAACCGCGTCTCGGCGGGAGAGGACAGCGGGCGCGATGGCGCGGTTCGGCCGCGGGCCGACCGGACCCGCTTCGCTTCTCGACCGGGCACGATGGCGCCGGGCGGGAGCGCGTGCTCCCGCCTTCCTCCTGGTCGGCGGGTTCCGCGGCCGCCGGGCCCGCCCCTTGCGCTCCCTTCCTCGAACCCGCCGCCGGCGGGCTTGTGGCTCGCGCGCCGCTCGGCGGCGCCGGCCGCGCTTCTTCCCTCACGCGGGCCTTCCCTCGAACCCGCAACCCCGGCGGCGCCGTCCGCCGCCCGCGCCGCCTCCCCGGCCTGAAAGCGCACCCGCCGCCCGGGCGGACGAGCCGCTCGGGCGGTTCCCTCCGTCGCCGGAGGTCGGCGTGTGCGGGCGACCCCCGGGCGAGCGGTGGCGTCGCCGCTCGGCGGGTGGTGTCCTTCCCTCCCCGAGCGCGGGGAGGGGGGACGGTCGGCCTGAGGCGGCCGATCGTCCGCGCGCCGCAGGTCCCTGCTCGGGGCTCTGCCCGTCGCTTCCCCGTCGCCCTTCCCGGCCGCGTGTGGGCCGAACGGAGGCGTTGCCGGGCGGCCGCTTGGGGGCGCCGCAGCGCCCGGTCGCGTGGAAACGAGGAGAGCGGGCGTCGCCCCCCGGCTCCAGCGCCGCACGCTCGCGCGGGCGCTTGCTCGCGGAGGGGCTTCGACGGTGCCGAAGCGGCGGGCGGCGGTCCGGGAGGGGCGGCCGGCGTCGGCGGCGTATCCGCCGGCCGGCGGGCTCGGGTGCTCGCGATGCCGGCTCGGCTCCCGGCGCGTCCGCCTCCGGCGTTTCGGCGGCGGAGCCGGCCGCGGGGAGCTCTCCTCGCGGCGGGCGGAAAAAGCGGCTCCCGCGGGCGGGGCCGCGCGTCGCGAGGCGGAGCCGGCGTCGCCGATGCGTCTCGGGTGCGTCGGTCGCCGGGGAGAGAAGCGGGTCCGCTGCGCGGCGCGGCTGGTGCGCTCCGGCAAGCCAGGCGGCGTAGCGGCGAAAGGAAGCCGAAAGGAGAGCGCGAGCGTGCGGGGCGGCGGGTCGCGGCCCGCGGCGCAGGCGCGCGCCGCTCGCGCGCGCGCCTTCGTCCCTGTGAACGAGAGGGCGGGCGGGTTCCGGTTACGTTCCTCCGCGGTCCGGCGCGCGCGCAGCCTCCTCCGGAGGCCGGGCCGAGCCCGGGCGCCCGGGCCGCCTCCGAAGAGCGGCGCTCGAGGCGGCGTCTCCCCTCGCGGGGGGAGGCGGTCGGGAGCGCGGGTTCCCCCGCCTTTTTGGCCCGCCCTTCGGAGCGTTCCGTGGGCTTAATTTTTTTTCCCCCTCCGTTTCTTTGTGCTCGTACGGTCTTGAGGCGAGGTGCATCGTCTCGCCGACAAAGGGGGGCCGCTCCACGCGAGCGGTCCCGGCCCCTCCGCGCGCGCGGGGTCGGTGCCGAAAAACGAGACAACTCTTAGCGGTGGATCACTCGGCTCGTGCGTCGATGAAGAACGCAGCTAGCTGCGAGAATTAATGTGAATTGCAGGACACATTGATCATCGACACTTCGAACGCACTTGCGGCCCCGGGTTCCTCCCGGGGCTACGCCTGTCTGAGCGTGGCTTGACGATCAATCGCCGTCCGTGGGGGGGGCGCGGGGCCACCCGCTCCCCCCCCGCGGCGGCGCGGCTGGGGTCGCCTCGCAGGCCCGTCGCCCGCGGCCGCCGTGCCGCGCAGGGCCTTCGTCCCCCTAAATGCAGACTCGGGGAGCGCTCCGTAGCTTCCCGCTCCCGGAGCGAGCCGCTGGGGCGGAGCTCGTCCTCGCCGGGAGCCGCTCGGTGGCGGGCGGCGGCCGGGGAGAGCGAGAGCCCGGCGTTGAACCCTTCCGCGCGCGGTTCGAGGACGCCGAGAGAAGGGCGAGGCGCAACGGAAAAAAGGGCGAAGCGCGAGGCGCGGGCCTCGCCCTCCGGCCGTCCTTTCCCCCCCCCGTGCGGGCGGCTGTCTGCGGGTGGGTACCCGCGCGGGTACCGTGCCGTGCTGCGCAGCGCTCGGGCTGCGGCGCCGGGGGGGCGGTGGGGGGCGCGGCGGGGTCGCCCCGTCCGCCTTCCCCCTCCCCCCGCTTCCTTCCCCCTCGGCCCCCTCTCGTTCGGCTCTCGGGCGTCGTAAGAGCGTCGCGTCTCTCGTGCCCTCTCCCCGCCGAGGCCGTCGCGCGCCGGCGGGCGCTCCTCCCGCCGGGCCGTCTCTGCCGCGCACGTTCCCTTTCGGTTCTCGTCTCCGGGATGGGGCCTCGTCCTTTCTCTCTCTCTCTCGCGCTCTCTTCCCCGTAGCGTCCGGCCGGCGGCAAGGGCGGCGGCGCCGCCGCCGGAGGACGCGAAAGGGTCGCGGAGCCGAGGAGGAAGAGGAGGCGTCCTTCGAGGGGGGCCGCCGGCCGCGCGCCGAGCGCGCGCGCGCGGGGCGCGCCCCTCGGCTTTTTGGGCTTGCGACCTCAGATCAGACGTGGCGACCCGCTGAATTTAAGCATATTAGTCAGCGGAGGAAAAGAAACTAACGAGGATTCCCTCAGTAACGGCGAGCGAAGAGGGAAGAGCCAAGCGCCGAATCCCCGCCCCGCGGTGGGGCGCGGGACATGTGGCGTACAGAAGCCCCCCTCCCCGGCGGCGCTCTCGGGGGACCCAAGTCCTTGTGATCGAGGCCGCAGCCCGCGGACGGTGTGAGGCCGGTAGCGGCCCCCCGGCGCGCCGGGCCCGGGGCTTCTCGGAGTCGGGTTGCTTGGGAATGCAGCCCAAAGCGGGTGGTAAACTCCATCTAAGGCTAAATACCGGCACGAGACCGATAGCCAACAAGTACCGTAAGGGAAAGTTGAAAAGAACTTTGAAGAGAGAGTTCAAGAGGGCGTGAAACCGTTAAGAGGTAAACGGGTGGGGCCCGCGCAGTCCGCCCGGAGGATTCAACCCGGCGAGTTGCGGTCGGCCGGCGCGGGTCTCGGCGGATCCTCGCCTCCGCCTCCCCTCCGTCCCCCGGGCACCCGCCCGCGGGGGCGAGCCGGGGGGTGGCGGCCGGCGCGGGACCGCCGCCCGGCCGGCGGCCGGCCTGGGCCGGGCGCATTTCCTCCCGGCGGTTGCGCGCGACCGGCTTCCGGGTCGGCGGAAGGCCTCCCGGCGGGCAGGTGGGCCCGGCGCCGCGCGAGCGCGCGCCGGGTGTTACAGCCCCGGGCAGGCAGGTTCCGCCGGAATCCCGGGCCGAGGGAATGAGACCGCCGCCCGCGCCCTCCTCCCCCCCCGTCGGCGGCGCCGTGGCGTGGGGGCGCCCGTCGCTCCCTCCCCTCGTGGTGCGGAGGGCGGCGTCCTCGCAGCGCAGGCGTTCGGCGGGTGCTGGGGGCCGGGCCCGCCGCGCCCCCGGCGCCGCTGTCAACCGGGGCGGACTGTCTCAGTGCGCCCCGACCGCGCGGCGCCGCCGGGCCGGGCTTCACGGGGCCGCGCTCGGGCGCCCTGGGGGTCCGCGGCGATGTCGCTACCCACCGGACCCGTCTGAACACGGACCAAGGAGTCTAGCACTGGTGCGCGGTCAAGGGGCCGTCGTCGAAAGCCGCGGCGCAATGAAGGTGAGGGCCGGCGCGCGCCGGGTGAGGTGGATCCCGGGCGAGGATGATCGCGCCTGGCCAGCCCCTGGGCCGCACCACCGTCCCGTCTCGGGGGCCCCCCCCCGCCCGGCCCCCCCCTCGCGGGGCCGGGGAGGTTGGAGCGTGAGCGTCCGTGCTGGCCGAAGATGGTGAACTATGCCTGGCAGAGCGAAATGCCAGAGGAAAACTCTGGTGGAGGTTCTCGTAGCGTTCCTTGATCGTCAAACTTCGGGTTTCGATCCGACCCGCCGGTCTAGGGGCGAAAGATCTAATCGAACCATCTAGTAGCTGCGTTCCTCCGAAGTTCCCCAGGATGGCTGGCACTCGGCAATGGGCAGTTTTACCGGTTAAAAGCGAATGATTAGAGGTTTCTTGGGGCCGAAAACGATCCTCACCTATTCTCAAACTTTCATATGGGAAGGGGGCCGGCTTCGGCTGGCGTGGAAGCCGCCGCCGTGGGAATGCGGGAGTGTCAGTGGGCCACTTTTGGTAAGCAGAACTGGCGCTTGCGGGATTGAACGAACGCCGGGAAGGACGCCCGATGCCGACGCCTCATCAGAGAACCAGAAAAGGTGTTGGATTGATCTAGACAGCAGGACGGTGGCCATGGAAGTCGGAATCCGCTAAGGAGTGTTTTAACAACTCACCTGCCGAATCAACTAGCCCTGAAAATGGATTCTGGCGCTTGGAGCGTCGGGCGCCATACCCGGCCGTAGCCGGCAGTGCGCAGGCCGCAGGGGCTAGGCCTGCCGACGAGTAGGAGGGCCGCCTGCGGTGAGCCTCGAAGCCTGCCAGGGGCGGCCCGGGTGGAGCCGCCGCAGGATCTTCTCTCTACCGGGCCTGGAGCGGCCGCCACGGGGACGGAGCCTCCACGGCTCGGGTCCTGCTGCTCCCCGGGCTCAAAGATTCCAGTAAGAAAGCAGACATGGGTAGAGACTCCAGCCCTCGAGGGGTGAACGGCCGGTGGCACCCCCAACCTTGGCCCTGTGTCTCCCACTGTCCCTTCTCACCACTGTCCACCTGTCCCCAGGCCTCCCCAATGTCCCCGTGAATCTCCACTGCCCCGGTGCACCCCCTATCCTCATGTCCCCATGACACCCCACTCGAGGATCCTGCTCCAGCCCCGGACTGGCTCTGGGTGACGCTGGAATTGAGCTGTGAGGCTGCAAGTGCTCCGTGGCTCAGGTACAACCTGGGCCTCACACAAGGAACAAACATTTGGGCTAAAACGTCTAAAATCAGCTTTATTTACAGCAGGAAAAGCAAAACTAACCCTGCAAGGGTGAGGATCAGGCTGCTCCAGTGGCCTTTCTTCAGGAGTCACCTGCTCCAGGAATCATAGGCCATTGATTCTTCCCAAGGGAAAGAGCCCAGAGCTGCCATGTTGCACCAGGGAGGCAGGAAGAGCCAGAGAAGTTCCAGCTGCCTCCTTTCTCTTTGCCTTCCCTCCACATTTTTTTCCCAAATGTGTAAAAAAACACATCTAACCCAGCTGGGGTGTGTTTTGTTTGGTACATGGGATGACACTGCCTTTACAGCTGTGGCCCCCGAGTTAGTCCAAGGACAAAGGAATTCCCAGTGGGAACAGGGAGATGGCAACGGGAACATCCAGCTATCCGTGGAGAGGGTTTGCTGGAGAATCAGAGGCGGAATGGCTGAGCCCTGGTTGTTACAGGAAGAGAGAAGCAAATAAGTGAAGACACCCTCAAAGGCAAGGCAGGGGTTCCTTTTGTACCTTCTAATTTCATAAACAAATCAGCAAATCTGTCCTTGATTCCCAGCCTGCTGACACCACTGCGGGGGGAATTCAACCTCACCTCAACTTCTGTTTTATTGGCACATCTCCCCAAAGTGTTTTAAAACCAGGGTGCCACAGTAACCAAAATTAACCCGACCTTCTGCTACTGGATTTCTTCACCCTGATTTAGCAGTTTCATTTGCACGTGTGTGGGAAGGTTCTGGAAGGTTCCACCCACAGGCAAATCCATGTGGTTATGGACTGTGACCCTTCCTTCCTGCAGGGTCCAGCCCAGTTTGCCCACAAGGATGATAAAGACAACCAAGCCAGGATTTAGGGAAAGTCCTGCTCCCCTACAGCTCTTCCCTGCCACAATGTGACGTTATCCAGACCCAGATTCATTGCTAATTCCATCTGAAAGCAGCACAGGTTTCCTTTCATCCCGAGGACACCGTCTGCAAGCCCCAGGGAAACAGAGAGCAGCCACATGGAATGTCAGTCACACATTAGTACTCCCAAATCCCACAAATCAGCATCCTAAATCCTGCAGCTCACAAAGCTCAGCTGGGTCATTAAACCTTGGAGTATCCACAAGTCCCTGGATTTAAATATCAGTTCCCAATCTCAGCGAGGGAGGTTGACGTGGAAGTGGCCTTTAGAAACAGCCCACAGGATGTGGACAAGGCAGGAGGTCATATCCAAAATCACTTTAGACATGAAGATCCCTTTGGAGCCGAACTTGTTTTGGCAGAGCTGTCTGGGCTCAGCAATGACGAGGAGCTGGAGAGAGGAAAAGTCACTTGGAAGGCGGAGCTCTGGCTGAAGGCTCCTCTGGAAAATGTTGGGGGCCTGGCTTGTGACACCTGCCCAGCTCGGGGACATCCTCCCAGGCCGGGCTCAGCTCCCTGCCCGGGACACCAGGTAGTAGAGGATGAAGAAGATGAGGATGAGCGCCACGGACACGGCGAGGAGCAGCCGGCGGTTGTCGCGGCCGGAGCGCGCCATGCCCGAGAAACGCTTCACGCTGCCCGTCAGCAGCCCTGTCACGCTCAGGAAATCCGAGTCCTGCGGGCAAACACACGTTGGAGGCAATGCCAGATCACCGAATATCCCGAATCACAAGGATGTTCCAGTTCAACTCCAGCCCTGCACAGGGCACCCCAACAATCATGGTGCTGATTTAGGGCTCCTTTCTCCCTTAAGAGCTTTTGCCATCTCCCACCTTTCATCCCAATTCCCAGATTTGCACAGAAAGCCCTGTGTCCCATTTCCCGGGTCCTTACCATGCCATCCAGGTAGTGGTTCTGGTCCTCAGCATCCTTGTCGATATCCAGAGCCAGCTGCAGGGCAAGGCAGGAAATGAACATTAATGAGCTTATAATTAATGTTCAGAAAACCTCTAAAATCTGCAATACATGTTATTAAAACAAGCTGCTGCTTTCCCAGCTCCAACAGACACACAGGGGCTTATCTGGTACAGGAACAAGGAAAAAGCTTCTCATTTCCCTGTCAAGCAGGTAAACTCTTCCAGCTCTGAAAAGAAAGCCTGACTGTCTAAATCTGTCAGGTGGAGAGGGGAATTTAAATACTGGGATAGAATGGCAGCAATTCAGTCTGCCCTTTCACACACTGAGTCATTGATTTCTTTCACGGTTTATGGCAAATTTTTAGTAATAATTTAGAGCTTAATTTCATGTTAGCAGGCGCAAACCAGCTTTAAGAGCACTTGCACAGAGAGACAGGTATTTTCCAAAATTAATCTACCCGCCTTTTTGTGGTGATTTTTCCCCTGAGCAAGTGAGCTTAGCAACATCCTGTTCAAGACCAGGTCGGAAGGGACTTGTAGCAACCTGGTTTAGTGGAAGGTGTCCCTGCCCATGGCAAGGGGTGGCACTGAATGAGATTTAAGTTCCTTTCCAACCCAAACCATTCCATAGCTCTGTGATCCCCTGCATGATCCCCAAGTAACCAGAGCCCATCCTTCACCTCAACACCCGGCGTGACCTCGGCACTCACCGATTTCAGCCTGGTGACCTTGCTGACCAGGCTGTCAGCCATCCGCTTGTTCTCCACATCCAGCAGGTCCTCCATGGCGCTCGGACTCTGCCCTGGGCACAAGAATGAGGAGCTCATTGTCCCTGCCCAAGTGTCACAGCCCCTCCTCTCATGGTTTGCACCGTGGAACACTCCCAAAACGTGACCAAAACATCGCAACCTTTCCCCAAACAAGCCAGGGCAAGAACCCTGACTTGGCACTCTGAATTGCCACCGTGGCCCAGCAGCAGCTCGGTGACATCCAGAGATGAGATTTGGGTGAAACCCGGCAAATTTGGGTCCTTTTCCCTTTGGCGGTGTCGGAGTCTCTCGGCATTGCCCCCATTGTGGGTAGGCTGGGGTTCGGGGGGGGTGGATTTAGATTTCCGGAGCAATTAGGGGTTATGGGGGCAGTTAGGGGCTCAAAGGGGTACTCAGGGTTTATGGGGGGCACTTGGGGGCTCAAGGGGACAATTAAGGGTTGGGGGAGGTAATTAGGGGTTGGTCCAGGATCCCAAAAAGGGCCCAGCGGGACAATTAAGGATTACGGGGGGAGGCGATTCCAGGGCTATAGGAGGGAAATCGGAGCACGGCGAGAGGCCCCATGGGGCTCAGTGGGATCGGGGCATCCCCTTCCCCCTGACCCCCTTCTTCTGCCCCCCAAACCCGACCCTGTGGTTGTCGCTGTCCCCTCACCTCGGCCCCGCTCCGCCATGGCTGCCCTGGCCCGTCCCGCCCCGCCGGGCGGAGCCGCCACGAAATGTCCGCCCGCTCTTCCTCCTTCTCCTCCTCCTCCTTCCCCCCGGCACCGGGACCCTCGGGCCGCTCGCCCGGGCCGGGGCGGAAAGGCTGGAGCTTCCCCCCGAGCGATCCCGGGCCGCAGGTACGGCCGGTGCCCTGTCCGGGGGCACGGCATGGGGCTGCGGGAGAAAACCGGGGCAGCAAAAGGGGGGGATTGGCCAAAAATATAGGCGTTTGGGGACAAGAATTGGGGTCTGGGGACAAAAAGAGGTTTGGAGGGGAAAGATTAGGGATTTGGGGAAAAAAAATAGGGGTTTGGGGGAGAAAATAGGGGCTTGGGACGAAAAATAGAGGTTCGGGGAGAAAGGTAAGGGTTTAGGGATATAAATAGGGGTTTGTTGACAAAAAAAGGGGGTTTGGAATGTACCCAAATGGTGGGGGAAGGAGGTGACAATGTGGGGAGCCAGCAGGGTTATGGAAAAGGGGGATATGCCCAATGATCCATTGGCTCATGCCATCCCCCCAAAAGCAGAGGGGATCCTCTCCATCCCAGCCCCTGGGCGTGGGGATGCTGTGTGTCTGACCCGGGCCAGCCCAGCCTCCTGTCCCCGCAGCTTTCCGCCTTCCAAAATGCAGGATCTGCCCATTTTGGTCCTCCCGAAAAGCCCCTTTGGGGCTGCCTGGGCAGGAGGGGACAACCCCTGCGATCCCCAAAGCCCGGGGACTCTGGGCACGGGTTCCCGGTTTTTTGAGGTTGGTGTGACGAACTCAGCCTTATCCTCATGGGAACACGGCAGCCACACACGTGTCCGAGCCCAAATCTGCTGGATTTCCCCCCGGCGGCAGTCACGTCCCATCGCCGTGGGCTCGCGTGGCTCCGCCAGCCGCTAAAGCGGTGCCGTGTCCAAAATAATCCCGCGGTGCTGCGCATCTGCTCGCTGGCACTGTCGGCGGGGACATCCTCTCCCGGGGGACAACCGGCTCCGGACGCGCCTTTTGGCTGCGATTGCAGGCATCGGCCATCATCCGAGCTGCCACCAAACCCTCCTGCTCTGCTTCCCACCGCCTGCCCAGGTAGCTCCGCCCGGGGCCAGAGGATGCTCTACCGCCTGGCTGCCTCGCCGCTCCATCCCTTGTCACTCCACGGGAATGTTTCTGGCTTTATTTGTTATTTTCCCCCCTGTGCGGCAGCAGAAATCAGGGCAGGCGGGGAGGAGGAGGAGGAGGCAGGGAGCTATTTCAGGGAGCTGCTGTTATCTGCTCCGCGTTAATCCCCGGCTGGTGGGGGGAAGGTTTTCCCTGAGCGCTTTCCTGGGAGGGCATATATTAAACATTGAAAAGCGACGCGAGGAAGAAGAGGATTAGCGGGAGAGAGAGGAAGCTGGCTGCTGGCTTTGCTCGGGTTATCCATCTGCTCCACTTTTATGGATGCAGCAGTGTGAGCAATATCACTCGGGTTTTTTTTTGTGTAGCGTTTTTTCTTTCCTTGTTCTCCCCATCCCTTTCTGTCTTCCCTCTCAGAGATCTGAGTGCTGAGGTGCTTTTCCATCACCCTGGAAGCCCCCCTTGCTCCACTTGCTCTGCGCTGCGCTGTCGCTAAGCTATCGGGATAATGGAGCTCCAGGCTGTGGTATCCACGCTGGAAAGCGGGGAGCAAGACACGGTTCTCAAGGTGCTCCAGGTCTACAACCAAGAGGTGAGTGAGCATCAGCCCTTCTCTCAACTCAGAGACTCCTAAAAATAAATTATTATTCAGATTCCAAGTCAAACCTGGCAGGGAAATAAGAGTCGGTGTGAGGACCGAGTAGGAGGAGCTTTTATGATAAGGCAGTTTTGGAGGTGATAAAAGAGTCCCGGGAGGAGCTGCAGGTGAAACAACGTTGGGATTTGCAAGTCAAAGATGCTTAGAGGTGGCTGCTGGGATTTCATATGGGCACGGCTCTGAAAGCAGTAAATAATGAATATAGAATATCAAACTCCAGTGAGATGGGAGCAGAGATTGAAGAGTGTCTAGCCTTAAAGCAGGAAAAAATTATCCATGGGAGTAGGTTTTTGCTTGGAGAAAGGAAACTGAAGGGAGACCTCAGCTGTTTACAGCTTCCTCTTGAGGGGCAGCTCCAATCTCTGCTCTCTGTGACCAGTGACAGGACATGAGAGAATAGCTGGAGAGGCTCAGGTTGAATGTTAGGGAAAGGTTCTTCCCCCAGAGGGTGGTGGGGCTCTGGAACAGTTCCGCAGGGAATGGTCACAGCCCCAAGGCTGCCAGAGCTCCAGGAGTGTTTGTACAATGCTCCCAGGGATGCACAGGGTGGGTTTGTTGGGGTGTCTGTGCAGGGCCGGGAGCTGGACTGAATGATCCTGTGGGTTCCTTCCAGCTCAGGATATTCCATGGTTCTGTGAAATCCTGTTGGAAACACACTCTGGTTGTCAGGGAAATTTCCTTTGGAGGTTTCCCCTGGGAGGGGCTGGCCCTGTGGATCACTGTGACTCACTCTGCACCAGGCTGGAGTAGGTGGAAGCCAGCAGGGAAAACCTGAAGAGTATTTTGCAAGAGTGTGTGTGAGAGAGAGAGAGAGTGTGTGGAACTGTTCCTAACAGTTGGATTTGGAATGGAGAAATATTGGCCAAGACAGAGCAGGTGCCTGTTAAGGACAGCGCCGAGGATTAACTGCACCAGCAGCAGGTCCAGCCGCGGAGTCCTCGGGGTGCAAACAGAATCTCTATGCCCCCAAACCACGATATTTCCTGTTGGATTCCCCCAGCTGGGCCCTTCCTAGGGTATCAGGCCTAGGGAGTTGAAGCCAGAGGGTTTGCTGGCCCGTCTGGAGGAAATGGAGCAGTCAAAGAGGATTATGAAACTGCAGATAAAGCCAGCACGGCCTGGTATCGCTTCTGCTGCAAGACTGATGGTTCTGTATCCATTTCCTGTGGATTTATCTTAATTCACTGTCATGCACGCAATTTTTGGTTGCTGGGAATAAACTCCACCTAAAGCGAAATCCCAGGTGTGACCGAAATACCCCCAGAAGGGGTTACAGCCTGCAGAGAGGATGTGCTGAGGGAAGAGCAAGCAGCTTGGCTATCTGTGGAATGGGGCGGTGCCGGGACCAAGATATCAGTTCCTGGTAACGTTCCTGGTAACATGGGACTGCCTGTGGATGGATCAGCTCACGAGCTCACACACAGCCTGGCCAGAGTTCTCCTGTCCTGCCCCCAGCCCTGGGGCTTCTCCAGGCACTGTGTCCATCACTGCTTCTGGGCTGGACAGACCAACAGCATCACACATGGATCAGTGTTTTATGGATTTTAAATGTCTTCATTCTTGTCTCTTGGGATCAAACCCTCTCTTGGTGTGACCAAGGATTGGCTCACTCACTGGGAAATGCTGCTTCTCCCCAGGCACCTGTGATCTCCTGTGCTCTCCAGTTCCATGGGAGCAGTTTTGGCCAGGAAGGGAACTGTCAGTGAAGAACAACCAAAATGATGAGAGAAACAGAAATATTTCCCATGAGTGGAGATCAGGAGTGCTTGTTAGGAAGGGAACAGGATGGAGTGTGGAGATCAAGTCCCTTGTGTTTAAAGAACGACCTGGATAACCATGGGGATCCATTCCCATGTACCAAGGAGACAGGACTTCTTTTGGCCAGGAAAAGGAACAGTAAATGTCAAGGGGAGACGTATATAGGCACAGCTCGTGGTGTTGCTGAGCAGGGGAATTACTGGCTTTTATGGGATATTAGGATTGGGATGAATACCCACTGTGCTGCTGCAGTATTTAAACTAAATCCATCTGTCAGCTGGCCCGTGGCAATCCAGTGGCTCCATGGATTCAGGGGTGATGCCCATTACAGGGTGTGCACTGTCGGGAGATGGTGTGTTTGCAGTTGCAGCATGTTTTGGACCTGCTGCTTTCCAGCTGAATGGCTCTGCCCTGGTCCCATGGAGTTTTAACCTCTTCCATATTCTGATTGGTTTTGTTTTTCCCACAGAAATCTCAGTGCTTCACCTTTGAGGATGAGGAGCGGGAAGAAAGGAAGGTAGGCACACGCTCCTTGCTTTCCTCCTCTGGTCTGTGTGTAAGTCAGCTGCTCTGTACTCATGTCCAGCTGGGCTTGGCAAACAGCTCCCACAGAAGAAGAAATGAGAGTTTTCCATTCACTTGGTTGGGGAATGGTGTGCTTGCAATGCCTGGCTCTGTTTTTTCCATCAGTAGCTGGTGGTTTTGGATAAAGGTCAGCATCCATCAACATTAGCAGCAGTTCCATGATCCATTCCCAGCCACGGGTGCAATGCCTTTGGGATGATCTCTGGTGCCTGTGGGCAGGGATCACAGCACTGCTGGCTCCAGGGGAGGGTGAGAGGCTCTGCTGGGAGCCAGCAGTGGGATTTGCCCGGAGCTGTGTATTAACAGATCCTTTAAGCTGGTGTAATCTGGCACTTGGAGGGAAGGAACACTCTGCCTGCCCATTCCTGCTCCTGCAGCTCTTCATGCCAGGGCAGGCCTCGGCCTGGCTGTTCTGCCATAAGAATGACTGTTTTCCCTGGATTATTTTCCAGCTGGCTCAGTTCTGTGGTCAGTTCCCTGGTGGATGGTGCCAATGCCTGTGTTAGCACAGCGAGTGCTAGGCCAGGTGACCCGGGTGAAGAGCAGGACCTCCTTTGGCTGTGCCAGGGCCAGCTGCTGCCACACGGGGTGTTCCAGCACAGCCTGAAGTGTGGGGCTGGATCTGCTGAGATCTCTTTGCCTTGCGCTGACCCTGTTTGAGCTGGGACAGTCACACAGGATGTGGCTGCAGGCACACTGTCGCACAGTGTCCCACTTTCAGAGTGTATGCCATGAAACACCAGCAGTTCCTGCTGCTTGTTCTGATGGTTCAGCTTCAGGCACACACCCCGAGATCTCTTTCCCCCTGAGCCAGCATGAGACTTTGGTCACTGTGACTGGATCTGAAACTGTCTCCCTGTGAGGAAGGAGAAGAGGAACAGCTGTACTTCCTCACTTCCCCAGGATGTCAGTGTGGGGCACACACATTAAGGACTAGAGTTCAGTTTTCCTTCCTTCCTCCCTTCCTCAGTAGTTTAATTTTGCCAGCGGAGGGTCAGGTTGGACAATCAAGAGGAATTTCTTAATGAAAAGGGTGGTGGGGCATTGGAAGGGGCTGCTCTGGGAGGTGGTGTAGTCACAATCCATCTCTGGAGGTACTCCAGGAACAGCTGGATGTGGCACTGAGTGCTCTGGGGTTGTTGTGAAGGTGCTGGTTGGTCAAAGTTGAACTCGATGGTCTTGGAGGTCTTTTCCAACCTGAATGATTATGATTAATGACTAATGGTTATGATTAATGATTCCAACCTTAATGATTCTATGATTACTTCAAAGTGTAACCAATGGGGTTATGTTTAGTCAGTTACAAACCTCGTTTTTGGGTTCTTTTGCTCTTGTAACATTACAGGAAGATCCATGCTCTGAGCTGTGTCGAGCTCTGATGGGCTCTCACCTGCCCCAGCTATGTGTGAAGTGTTGCCACACGTGGTTCAGCCTGAGCTGCCCGTGTCTGTAAAGCCTTATCTGTGCTCTGGTGCTGCTTCGTGACTTGTTGTTCCCCATGAGCTGTGCAGCTCCCCTGAATTGTGTTAGTGGGGCTCTGCCAGTCTGTACCCACAGAGGATCTGGGCCAGTAGGTCTCCAGACAGCACTGAAATTAAGGAGATGCTGCTTGTTTGAATCTCCTGAGGTCTCTTCACCTCTTTTCCCAAGGCATCACATGCTCCCTTCACCTCCCTCGGGTCCTGTGCAGTGGTCAGGTCAACCCTGTCAGCCTGAACCATCCTCACCGGGGCAGAGCTACAGCAGTGACCTGTTTGTGCTCTCCCTTTACACCCTGCACTTTCTGCAAGGCATTTTTTCCCGGTTGTTCTTGCCCAGACTGGTGCAGGATCAATGCCAGAGCCAGGCACTTTCTGGGGACCAGGTGACACTGCTGTTGTCCAGGGCAGAGCATGTGGGGGGCAGAGGGAGCACTTGGAGCTGTGGGTATCCAAGATGTTGCTTATTTCTAACTGCACAGAAAATGGCCCAGCTGCTGATCACATTCTTGGAGAGGGAGCTGCAGCCGTCCTGCCAGGTCACCTGCCTGGAGAGCATCCGCATCCTGTCCCGAGACAAGCACTGCCTCGACCCTTTCACCACCAAGGAAGGCCTGAAGACCCTCTCCAGGCACGCTGGCATCGATTACTCGGAGGAGCTCATCCGGGAGGTGCCAGATTTGGATGTAATCCTGGAATCGCTGAAATGCCTGTGCAACATCGTGTTCAGCAGCGCCATGGCGCAGGAGCTGACGGCCCAGGGGCGGCTGGTGGTGGGGCTGGCCCGGCGCATCAAGCTCTACAACGAGCGGAGTCTCCCTCACGACATCAAATTCTTCGACCTGCGCCTGCTGTTCCTGCTGACGGCCCTCAGGGTGGACATCAGGCAGCAGCTCGCCCAGGAGCTCCGGGGCATCAGCCTCATGACAGACACCCTGGAGCTGACCCTCGGGGTCAAGTGGTTGGACCCCTATGAAGTTGCCACCGAGGAGGGACTTCTGCCGCCTTTGCCTCGGCAGGAGACGGAGCGAGCCATGGAGATCCTCAAAGTGCTCTTCAACATCACCTTTGATTCCAGCAAAAGGGAGGTGGACGAGGTGAGCTGCTTGGGCATTCGTGTGTCTCCAGGCTCTGGCTTTGCAATTTTTCTCCTCCCTTGCATTTCCTCGTGTCCCAAACTGTGCACCCTCTGGTTGGGGAGGGACTCGGGTGTCTTTAGGGCACTGCCTCTGTCCAGTGCAGTATTATCCCTCACTTTGCCTGTGCTTTTGGAGCATTCCCAAAAGGAGAATTGAGGGTATGCTTCCCCTGGAACGCCCTGCAGTCCAGAGCCTGCTGTTGGAGGGGGATAGGCTGCAGCTCTGGGAGGTGTGGGATCCCCTTTGCTGATCGAGGTGTTCCTTCTCCATGTTGGGGCCAGGAAGACGCTGCTTTGTACCGGCACTTGGGTGCCCTCCTGCGCCACTGCCTCATGATCTGCGCCGACGGCGAGGACCGCACCGAGGAGTTCCACAGGTCTGTGGTGGGAAGAGCTTCACCTGCAGCTTCGCCTGCTCCCCCAGGCACATCCTGCATGAGCTTGAGCCGCTGGGTGAGACACTGCTGACCAGCAGCTCTTGGGTTTAGCCAAGATCCTTCATGTTGCTGGAACTCAGAAACAGCCTTTCCAACAGCCTTGGAATGCCATGTGGGAATGCCCTCCTGGCCCCTGAAATCCTGTTCCATGTCCTGTGTCAGGCTGTCCCAGCAGTGACATCCACCTCAGTGGGCAGCTGGCCAGAGAAGATGTGTGCTGCTTTAATTAAAAAGTCCATGAGGTGACCTTAATTAGCCTTAAGCCGTGCTGAGAAATTGGCTGTGTCATGTTGCCAGGCATTATTGGTGCAGGGGTTTCAGCTTGGAGCAGGTGACACCACCCTGTCCCCAAGAACACATAGTCAGGGGGATCCCAAGCAGTGCTGGCATGGACCATCAGGATGAGGAGTGGTACAGGAGACTCCAGAGACAGACCTCAGACCACCAAGATTGGTCCTGCTTGGCTCTGTGTCAAGATCTGTGGGTTCTCAGTTGTCACTGAAGTCTCTTTGGACTCAGCACATGCTCAAAAAGCATTTAAAGTTATTCCCTTTCAGTAGTGTGAGGAGCTTGAGATGCTCCAGGAAAGCTTGGATCACAGGGTCCTCACACTCCTGGAAGTTAATCACCTGCCTTCATTTCTTCAGAGCTGAAGAACTTCTGTGAGCAAGGCTCCATCACTGTGAGTTCACTTCTCTTCTCTTTCACATGTGCAGTCACACAGTCAACCTGCTGGGCAACCTGCCCCTGAAGTGTCTGGACGTGCTGCTGACCCCCAAAGTGCGACCGGGCTCGCTGGAGTACATGGGCGTCAACATGGATGCGGTCAGCATCCTGCTGGACTTCCTGGAGCGGCGCCTGGACAGGGTACATGGCGGGGCTGCTCCTTCCCCCGGCCCAGGGCACCTTCCCCTCGCCTGGTGGGAGCACCACGCTCGGTTTGGAGTTAGCCCTTTGTAGGAGGGGCAGCTCTTGGCAGAGCTGGGGTTGGTGGGACTAAACCAACATCCCTGGGTTGGGAAGGTGGCTGCTGTTGGTGTGAGGGCTCGGCATGATGACCTGCTGCTCGTTTTGGGACTGTTTCTGCAGGGCCATAAATTGAAGGAGAGTTTGACCCCAGTGCTGAACCTGCTGACGGAGAGTGCCCGGGTTCACCGGCAGACAAGAAAGTTCCTGAAGGCCAGGGTACGCCATGCTCAGCCCCGCGTTCAGGGGTGCTGCCCTGAGGGGAGGGGAGACGAGCAAAACCCTGCTTATGGCCACCCTCCAGACACCTCTGGCTTCTGCTGTGGGTGCTTGAGGCCTTTGGTAGCCACAGTGACCTCGCCGTGGCCCCGCAGGTGCTGCCACCGCTGCGGGACGTGCGCAACCGGCCGGAGGTGGGCAATTCCCTGCGGAACAAGCTGGTGAGGCTCATGACCCACATCGACACCGACGTCAAGCACTGCGCTGCCGAGTTCCTCTTCGTGCTCTGCAAGGAGAGCGGTGAGTCCCACAGCGGGGGCTTCCACAGGGACCCTCTGCAGGGCTTCTGCCTTCCCTTGGGACAGTGGGGAAAGGGGAGAGCTCTGGGAGCTCTGTGGGAAGCGGGTGGTGTCTCTGATCATGGGCCTTGCTCCCTGTCAGTGTCTCCGTGTCTCCGTGGCTTGGAGACACGGCACAGCTGTGCTCCTGGGGTTGGGAGCAGCAGGAGACCACAGGGTGGTGTGTGTCCCTTCTCCCGGCAGTGTCCCGGTTTGTCAAGTACACGGGCTACGGGAACGCTGCGGGGCTGCTGGCGGCACGGGGCCTCATGGCCGGCGGCCGGGAAGAGGGGGAGTACTCGGAGGATGAAGACACGGACACGGAGGAGTACAAAGAGGCAAAGCCCAAGTAAAGAAATCTGTTCCTGCTTGGAAACTGCCCTCCGCTCTCACCTTCCTTCTGCCCCTGCTTCATCCCTCTGCATGTACCTCCTGCCATCTGCCTGTTCATCTCTTCCACATGCAGCAGGGATGGAAGTGCCCGTTACTCCTACCCCTCTCCAGAGTTCAGCATTGCTCCACCCAGCTGTTTTTCGTTCCTCTTTTTCCCTTCCTCTGTTTTTTTCCCCTTGCCCTCTCCTTTGTGGGTGGTATCTCAAGGGAGGGAGGTCCAAGTCCATGCCCACCCGTGTGTCCCATACTCACTGGTTTCCTGTTGAGTGTTCCTGCAGGCTGGGTTTGTTGGGATTTTCTCTTGTTAGCTTTTGTCTTCTGCCATGAGGAGAGGGAGGAAATGTCACCTGCCCTTGTGTCGCTCATTTCCAGTGGCACTGTGGCATTGGCAGAAGGGTGTGTTATAGAAACGGGAGGTGTCTATAAGGACGTAGGTCAGAACCCCTCTTAGTGCTGGCACTTGGGGCTCTGGACACGAGCAGCGGTGAGAGCCAGTCCTGCTGTGCCATTGCTCTGCCCACAAACCCAGAAGGATTCCAAACAGCCCTTTGTCACCTCCTGTCCCCTCTCCTGAGCCCTGACCTCACTGCTCTCTGCAGCATCAACCCCGTGACGGGCCGTGTGGAGGAGAAGTTGCCCAACCCCATGGAAGGGATGACGGAGGAGCAGAAGGAGCACGAAGCCATGAAATTGGTCAACATGTTTGACAAGTTGTCCAGGTACTGGGACATGGTCTGTGTCCGGGGGCAATCTGGCACAAGCCTGCCTTTGGCTGTGTTCCCAAGGCCTGAAGGGATCTGGGAGAGGGAGTGGCAGGGGGTACATGGGGAAACTCTTCCAGATTGGCAGCAGGGCACTGCCAGGCCCTCCAGCTTTGCCATGATGAGACACTGTGGAATTCCTTGCTGTGCCTGCGCTGTTCCCAAGCACCTGCAGCAGCCTCTGTCCTGGCAATGCTGCTCAGGGGGAAGCAGCATTCTGGGGACAGACAGTGGGGGACAGATGGCAGCCAGTGCCACCATCCACTTTCCCTGTTGGATTGCTCTCTCCAGTCATCTCTGATCCAGAGAAGCCCAGCTGAGTTCAGGCTTTTGAGAGTAGGAGGGAATTAACTTTATCATGTGTTGGAGGGAGAGGAACACAGACATCACTGCTGGTTTTCCTCTGGGAATCCCGAGCCACACAGAACAGGACTCTAGAAAAGAGCCTGTTCCAGGGAGCAGGATTGTGCCTCGAAACCATTGCTTTGCCATGCTGGAAGTTTTAAAGAAGGGATCTTTAGAAGGGTTTGGGCATGTTTCAGGCTGTTTCCACATTCCTGCAGTATTCCTGGTGTGTTCCCATGCCCTGCTGCAGCTCTGCCTTACCTTCCCCCTCTCTCCCGGCTGCAGGGAGAAGGTGATCCAGCCCATGGGTGTCACCCCCAGCGGCAACCTGGCGCCCATGGAGAACGCCATCCGCAGCATCGCCGACGAGCGCTCGTCCTCCGACTCGGACCTGGGGCTGGACTGAGCCGGCTCCACCGCAGCCACGGAGAGCCGGGCTCTGGCCGCTCTCCCTCGGAACTGGTGCTGCACCCAGGGGCCGGCACTGCGCCAGGACTCGCCCTGTGGGATCCGGATCACAGCCCACCACGTGGAACACCTGCCTCCTTCCCAGCTCCATCGCCACCTCTCCTTCCAGAGGTCTCCGTGACCTGGCTCCACCTCGATCTCTCCTGTCAGCAGCCTTGAGGATTTCACACTCCAAATTGCTTCCAGGACTCTCCAGTAGGATTTTTGGGTTTTAAATATGTGCTGTTTGGGAAGAAGGGTCAGGGGGAGGCTCTTCCTGCCGCTGCATCAGGGTTCAGTAATCCACAGAGCCTTCCATGTGTGTGTGGCTGTGTCCACAGTGGGGGCTGCTCCCCGGGAATGCCATGGGAAGGGGAGCTGTCAGAGAGGGGTGTGGGCCTCCAGTGGGAGTGGGATCCGCAGGGTGTGGTGCAGGGGGCTGCATCCAGGTCCATGCACACCCAGAGCGTGTGGGTGAGCAGAGCAGAGCCCTGTGAGGCCTTGGAAGCTTCAACATTCCATTGGCCGCAGGAGAGAGCACGTGGGTGGCTGCTGGGAACGTTCTGATGTCCCTTCCTTGGCACTGAGCACTGGGCACTGTCACCACCCAGCTGGGTTTGGGCATTCGCCTCTCCCCACCTCCACCTTTCCAGACAAAACGCCAATACCTGAGCTGTCTTTGGCTCCTCCTCGCTGTCCCCAGGCCGCTGTGACCCCAGGGACTGCTCTCGGGCCTGGTGTAGATTTATCTTTTATTCCTGTTTTCTTTGGAAAGAAAATCTTCCCATTTGTCTCATGTACCCAAGTTTCCAAACCTCCCGTCACAAGTAGGAATGCACAAGTGACGCTAGAATAAAGCCAACCTGACACGTGGGAGCGTGGCTGTGATTCCTGGGAGCAAGGAAAGCCCTGTGGCTGTCCCCGTGGCAGAAGATCCCAGTAGTTCTGCCCGTGTGTCCTTAGGAGCTGAGGGTGTTCCTGAGCGTGGCCCTGGAGGTGAAGAGCTGGAGGGGTGCTTTGCTTGGTTTTCCAGTTTCCACTGCTGAGGCCCCTTGAGTGCCATGTCCAGCTCTGAGCCCCTTGTGGACAGGAGGATATTGAGGGGCTAGAGCATGTCTGGAGAAGGGAAAGGAGCTGGGGAAGGGTCTGGAGCACAAGGAGCTGAGGGAGCTCAGCCTGGAGAAAAGGGAGGACCTTGTGGCTCTGCGCAGCTCCCTGACAAGAGGGACAGCGGGGGAGGTCAGGCTCTGCTCCCAGGAACAGGGACAGGACAAGGGGAAATGGCTTCAAGCTGTGCCAGGGGAGGTTTAGGTTGGACACCAGGAGGAATTTCCTCATGGAAAGGGCTGGCAGGCATTGGAAGGGGCTGCCCAGGGGGGTGGTGGAATCCCCATCCCTGGAGGTGTCCAAGGAATACCTGGACATGGCACTCAGTGCTCTGGGCTGGTGACAAGGTGGAGATCGGTCACAGGCTGGACTTGATGGTCTGGAAGGGCTTTTCCAACCTGGATAGTCCTGTGGTTCTGTTTGGTTCCTGACTGACCCCCAAGTGCCATTCCAGCTGTTGGGCTGGGGACAGCCCTGCTCTGTCACAGTGGGAGCTTTTAGGCCAAGTGCATCTTTCTTTTTAACTAGCAAAAAACTCCCCCAGTGCCCTTCTGTGTGCAGACACGTCCCCCTGATCCCTTCCCAGCTGTTGAAGCTTTCCCAAGCTTTCCGTGCAAAAGGAAAAGGGGGGGTTTGGTGCTTTTAATGCAGCTGCTTCTGATATTGTTTCAATTTTCCAGAGTGCTTTTAAATCCCTCAGAACAGCTGCCAGGCCTGGCCTGGAATGCCCTGGAGCAGGGGGTGAGCTTGGCACTGGGTGTTTTGGGAGGAGGTGTTCATAGAATCATAGAACTCCGCTTTGGGGGAAGCAGAGGGTGGTTAAAAACAAGTCCCCACCATTTCCAGTGTGGATCCGTGTGCCACAAAGCTCTGTATTGTGTTGTGGCAGGTTTGGGACACTGCTGTGACAGGGCTGTGACACTGCCACCCCCCGGGATGGCATCTACAACAGGGAAAGGCACTTGTGTGAGGGGGAAAAAGGAAAATAAGGTACTAAAAAGCAGGTGAAAGGCGCAGTGGTGGGGACAAAAGGTGTGACTTTACAGAAAACCCCTCAGGTGACATTCAGAAACAAATTATCTCTCTTTATTATTAAATAATTAACACTCTAGTGATTCAGAAATTCCCTAACAGCTTGAGCTGGAATGGGGGCAGCTACCCCCGCCCCTGGCTTGTCCTCTGATTAGCAGAGATTTCATGGAAGGCTAAACACAGCCTGCAGCAGCCGAGGATGATGGCCAAGGGAACAGTGGCTGGGGAGGAGCTGTGACAGGAACTGGATTGCTCAGCCCGGTGGGAGCTGGAAAACTCGCTCCAGTCTGTCCTGGCATGACCTTCATGGCATTCCAGCTCCTGCTCCGTCGAACCAGTGCCTCTGAGGGGCTCCGGGGTGGATGGCTCAGAAGGAGGAAGATCCCACAGCCAACTGCAGACACTGAGCTCATTGGATATGCTGGCACGAGCCCCCAGGCCCTTGGACACTTGCTGGTGACACTCGTGGCTGGACGTCCTCAAATGACGTGCTGAGAGGTGACAGGAGCACCTTCCTACTTGTCCTTGGCATCCAGCTGGAAACAGAGACCACAGCGCTTGCCAGGGAGCATCAAACATTCCAGCACCATCCTGACAGGTTGCACAGAATCACGCAATCCTGGAATGGTTTGGCTTGAAAGGGACCTTAAAGCTTATCCAGTCCCAGCCCCTGCACTTTCCACTAGTCCAGGTTGCTCCAAGCAACTGTTTTTCCTCTCTCACAGCTTCCTCTATCAGCATTATCCATCAGGGATTCAGAGCAGCACAAGCATGGAGCCAAGGGCCGGCTCGTCCCCAAAACATTGGTGCTGGAAAATCAAAAACCTGGCCAAAAGGCTAAGAATTGCTACTCATTCCTGCCTCATAATCTAATGATGAAAGTAAGAACAACATGGATGAGACAACTGGAATCTTGAAGCCAGATTTTATGAAGTCACGTTTGGACAGCATATCCCTAAGAAATACAGCTGTGTTGGATGTGAAATATGGAGAAATCCTCCCAGTAGTCTAAAGGAATGTAGTAATTAACATCAGCACTAAGCTCTGAGTAATTAAGAACTTGTTCCCCTGCAATTTCTCACTCCTGAAGATCCCAGAAGGTTACAGATGTGAGAATGGTGGAGGAAAAAAAGACTTTTAAGGATTCATCACTACCAAGTGGAGCAGGAACTCCACTCCCTGTCCAGCTATAGCAACACTGCTTGGGTCTCAGCACAATCAGAGCATCCCTTCCCTCTCTCCTACTGCTTATTGCTCCTGTGAAACAGCCCTCAGGTTTGGGTTGCTTTGGGGGTTTTTTGCACTCTTGGCAGTGTAGTAACCCACTCCCCTGGATAACTCCAGCACAGGGAGTGCAGAGGCTGAGGGGGCAGCTGGCGCTCTGAGCCTCTTCCTACCTTCTCTTTCTCCTTCTGCATCAGTGTCTGCATCTCATCACTCCAGCCCAGCAGCTCCACCAGCTTCTCGACGCCCCCGACCACGTCCCCGAGCTGGGCCACGTCGTTGTGGCGCTGCTGCCACGCAAAGGGGCCCACGAGCTCCCGGTTGATGAGGACCCTTGGCACGGAGCTGCGCACGGCTCCGGCCAGGCTGGCAAAGGGCTCCACCTGAGGGGGGAATTGAGGGGGCACAGAAACAGTCACCCTGCCAGGGGAGCCAGCTCCCGGCACACTCAGCTCAGAACCCCTCAGCCACCCCAGCTCTAAACGGGTCACAGTGTCACCAGTTACCTGGTGGCCTTTCCTCAAGTAGCCCCAAAGCTCTCCAGGTGCCCATCTGCTTTCCAGGAGGTCTCTCAGAGCACCTCCACCCTATTTCTTACCCTCCACCTCAAATTTCACCTCCCTGACCCATTTTCTCGCCTTCTCTAAACCCTCTCTCCCCTCTGGAGTCCCTTCAGGCCCTGTTTTCCATTCCTTTTTCCCTGGGGGGTTCCCCTTATTCGAAGACCTCCAGGGATGTCCCAATGACGAAGAGCAGGTCTGCCATGGGGAAATCTGTCAGGTGCAGGAGGAAGCGCTGCGGGAGCTGCTCGCCGAAGAACACGATGTCAGGCTTGACCACTCCAGTGCACACAGGGCAGCAAGGAACCCTGTCCTCCATGACGTCCTTCTGAGGGGAGAGACCCCAAAACTGCCTGTCACAGGGACCCCATTCCCCTGAAGGGAGAGGCCCCAAACCTGCCCATCACAGGGGTTCAAAACCACCACGTGTCCACACAGCAACGCCCAGCCTCAAACCTGGTCCCCTCCCTCTTGTCCCCAAGGGCAAAAGAACAGCTTTGGACCTATCATTACTGTAATAATTAATGCCTCCTTGTGTTAATTGCTGTGCTGATGCCCTGCTGGCCCCCCTTCACTCACCCTGAAGTCCTCTCCGGGGAAGTTCCTCTGACACACTGTGCAGGTGGCAGTGGCAAAGGTGCCGTGGGCTTCCACCAGCCTGTCAGGAGGGATCCCAGCCACTGGAATACAGCATGTGGGACAGGACTGAGCCAGAGCCTCCCCGTGTGCATTTCCCCAATCCTGCTTCTCCCCTCAGCTCCTAGTGCTGCTGCTGGAGACGAGAAGAAGGAGCTCACCTCTCTCCAGCCCGTCGATGTTCTGGGTGTAGAGGCGCAGGAGCAGCCCCTTGTCGTGCAGCAGCCGGAGGAAATAGTGGGCGGAATTGGGGCGGTAATTGCCGGGGTAGAGCTCCTTGGCCAGGGTGAAGAAAGGCTTGGGGTTGGTGAAGAAATAGCCCAGCTCAAAGATGGCCTCAGGGTAGGGGATGTCGTACTGCTCCAGGTTGCTGTACAGGCCGCTCCCAGGGGACCTGTAGGGACAGGGGGCAGCTGAGAGGGGTTGCAGGAGATACATGGGCTGGAGACAGAATTCCAGGATTGCTGAGGTTGGAGAAAACCTCCAAGACCATGGAGTCCAACCTGTGATCCGTCATCACCTAGTCAACCCCAGCACATCCCATCGTTCCTTGGACACCTCCGGGGATGGCAACTCTACACCAGCCTGGACAGCCCCTTCCAATGTTTCATCACCCCTTCCATGGACAAGGCCTCAGCCCTCTGAGGACCAGGAGGATGGAGCCATCACCTGAAGTCTGGGATGCCGCTGGGCGTGCTGATCCCGGCACCGGCCATCACCACCACGCGCTGACATTCCTTCTTCCGCAGCAGCTCGGCCACATCCTTCAAGGTGAGCTTCTGCTTGCCCTCGTCACCTCCCCACTTGCCCAGAATGGCTCTGGCAGCACTCAGACAGAAGGGTCTGGAGCCTTGGGTCCTGCTGGGCACAGGGGGAAGCACAGCACTGAAAGAACTGACAGCCACTTCGGCTCAGCGGGAGAAAAACAACCAAAATTGCACAGAAAGCTCTTCCCTGAGCAGGGCTTCTCTAGGAGAAAGCTTGGCTCTCAGTCTGACCCAAACCCTGGAGCAGACACATCCCTCTGCACTTCCTTACATGGAGCTAAAATACCAAAACACAGCTATTCATGGACACAGGGATGGACACACTGGCAATTGCCAGTCTCAGTGTTGATTTACACCACTCTGGGATCCAGGAGACTCTTCAGTGTCCTCAGTTCGACAAGTTTCTCTCAGGTGACATGTCACCCTGCCCCGGTGAGCACAGACACTGTGATTTCCCTTAGACGCTGTTCCCCCTTAGGCTCAGCGTGTCCTTGTCCAAAGGAATCACAGCCCTGTGCCCAGCTGGGCTGGGAACAGCCATTATCATCTGGGAACAATCATTAGCATTTTGGGAACAGTCATTATCGGCAGGGAACAGCCTCTCCCAGAAAATTAGTGGCTCTGCCTTCCCAGGGATATGATCCTGCCTTACCCTGCTGTCAGAGGGATGTGACAGCGCCTTCCAGGGACGTGACACTGCCCTGCCTTCCCCTGCTGTCACAAGGACATGGCTCTCCCCTGTGAGACCGGGTTTCCAGGGAGCTGAACTCACAGTCTTGGGAAAACACTGATATTTCCCTGGCAGCTCCCTACTCTCCGGCTGCCAGCCCAGCCCCGGCTCGCAGAGCGATGTCCCTGCTTTGACGGGGACGGCACAACCCATCACGGGAGCACACCCCATGCCAACACCGATCCCCACCCTCCTCTTCCCGCAGCGATGCTCCGGTCCCCAGCCGGCCATTCCCCACGTACCTCCCGGCTCCGCCGCCGGCCAGCCCCGTCCCGTCCCCGCCGCACCGGGCTCCCTGTGCCGCGCCGCCGCCATGGCGGGGCCCGCGCTCCACAGGCTCCTCCAGGCTGCAAGAGAGCAGAGCGGTGCTGAGGGCGGCCCGGGGGTCCCGGTGCTCCCCCGCCCGGCCGCGCTCACCGGCGCCAGCAGCGCCCGGGCCCCGCCTCCATCGCCGCTACCGCACTGCCGCGAGCGCGCCGCGCCGCCCGCCCCGCCGCCGCCCGCGCCGCTCACCCCGCCGGGGGTCGCTCCGGCGGTTCCGGGGGGTGCGGGCGCGGGAGAGGGCAGCGCAGGGAACCGGGGGTGGCGGCGTTGCCGCGGACCGCGAGGCGCGGCGGTACCGGCGAGAAGCGAGGGCGGGCGGCGGGGCTCGGGGCGGTTACGGTACGTGCGCGTGCCCCGCGCGGCCGGAAGTGAGTGCGCACAGCGGGGACGGCGCGGCCTTCCGCTCCGGCCCGTCCCCGCCCCGGCACCGGCACCGTCCGGCCCCGCCGCCGCCATTGAAGGCCACGGCCGGGCTTCCTGCAGCAGAGCCAGAGCGCGGGGCCGGGCCAGGCCGCCGTGTGGCACCGCCTCGAGGAGCTCTACAACAAGAAGTGAGCGGGGACGGGGTGCGGAGCCGAGCGGAGCGCGGCCGGGCCCGCCAGCCCCGCTGAGGAGCCTTCGCTCCGCGTCCCTTTAGCCGGCTCGTTTGTCGCCCGGGAGGCGATTCCCGCGGTGTTTGCCCCGTCAGGGGTTCCACCCCCCCGTTGCAGCCCCCTCCGCTCCGGGATGTGGCACGGTTTGGCGGGGTTGGGCTCACGGGGCTGTTCTGTGTCCCCAGGCTGTGGCACCAGCTCACTCTGCAGGTGCTGGACTTCGTGCAGGACCCCTGCTTCGCCCAGGGAGATGGGCTTATCAAGGTGAGCGCGCTCCTCCCAGCTTTTCTTATCCTTTCCAGGAAAAACTCAGCCTGTGGCTTCTCTCCTTCTTAATCCTCTTGGTGAATTACTAACCAGGGTGGATTCAGCTCCCGGGGTGTTTGCACCCATGTGATCTGTGTGAAATTCTGCTAAAATCAAATGTGCTAGTTTCAGAAGGTTCAAAGTGTTTCTTTACTTCACTCGCAACTTTTGTCTTTGGGAATTACTGGGTGTTTTTTCTTCATTCTCTGTTCTTGCAAGAGGTTTGCAAAGGCAAAATGGGTGTTCACAGGTGCTTCCCCTGAGTCCCTGCTTGCAGCTGGAAGAAGCCTGTGGGGATAGAATTGGATAAAATGAGCAATTCTGGGTTTTGAACAGTGCAGGAATTTCTCTAGGGAGATGAATAGAATTTCATCAAGGGCATGCCCAAGTGTTTGGAAAAATCACAGGGTCCTGGAACGGTCTGGGTTGGAAGAGACCTTGAGCATCTTCCTGTTCCACCCCTCCTGGAAAGGACACTTTCCACAAGCCCAGCTGGCTCAGAGCCCTGTCCAGCACTGCCAGGGATATTCAGATCAGCTGGAATAGAGAGGGAATAGGGTGAGAAGCTCTGAACTGGTGTGTTCTCTGCCCTGACTGTCCCTGTCCTTGTCTCCACAGCTCTACGAGAACTTCATCAGCGAGTTTGAGCATAGGTGAGATACTGGGGGTTTGAGGATCACCTGGGGGGAGGTTGGGGTCACCCTGCAGGATCTGGGGGTCACCTGCAGGATCTGGGGTCACCTGGGGGGGCTAGGGGGTCACCTGGGGGGGCTTGGGGGCTCTGTGCTGACTCAGAGGTGCTTCCTGCAGGGTGAACCCCCTATCCCTGGTGGAGATCATCCTGCATGTGGTTCGGCAGATGACAGGTGCGTGTCCTCCCCTCTTCCCTGTGCTGTTGTGATCTCTGGAATGTGGCCAGGGATGGGTCAGTCATCGTCCTTCTGCTGCATTGAGAAGGGAAAGCATTGGTTTTAAAAGTTTTTAAAAGCTTAAATTATTGCTGATCCCTGGAGTAGGAAGTCCACAGCTTGCCTGGTGAGGTGGTTGGTGAGGAAAAGCCCTGCTTACCTGCTGCAGGTTGAGGGTACACTGCAGAAAACCCAAATTCCAGCCTTTGGGGATCCTGTAAAAGGTGTTATCGGTAGGCGAGGCTTAGCTCCATGGGAGCTGCTCTTTTAAATTTGTTTTTTCTCTGCTCCAGATCCCAATGTGGCCCTGACTTTTCTGGAGAAAACCCGAGAAAAGGTATGTTGGAAATTGCTCTTGGTGTGCTTTGCCTTCGAGCAGGGCAAGCATCACTGGCGTGTGTGACACCTCTGCTGGAGAACAGCCCCTTTCCACTGGGATTTTAACCAGGAATATGGTCACCAGGGACATTTATCCAGGCCAGTGCCAGTGTCTGGAGCACATCTGGCTGCAGGTGATACTTTAACCAGGTCCCTGTGTCCTTGCAGGTGAAGAGCAGTGACGAGGCCGTGATCCTGTGCAAAACGGCCATCGGGGCCCTCAAGCTCAACATTGGGGACCTGCAGGTCACCAAGGTGAGGGGTGGCCTGGGATGGGGAGTTTTGGGGTGCTGTGGCATTCCTTGGTTATCCCAGCTCCTGGCTCAGAGGGGCTTGTGAGCTCACCAGGGTGTGGGAGCTGCTCATGGTGACCTGTGGTGTTGCTGCCTGAGTGGAGCACATGGGATTTGAGATCTTTGGTTGGTTTTAGAACCATCTTTTGAAGCCAAATGATGTTTTTCAGGCAGGGCTGTTTTGGTTCTCCTAGAGCATGTGCAGAGGGATGGATTTGGGTGATGGAATCCTGGAATGGTTTGGGTTGGAAGGGAACTTGAAGGTCACCCAGTCCCACCCTCTGTCACAGACAGGGACACTTTCCACTAGACCAGGTTGCTCCAGCCTGTCCTGAAACACATCCAGGGATGAGGCAGCCACAGCTTCTCTGGGCACCCAGTGCCAGGGCCTCCCCACCCTCACCGGGAAGGCTTTTGGAGTGATGGTGGTTTTGTCTGGTGTCACAACTGCCATGGGGTGTCCCAGGATCCCCTGGGAGTGCTGTGACCCTCGGACTGGGAGCAGGGGCGCCCTCATTGTGCTCCTTCCTCCGTAAGAGCCAGGTCTTGCCCTTCCCAGGAGACCATCGAGGAGGTGGAGGAGCTGCTGAACACCCTCCCCGGGGTGACCTCGGTGCACAGCCGCTTCTATGACCTCTCCAGCAAGTACTACCAGACCGTGGGCAACCACGCCGCCTACTACAAGGATGCTCTGCGCTTCCTTGGCTGCATCGAGGTCAAGGACCTGCCAGGTAACTCCTCTCCAGGGGAAATCCCAGCTTCCACACTCAGCTTCATCCCCCCAACCCAAAGAAGGGCCCTGGCTGAGGTTTTCTCTGTGTTGTTTTGGCTGTGCCGTGGTGGATCCGAGGTTTGGCTGGACTGAGGAGTGACCCCTGAGGAGCTGTTCCTGGGCTGCACCAGGGGGAAAAGGGGGAATGCCCCTGCCAGGAGGGCGAGTTTGTTCCAATTGCCCAAAATCTTCACTCTAGGATCTAAAAGCAGCCCTTTTGTGCTGTGCTTACTGCAGGTTCCTGAATTTCAGGTAGCGTGGGGGAAGATGAGGGTGGGGAATAGTTTAATGTAGGTGAGGTGTAAATGGTACTTTATCCAAATTATATTTGATTTAGGGTTTTTTTTTCATCCAAATTATTTTTGATTTGGGTTCTTTTTATCCATGTTGCTTTTGGTTTGGTTTGTTTTTTTTCCATCTATTATTTTTGGTTTGGGTCTTTTTTCATCCAAATTATTTTTGGTTTGGGCTTTTTTTTAATCTATTGCTTTTGGTTTGGTTTGGGATTTTTCCCATCTTTATTATTTTTTGTTTGGGTCTTTTTTCATCCAGATTATTTTTGGTTTGGGGTTTTTTTATCCATATGGCTTTTGGTTTGGTTTTATTTTTTAGAATATTTAATTCTGTTCCTTATTGATCTCCTTTTCTTCCTTATCTCAGAAATTTTGAAAACAGAACCCAAAACTCAAAACAGAAGAAAGTAAATGATTTTCAGAGATAGATAGTAATGAGTAAAAATTTTTTTCAGGTTTAAATCTTGCTTGGTGATACTGGCTTTTACACCCACTCTTGAAAATTACTTACACTGGAAAAGGCAAAGAATTAATTGCAGCTATAAATAAAAAAATAGAAAAATAGAAAATAAATAGAAATAATGACTCTCTCAGTAAAGATTCTGACATTGTACTTCTTGCCTGTAACCATTTAGAGACATGTGATCTCAGATGATATTTGAAAATGTTTGATGGAGTAGGAAAGACTGTCTGCAGAAATGATTAATAACTGTTTCCATAAAGAAGTAATGAAATCAGAAAAGTATGAGGCAGGGTATGGAAATGGGTAAGCGTATGGGTCAGAAGTGAAGAAAGTGGTAAAGCTTTATAGCCTGTTTTCCTATGCAGGCAAAGCTCTTACTGAAATGAACTGAAAAATTATTTGCTTCAATAACAGGCACACAACTGGAGAACAGGTGAGTGGCTTGACCATGATGAGAGGTTTTTACCAGACTAAACTAAAAAATACCACTACAAAAGACTGTGTGGTCCAGGAGGAATCTTTGCTGTTTGTATCTGACATTTAAATGCCAGCTGTCCACAGCTCCCTGTCTAATACAAGTTGATGGAGAGTGAGACAGTGGAAAAAAGTAGTGAAAGAAGTAACTACACAGGGAATTGAATACAAGCTGTTCAGACATAATTTGCTCTGGAATTTGGCACTAGCTTGGGTTTGTGAAGATTTATTTCTCCACTAAATTAAGCATAACCTGGAGGATTAGAGTCATTTTATCTAAAGCTCAAATTCCAATTATTTTACTAGAGCTGAAAAGTACTGAGATAGAAAACATTAAATTTCTTAAATGCACTAAGCTGTCTGTTGGTAGTCAACTTTTGCAARTCCTTATTTATCAGTGAGGTCTGCTTTAGTATTTCATTCACCTGCTTCTTTATCTTTTATGTAAGTNTCCAGTATCAGAGCAGCAGGAGAGAGCCTTCACCTTGGGGCTGGCTGGGCTGCTGGGAGAAGGCGTCTACAACTTTGGGGAGCTGGTGAGTGCTGCCACATCCCTACATCCCTTCATCCCTGGAGTCCCAGGAGCTGGGTGTTCCCTGCTGACACCCTCCTGCCTGTCCCCTGCAGCTGATGCACCCCGTGCTGGAGTCCCTGCGCAGCACGGACCGGCAGTGGCTCATTGACACCCTCTTCGCCTTCAACAGCGGCAACGTGGAGACCTTCCAGGCTCTCAAGTCAGCCTGGGGGCAGCAGGTGAGGGCTCTGGGAGTGCTGAAAGCCCAGGCTTGGGATTTACAGCTGACATCTCAGAATCTGTGAACCTTTGTTAATCACCTTTGCCTCATGCCTGGTTCTGGAGCACTGGTATAACTCTGATCAGAGCATAGGAGCAGTTATTTCTTCTTGATTCATGTCATTAGTTTCCTTTTGGCTTCCTTCTTGGAATGCAGTTTTTTTGCATCCTGTTCTGTTAAATGTGAGGGAAAACAGGGATGTTGGATGTTGGATGTTACTTGCACTGGCTACATCAGGAATGGCTGTCACAGCAGATTTTTTAGTCCTCTGGCACAGTGGCCTTAGATTGTTTTCTGGAACCATTCCCAGCTGCTGGGTAGGCTGTGGTGGCCTCCTTCCTCCTAAATGAGACCTGCCAGGGATTTATTCCTGTAGGTAAAGCTGTTCTCCCCCAGCACGGGTGGGAAATGCAATAATGACCTGATTTGGTGCCTTTTCTCCCCTTGAAGCCCGACCTTGCTGCGAATGAAGCGCTCCTGCTGCAGAAGATCCAGCTGCTGTGTCTCATGGAGGTGAGCTGGGATGGATGTGCTCAGTGTGCCTGGTCACTCACTCCTGGATGCAGGAAATTCTGTGTGGGTTTGGCGTGTAGATGGAGCCACAGGTGCTGTGAGGGAAAGCACCTTGAGCTGCTCGTCCCTTGTTCCAGGGGAGCTTTTGCATGGAGCACCAGGGCAAGGGGGAATGGCTTCTCTGAGTGAAGGTTAGGTGGGATACTGGATTCTGTGAGGGTGCTGAGGCCCTGGCATAGGGTGCCCAGAGAACCTGTGGCTGCCCCTGGATCCCTGGAAGTGTCCAAGGCCAGGCTGGATGTGGCATGGAACAACCTGGGATGGTGGGAGGTGTCCGTTATATGATACGGAGGAGAGCAATCCCTCAGGATGGTGTCAGGGCTGTGTTCCAGGATAGCAAAAGAATTTTAGAGTACAGTTAAATTCCTTTGTTTCCCAAGGACTGCGGGTCCTCTCCCTGATGGATAACCTGAAACAGCCCCTTCCTGCCCCCACTGTAAGGCTCTGGCTCACCACACCACATTGCTGTAAAACATCCTTGTTTGACCCATTTCTGTTAAATATGAGAAATGCAGTTGCCAGGGCAGAGTGAGACTGGGCAGGGCAGGGCGAGGGAAGCTCTGTGTGCTGTGGGAATCCCTAAAACCACTGGAGGATGTTTTTTTTGTCTGTCCCTGGATGCAGATGACTTTCACCCGCCCGGCCAATCACCGCCAGCTCACCTTCGAGGAGATTGCCAAGAGTGCCAAAGTCACCGTCAACGAGGTGAGTTTGGGGTCAGACACACTTGGTAATGTTCAGGTTCTGGAGCTCTTACAGTGTCTGGACAGACATGAATCACACAGAGTGCCAGAATCGTTTAGGCTGGAAAAAACCTCGGAAATCGTCGAGTCCCACCTGTGACTGTTCCCCATCCCAGAGCACTGAGTGCCACATCCAGTCATTCCTTGGACACCCCCAGGGATGGGGACTCCACCAGCCCCCTCAGCAGCCCCTTCCAATGCCTGACAACTCTTTCCATGAAGAATTGGTCCTGATGTTCAACCTAAACATTCCCTGGTGCAGCTTGAGGCCGTTTTCTCTTGCCCTGTCACTTGAATCCTGGGGGAGAAGACTGACTTCCACTTGCTGCTCGTTGACAATTTGGCTCTGTTGGCTTTTTCCAATTACCTTGTTCTTCCTGGGATTTCAGAGCAAAGAAAAGAAATCGGGAAAAAGAACTAAAAAAACTGAAAAGCCCTAAAATCAAGTTTTAGGGAGAAGTTTTAGGGATAACTCTATGCTGAGATGCTGAGTCTTAAGGCTGTTTGGTCACCGTGTGAGAGCTGCTGCCCTGGATTCTGAGGAGATCTTGTATGAAGATACCATGTTTTATTCACCTCTGGGGGGGAAACAGGGTGATCTGGGTTTTTCTGGAATTATTTGTTTTCCCAGGTGGAGCTGCTGGTGATGAAAGCACTCTCAGTGGGGCTGGTGAAGGGCAGCATCGACGAGGTGGACAAGAGGGTGCACATGACGTGGGTGCAGCCACGGGTGCTGGACCTGCAGCAGGTAACAGCCACCAGCTCCAGCTGGGCCGGGGTGAGGTGACCTGGGAATGACACCGGAGCTGGGATGGGTCACGGCTTGGGAATGAGCCTCCTTGGGGGCTTGGCTTTGCCCTGGGGTGTTTCACCCAGAAACTCTTCAGGAGATGGAACAGGACATGGGTGCACGTCCCTTGTGAAAGCCACACACACCCCATGGAAGGCAGAAGCCGTGGCTGTGTTTTCCAGAAAGATCCAGGCCTCATTCCTGAATGTGTGAAACAACCTCTGGGAGTTTCGGGGATGTAGGAGGCACATTCCTCTTGGGAACAGGGAAGTCCAGGGTGGTATTGAAGCTGTTGAGCTTCTCAGGTTCATCCTTGTAGTGTTTAAGGAGACTGCAGGGTGTCTTTACCTTTAAACCCAAAAATGAGTGCATAAAATTCCAGCTGCAAACAATTCCTTTGGTGCATTTCAATTTAACCCTTGCTGATTTGCTGATAGAAGCTGTTAATCCCAGAATCCTGGGATGGTTTGGGTTGGGAGGAACCTTAAAGCTCATCCAGACCCACGCCCCTGCCATAGGCAGGGACACCTTCCACTACCTCAGCTTGCTCCAAGCCCTGTCTAACCTGGCCTGGAACACTTCCAGGGATGGGGCATTGCCCTTTCTCGGTGTGTGGGGTTTTGAGGAGTGGTTTGGGGTCTCGGGTGTGAGAAGGAGCCTGTGGTCATTCCCAGGAGCTGAGCCCTCTTGCCTTGCAGATCAAAGGGATGAAGGACCGCCTGGAGTTCTGGTGCACGGACGTGCGGAGCATGGAGATGCTGGTGGAGCACCAAGCCCACGACATCCTGACATAGAGGAGAGAGTGATTCCTGCTGCTCCTGGGGCCGGCAGCACTCAGACCGCTGACTGCACTGAATCCACGGAGGGGTGGGTGGGCAGAGCAGGAGCAGCTCGGGCTGTGGTGCAGGAGGGCGAGGACGTGGCCTTTCGCTGTGTGACCCTTTGGCACTCGAGCTGAGCTTTCCCTCTGCTGGCACGAGCGCCTCTGATCCCTGATCCCAGAGCTCCGTCCTGGGCAGATGGATAGCTCCCGATCCCTCCTGCCTCCAGCTGCTGCAGGAGGGTGGGATCCTGGTGCAGGATCCCAGGGGTCTTGGCCTTAGCGGGCACAGCCTGTCCTGCTGCCCTCTCCCCCTGCCCCTGCAGCAGCCCGAGGCAGCGTTCCCCAAATCCTCTTCCTCCTTGTCCCCCGTCCCTCCGCCTTTCTTCATCTGCAGCAGAGGGAGCATTTGCTCCATCCAAGGGTTTTCCCGGGATTCCTGGTTAGTGGGTGTGTCCATACACTTGAGGGGGTGGTTATCTTTCACCAACGCTTTGTGCTCAGGTGAGGTGCAGTGGCATTGCCGGAATAAACGTCTCTGCCTTCCCTTTTTGGGAATTCTGTGTTGTCTCCATCCCTAGCAGCTGAGCTGCTGATCCCTTTCAAGATGTGTTCCCATGGTCAGGCCTTGCCACTGCTGCGATTCAGGAGCTTTCCTCATCAGTTTTGTTCTCTGGAGTAATTACCAAACGGCACTGCTGGAGTTTTTGTATTTTTCCTGTTTTTCCTGCCATAACTGAGGGTGTAAACCCAGCAAGGGAAAGAAGGAAGCTTGTGGCTAATGCCAGACTGGTGCAGGCAGCAGAGGTGCCTCACTCAAGGGAGACAAACTTTGGAAAACAGGACAGAATGGAATTACTGGAGTCTGTACCTGCTCACCGTCCTCCTGCTGCTCTCCAGGCCCTTCTGGCTGAAATTCCCTCCTGGATGGGGGTGTGGTGCCCAGTGCCTGCCTCTTCCCTGCCTGGCCACTGGGTTTGACTTTCCCAGTTTCTGCTGTTCCCTCCTCCTGTCTTCCAAGGCTTATTCCTGATGTCACTTTTACCGACTGAGGAGAGTGTGTGGAAGAGGTGAGTGTTCTGATCAGGAAAATATTCCCTTTATTTCATAATGGAGGACAGGAGAAGGCTTTAAGGAGCACAGTCTCCTTCCCAAGTGCCGTGTCAGATCTCCCCCCCCCCCCCCCATTCTTAGGGCTGTCCCTACATGTTATGGGGTTAAGGAAACTCTGCTGGAGTCAGTGAGTTCTGGGGCTGCTGCTGCTGCTTGGGATCAGCATCAAAAACCCAGAATGTCCCTGTGGGAAGCAGCAACAGCTTCTGCCAGGATTCCAACGGCTTCCATGCTGTGGGAGCACTCTCCTGACTCTGAGCAGCTCTTGGGAGTCAGGGTCAGATCTGCGGAGCTGTGGCAGCTCCAGAGGTTTTTCCAAGATACCTGTGAATATCCCTTGCTCCCCAAACCTTCCTGATTGCTGGCTGCTTCCCTGGGGATGTGGTGGGGGGAGAGACCCTTCCTGCAGGGAGGGGAACGGGCAGATGTGCAGCCCCCAGCCCATGCCACCCTTTTAATGTCACCTCCAGCCTTTCAGCGTTTTTCTGCCGGAAATTTACTCGGATTGGCTTCCTTGTGCTGGGAGAGGTGGCTGGGTGCAGCTGGGAGATGCTCCAGAGGGAATGTGCCTTTCCTGCCAGAACTTGTGAGGGAACACTGAGGGCAGGGATCAGGATCATCCCTCACAGATGCACCCGTGGATGGAGCAAACCCAAGGAGCCCTTGTTGAATGCAAATGTGGGTTTTAATGAGTGGGCTGGGCAGGTTCCATCTGTCCTGAGGCCTCTTCCTTCAGGATTCTGTCGCAGGGAGCTGGGAGCAGGCTGCTCCTCACTCCGGCCGGCTCTTGTAGTCCTGCACGTGGGCCAGGACCCAGGCTGTGGGCAGCAGGAAGGAGGAGAACATCATGGCCAGGGCGATGCCTTGCTCCTGAGGGGGACAAGGAGTGGCAATCAGCGGGATGGCCGTGTGGCTCCGGGATAGGCACACCGGTGCCGTCCCACACCGCACACCCAGCTCATTTCCCGGTGCTGTTCCCGGCCCTGGGGCTGGGAAGGGAGAGTTGGGAGGCAGAGCTGTTCCTGGGATTGAGCTGGTCATCTCCAGGCTCTTTGTTTCTCGGGAGCAGTGCGTGACCTTGAGGCCACGGCCGGGGCCTGCGGCGTTCCTGACTTTCAGATGACTTTGGGATGGGAATTGCAGCCGGGAGCAGCCCCTCGTTTCCCCAGTGTGCTGGACCAGCCCTAAACCCCGGCGCTGGCACCTTTCTTTAATTGATTTGCTTGGAAAAAGCCTCTCCAGGCTGCTGCAGCTGCTTTGTTGCAGACCTTGGAAAGGCAGCAGAGGGAAAACCCCCCCAAACGAGGGGCTGGAGGGGGAATCAGGCAGGATTTTGGTGGAAAGCTCCTTTTCCCCAGCTTGTTTCACCCAGCCCAGGAGGGTTTGGCTTGGGGGGGACTGTCCCCACAGCGGGAGTGTCAGAGGGACTTTGGGCTCTGCAGTGACAGCAGCTCCTGTGCTTGCCCTTGGGGATACCCCTTTGGGGTCACTATCCCAGGACAGGGGGAATAGAGCCTGGGTCTGTCCCTGAGGGACCACGGGTGTCACTGCTGCCCCTTTCACTGGGCTGCAGGGGACCCCCAAACCCCAAAGTTTAAAAAAGGGGCCGAAAGGACAAAATCAAAGGGAATCAAGAGCCAGAGGTGGGGAGCAGGGCATGGACCCCATGGTGGTGTGGGTTGGAGCCCAGAGGCACATTCCTCCTTTTCTTCCCCCTCCCCTTTTGCTTCCACTCTCTTCCAAAATAACTTGGCCCTGACATGGAGGTTTGGGCCCCTCCGACCGGGCTGTTCCCACTTTCCCAGACCCCCAGGATACTCACGGCAGGAGAGAGGGGGTGCTCGGGGGGGAGGGAGCGGATCTGTGCCCGGGGCACCCGGGCAATCTGGAGTGCAGCTGCCAGGAGCTGGGAGCCCCTCTGGAAACCCCTCATGGCGCTGGCAGAGCTATCCTGCTGTTCCTCACTCTGCAGCTGCCCCGCTTGTCACTGTCACCACTGCCACCACACCCCTGCCGCCCCTGGGCATGGCTCCAGGGGCACGGGGAGGAACAGCCTGACTGACGCGGCAAGATGTTCCCAAATTGCTCTCTGCTTCGTTTTTCTTCACTTAATTGCTTTGGGATTTTTTTTCCCTGCAGCACTGCCCAGGACTCTGAGACCAAAACCTGTCCCCAGCCAGCTCAGGGGAACATTGCAATGCTCTGCTGGAGAGCAGACACCTCTTGGAGGGGCCTTGTCCCTTGGAGCAGAACTCTTCCTTTGGGGCAGAACTCCTCTCTCCTTGGACCCCCTCTTCTGTGGTTTCTCTGAGCTTTGTAACACTCAAAATACCATTCAGTGAGAAAGGACTTTCTGGAAAAGGCTGTTTGCAAATTCCTCTGATCACGGGAAGGAAGTGGGGTGCATGCCACAGGGAAGGCGCTGCTGGAGGGTGATCCAGTGCCCCAGAATCTCTATGGATGCCCAGCCGCTCTCCGGGTGATTATTCCTATCCCTGCCACAGGCTCAGCCTGCTGGTTGTGAGGAACAAACCAAAGGGGAAGTGAATCCCGCTGGGGCAGGATACCAGGATTGCAGGATTTACTCCTGGAATAGCAAAGGAGTAGAGCTGGGATCAAATCTTAATGCTCAGGCCCTGAAGCATCCCTGGGGCATTGACAGCAGCAGGACTGACCCAGCCAGGCTCCATGGGGGCTTTCCCATGGATTTACAGTGGAGGACAGATGTGTTATGCCAGGCCTGTAATGGCAATAAAATCATTTCTGTGAGCACAGGCGCGGTGCTTGGCTGCAGCTCCATCCCTGACCCACCGGGATGGCACCAGCCTGCCAAAGCCAAAGTCCAGATGGAATTTTTTTCCTCCCTGGAAACAAGCAAGGAGAAGGGCCAGAGCGTGGCTGGGGACAGGGGAGGTCAGCGCGGTGTGCTGCTAACCCGGCTCTCTGCCAGCGGCTTTGGGATTAGAAATCACCCGACTCACTTTTGCTCTTTCAGTTCCTCCTTCCCAGGCACAGGGCAGCCACAGGACTGCCACGCTTCCACCGTGGGCTCTGAGCTCATCTGGACAAACACCTGCGTGTCCAGGATCATTTTCTAACTTTTTTTTTTTTTTTTTTTTTTAATTTTTTAAGGAGAGGAAAAAAGCGATTTCCTTCCTTCTTTCTCAGCTGGACAACTTCCGTCCTTCCCTGGAGCGGCCTCTCTCCGCCTGCAGGGCTCGGCTCAGCCCCGGGACCAAAGGCAAGACCCACCTCCTCCCTTCCACACCCCGGGGCTTGGGCTGGGTTTGGGATTTTCCATCTCCCCCGAAGGCAAGATTTCCCTCACAGTTCAGTCCCATCGAGGAATCCGAGCTGAGCCTGAGGGTTCCTGTATCTGGCTGCTGTCAGGGAGGAATTTGGGGGCTGGGCACCTTCCTTGCCCCTGTGTCACCCCGGCGGGAGTCCCAGCTCTTCTCGGAGTCTGTCAGAGCCTCATTTCTTCATTCCTGGGTTTTTCCTGTTTTTCCCATTTTTTTCCTGGCATTGCCAGCTGCAAATCCCTTTTGATGGGGGCTGCTCACACGTGTCTGTGTCCATACGTGTTTTTAGTGTATAATTATAGACATGTTTATAAATCACACATAAATATAATTTTATGTAAAAATCAATGGAATAGAAAGATCCTGCCCCCAGAAGTCGAGCTAGAGCTGCAGGAGGGAGGAGGAACAGAGGGGTGCGGTGAGCTGGAAGAGGGGGAACCATCAGGAGCGTTTCAAATGTCACAGAACAGCCCTGGGAGGAAGAGGAGGCCTTCTGGGGAAGGTGGCTGTGTGTGTTGGGAGAGGCTGGTGCGATCCCATCACGGCATCGGAGGAGGAAGAGGGGGGAGGCTGAGAAGTGATGAAAGGCCGTGAGCTGTCGGGGTTTGGGACAGCTGGAGATGGAGTGAAGGAGTGGAGGGGTTTCTGGGAGGAAGCCGGGATGGGTGAAACCGCTGGAAGTGACCAGAGCGGGCACTAAAAGGGGCAGTGGGATGTGACAGCGAGCGGGGCCGCGCTCTGTCCCCTCAGCAGCTCCGCAGGTGGGGTGGCAGCGATGGCTGATGGTGACCCCGGCGAGGGCGATCCCGGCGTGTTCACGGCCACAGCCCTGCCCGCGGACCCGCGGCTGCTGCCCACGCTGACCAACGCCTTCCTGGGTACCCGCGTGTTCCGGGACACCCTGCACGCCGCCGGTGTGTACAGCGGGGCTGCGGGGGACACGCACCGCGCCGATGTCCCCAGCCCGCTGGGGTTGTGCATGGCAGTGCCCGGTGCCCGCAGCCCGGCCGAGAGCTTCACCCTCGACACCTGGACAGGTGAGCATCCTCGGGCTCTGCCAGGGGGTCGGTTCTCTCTGCTTTTGTTGCTTCTTCTGCTCAATCACATCTTCCTTTTCCTCATTTTCTGTTCGCCTCGGGGTGCTGTTCCTCTGGAACAAGCAGAAAATTCCCCTTTTGTGTGGGAATAAGCGATTTTCAGGCTGTAGCTCAATGCCTGCTGGGGCCGGGCTCAGCAGACACTCTAATCACAGAGCCAGATAAAACATTTGATGGCACAGGCCATCCCTTAGTAGCTTGACCAGGCTTGGTGTCAGCAGCGCTGTCCAGTCCACAACCAGATCTTGACCCAGGAAAAGCAATTCCCTGGCTGGTAGGAACAGTAGGCAGGGCAGAGGTGGGAATACGAGGGTTTCCAAAGACTGGTGACTCCGGCTGTGCTTGCAGGCACCTTCAGCCACACCATTTGGGCCCCTGGCTACACGACCACCCACCAGCTCTTCGCCCACTACTCCCTGGTGCACCTGATGGCCTCCAGCATCACCATCCGCCGCTTGGACGGCTCCACACATCCCATCACCGTCCAGCTCCAGAGCCTGTTTGTGCCGCAGAGCCAGGACCTGGACCTGACCCCAGGGCCGGATTTCCAGGGAGCGCAGTGAGTGTGGGGAACGGGGATCCCTGCCCTGAGCCCACCCTGCTCTCCCTTGGGGAATAAGGCTGGAGCGGGGCTGCAATGCTGAGGGGTGTGGAGGCTTTTGCACGTCCTGCTTTGCCCTAAAAGAAATCCCTGAAACGAAGTGTAGAAACATTTTTTATTAGTTACAACTCCAGAATGATGCTTCACGCTGACGTGTAAGAGCAGTGGAGGTGATTCCAAAGTGGGGTCTAGATGTGATTCCAAAGAAGAGAGGTTGGGGAAAATGGGAAGTTTGGAGGGGATGTCCTTTAGAACTGGATTCCTGGGTCTGGGGACTCATTTGTGGTGGCTTTCCCTTGCCAAAAGGCAGGATTAGACAGGACATTGGGAACAAACACCTTCCCTCGTCACTCCCCGCTCCTGCAGCTACATCCACGGGCGGACGCTGGTTCCCGAGGTGGAGGGGGGCCCCCGTCCCGCCGTGCACATGCTGTGGACCCCCATCCCGCAGTGGCTGACGCTGGGCGGGAGGAGCGGGAGCGGCGCTGGGACTTGCTGACGGCCGTGGGGGGGAGCGAGGAGGAGGCGCAGCGGAGCTACAGCGCGGGGCTGTCGCTGGCGGCCGCGGGGACCCTGCTCCGCTCGCACACCCGCGCCTGGGCCGCGCTGCGCCGGGGCTGCTCCGTGCGGCTGGACGGGCCCCCGGCCCTGCGCCAGGCGCTGCACGGCTGCCTCTTCTACCTGCTGAGCGCCATCCCGCCCCGCGACTGCCCGGAGCTCCCCTTCCACGGCATCAGCCCCGGCGGCTTGTCCAACGGCAGCCGCGGCGAGGACTACTGGGGACACATCTTCTGGGACCAGGTGAGGGGGGCCGTGCTGAGCTGGGGGCTTGGGGTGGAGGAAACTGCATCCTTCCATCGGGATGGAGCACACTGCCCTTTAACAGGGATGGAGGAGACTCCATCGGGATGGAGAACACTGCTCTGTAACAGGGATGGAGGAGACTCCATCGGGATGGAGAACACTGCCCTGTAACAGGGATGGAGGAGACTCCATCGGGATGGAGAACACTGCCCTATAACAGGGATGGAGGAGACTGCATCCTTCTGTCGGGATGGAGCAGACTGCCCTTTAACAGGGAGGTGGCAGACTCCATCCTTCCGTCGGGATGGAGAACACTGCCCTGTAACTGGGATGGAGCAGACTGCCTTTTAACGGGGGTGGAGCAGAATGCCCTTTAACAGGGATGAAGGAGATTCCATCCCTCCATCGGGATGGCGGGGTACTCGCAGGGTGGAGCTGGCGGGAGCATTTGGGTGCTTTGTCCCCTGGCCCATCCCGTCCCCTCGGCCCGGCAGGACACCTGGATGTTCCCGAACATCCTGCTGCTGCGCCCCGAGGCTGCCCGCGCCATCCTGCGCTACCGGATCCGCACGCTGGAGGGAGCGAGGCGCAACGCGCGGGAGCAGGGCTACGAGGTGACACCGGGGGTGGCACCGGCCCCTGTCCCCAGGGCTATCCCAGGCTGTTTCGGTGGTGCTCAGGGTGCCTTCTCCTGGCAGGGTGCGAAGTTCCCGTGGGAGAGCGCAGCCACTGGTCGGGAAGTCTGTCCCGAGGAGATCTACGGAGCGCAGGAAATCCATGTCACCGGCGATGTCCTGCTGGCCTTTGAGCAGTATTACCGCACCACGCAGGTAAAGGGAGGGTGCTGCACCTCATGGCCCGTGGCAGGCCACCTAGAGACTGTCACTGTCCCTTCTCTGAGGAACTCTACTCTCTCCGCTCTGCAGGCTCCCTCCTGCAGCTCTGCCTCCTCTGTCCTTGCTCCCGCGGGTGTCTCAGCATCCTGTTGGCTCCAGCCAGGCCAGTTTTTCCTCCTGCTCCCTCCATCTCCTCAGAGCTCCTCTCCATCCCCCTGCTGGCTTTGGGTCTGGCACAGAGCCCCTCACAGCCCTGTTTTTCCCCCAGGACCTGAAGCTGTTCCGGGAGGACGGTGGCTGGGAGCTGGTGGAAGCTGTGGCGCAGTACTGGTGCAGCAGGATGGTGTGGAGCGAGGAGGAGCAGCTCTACCACATCAGAGGTACCTCTGCCCTGGGGAGGGCGTGGAAAGCAGGGGCTCAGAGCCAGCTGGGTGTGCCGAGTGTCCCCTCGTGTCCTGTCCCCTCAGGTGTCATGCCCCCGGACGAATACCACAGCCATGTGGATAACTCTGCCTATACCAACGCCGTGGCCCAGCACAGGTAATGGTTGTAACACCTCCCTGGGAGTGGCTGGACGCACAGCCCGGCTCTCCTCCGTCTGGCACTCTGCAGGGGTGGGGAGCAGCAGGGCCTCTTCCCTCTCCTCACACCTCTCTCCCTGTCACTCCTCTGCAGTCAGAGGAGGGAGTGGGGGCTCACCCTGGCTCCTCCGACCTGCTCAGTGCGGGATCTCCCTTCACGGGGGGCTTCTCCCTTGGCATTCCAGGAATTGTCTGTGCTCTAAGCCAGCTGGAGAGAGACATCCCCAGCCAGAGGAACGAGCTCCCATCTCTGTGATGGAAGTTGTTGCCCCTAGCTCAATCTCTGCCCCCCTGTTCTCCCACAGCAGCTTTTTCTGCGACCCCCTTCTGTCCCCTTTCTGCTCTCACTGTCACCCACCCCTGACAGAAAATGTTCCTCCTCCTTCCCAGCTTGAATTTTGCCGCTGACATGGCTCGGGAGCTGCTGCTGCCGGTGCCAGAGGAGTGGGAGGAACGTGCCAGGAAAATCAAAGTGCCCTTTGATGAGGAGAGGAAGTATCACCCTGAGTACGATGGCTACAGCCCAGGTGAGCCAGGGAGGTGGCAGCAGCCCCTGGAGATGGCCGTGGATTGCACTTTTAATCCCAGAAGGAGCGGAATTCTGACTGGTTCAGACTTGGGAATGGCGGAAGGAGAGTCCCCACTGTGGCTGCAGTGTGGAGCACTGGGCTTGGGGTGGTTTTCACTGGATTGTTTCTCATCCATGGGCTTCAAAACCTTGGAAATATGGCAGCTGGCCGTGTCTGAGCAGCCCTGTCCCCAGGTGAGCCGGTGAAACAGGCAGACGTGGTCCTGCTGGGCTTCCCCCTGATGCAGCCCATGAGTGCCGAGGTGCGCAGGAACGACCTGGAGATGTACGAGCCCGTCACCGACCCGGCGGGGCCAGCCATGACCTGGGTGAGGAGAGGGCAGAGCCTGGCCTGGGATGCACCCCCGGGGGGTGTTTCCATCCATCCAGGGGACGCTGCAGAGCTGGGATGGGCGCTGGCAGTGTTCCCCGTGGATCGGTGGGATGGCAGAGGTGGCGCTGCCCCGCTGCGCTGTCACCGTCCCCTGTCCGGCAGAGCATGTTTGCCGTGGGCTGGCTGGAGCTCAAGGAGCCACAGAGAGCCTGGACCCAGCTGGAAAAGTGCTTCAGCAACATCACAGAGCCCTTCAAGGTGAGCGGCAGGGCTGCAGATCCCCCCTGCTCCCAGGCTGTGGGGTTGAAACCCCAAAACCGCCCCAAATTGACCCCTAAGGTGTCTCCTTCTCCTGCTGGAGCAGGTCTGGGTGGAGAACTCGGATGGCTCGGGAGCTGTGAACTTCCTGACGGGGATGGGGGGATTCCTGCAGGTCATCCTCTTCGGCTTCACGGGGTTCAGGTGAGACCTGCAGTGTCACTTGAACTCCCACGCAGCTCCTTGTCCCTCCAAATGTCCCCGTTCGGCTGGAGCAGGATGGGGAACAGGTAAGAGATTGGTTCCAGGCCACTCTTGGGAAGCAAAATTCCATTCCCTGAGCCTGGCCCAGCAGCAGCATCATCCTGTGTCCTCTGGATGCAGTGAGGAAACACCTCGTGCAGCCCCAGCGTGGCCTCACTGCTCACGTGTGGCTCCCTGGAACTGGGCATCGCCTCAGCTTTAAAATATCCTGGGAAAACACGCAGCTCTTGGTGTAATTTCAGAGCTGTGGTGGCTTCCACCCTGGAGCCTCCATCTCCTCAGCCTATTCCTGGTTTAATTGAGGCTGGATCAAGCCCTTTTGATTCCCAGTGAAAACCTCCAGCCCTAATGATGTGTTTGGACTCCGCGTGTGTGGCCAGAGCTGCTGGGAACCCGCCCCGTTCCTTGGGTGTGAGCTGCCCTATTCCCCTGGAAAAATCATCCCATTCCTTGGATGTGAGCTGCTCTATTCCCAGCTGGAAAAGCCACCCCGTTCCCTGGGTGTGAGCTGCCCTATTCCCAGCTGGAAAAATCACCCCATTCCTTGGATGTGAGCTGCGCTATTCCCAGCTGGAAAAATCACCCCGTTCCTTGGATGTGAGCTGCTCTATTCCCCTGGAAAAGCCACCCCATTCCTTGGATGTGAGCTGCCCTATTCCCAGCTGGAAAAGCCACCCTGTTCCTTGGGTGTGAGCTGCACTATTCCCAGCTGGAAAAGCCACCCCGTTCCTTGGATGTGAGCTGCCCTATTCCCCTGGAAAAGCCACCCCATTCCTTGGATGTGAGCTGCTCTATTCCCAGCTGGAAAAGCCACCCTGTTCATTGGGTGTGAGCTGCCCTATTCCCAGCTGGAAAAATCACCCCATTCCTTGGGTGTGAGCTGCCCTATTCCCAGCTGGAAAAATCACCCCATTCCTTGGGTGTGAGCTGCCCTATTCCCAGCTGGAAAAACACCCCATTCCTTGGATGTGAGCTGCCCTATTCCCCTGGAAAAGCCACCCTGTTCCTTGGATGTGAGTTGCACTATTCCCAGCTGGAAAAATCACCCCGTTCCTTGGATGTGAGCTGCCCTATTCCCCTGGAAAAGCCACCCTGTTCCTTGGATGTGAGTTGCACTATTCCCAGCTGGAAAAATCACCCCGTTCCTTGGGTGTGAGCTGCATTATTCCCAGCTGGAAAAATCACCCCATTCCTTGGATGTGAGCTGCCCTATTCCCAGCTGGAAAAGCCACCCCGTTCCTTGGGTGTGAGCTGCGCTATTCCCAACTGGAAACCTCAGCTTTGGCCGAGCTGGGAGGTCTCTGAGTGCCCGGCTCGGGCCACTCGTGGCTTTGGGGCCAAATTCCAGAGGTGACCATGGCATTGTGCAGCCGTGCTCCCGCCTTTCCTGCTGTGGCACATGGATCCCGGGCACAGAGCTGGGGCTCCCTGGGCTCTCAAGCTTCCCTGGAGCCCTCTGCAATCCCTGGAGCCCTCCCAGCCCTCTGGAGCTGGCGGTGGGGAGCTCTGCTGCACCAGGATTGGGGTCAGGGACAAGAGGGGCCGTTGTTTTTCCTCGCCCAAAGCTGACGCCCGCGCAGGCGGCTTGGCTTGGGATCAGGCATGGAGGGAGGGCTGGGATCTTGCTCCATTGTTTCGGGGAGAGGAGCAGGAACAGCTGTGCTGAGCTCCCAGCCCTCCATCCCACGGGAGCGGGAGCTGAGGTGGGTGTCCAAGGGAAGCACGGCATTCCCGAAGTTTTGCCAGCTCTGGAGTGGAGCAGGGAATTGAGCTGTGTTGTTTTTTTAATATAAAATCCGATCTTACAGAAAGCCCAGGCCCCAGCTGTGGAGCTGGAATGGGACAGGAATGTCTTGTGGAGGGCTGTGGGATCATGTAGCTCCATCACCGTGCTCGGGATTTGCCTAGAGATCCCTGGAGGAGCCTTTGGACTCCTCTGGGATGCAGGAAGTGGTGATGCCTGAAAAGGTGGCTGCCCCCTGCCCAGACCTCTGTGGCTCCCTGTTCCCACCCTGCTGTGATCCTGCCTTTCCAGGATCACGAGGTCTGGCCTCCTCTTCGATCCCACCTTTCCCGACAATGTCACCAAGCTGGAAATCTCCGGAGTCTCCTACTTGGGGAACAAACTGGCGTTCACCATCACTGGGGAGGAGATCAGGGTGGAAGTGACTGAGACCTCCCAGGACCTGCCAGCATCCCCCCTGGAAGCAGTGCTGGAGTCGGGGCAGCGCTTTCCCCTGCGGGAAGGTGTGGCAGCGCTGCCCGGATCAATCCCCGAAATAATTCAGGAGGAAACTGTTCCCATCTCTCACAAAAAGGGGTTTTGTGTTGCAGGACAGAGGATCTCCTTCCCCACAGCTCCTGGCCGGTTCCAGAGGTCACCCAGCAGGACCCCTTAACCTCGGCTGGTCCGGGCATTGCCCAGCACAGCAGCAGCAGATCTGGGATTTTGGGGGTGGAGGGGGAAGAGAATGGAGGCTCCTGGGCTGTGCCAGGCGGCCTTTGCCCCCTGAGGACTGTGAGTGCCACCTGTCCTTGTGTGCCACCCATCCCTGTGGCCCTGGGGCTGTCCCCATGGCTGGGGGTCACCACATCTGAGCCCCCCCCACTCGACTCCACACGTCTCTGGCTCGGCACAGGAGAGGAATCCAAGCCTGAAAATGACCATTTAAAATGTGTAATGACCATTTCAATCACGTTTCCCCTGGTTGGGCGGGGTTGTTATGCTCTCGGCGTGTTTGTGTTTGGAAGGAAGCCCCTTCCCGCCTCCAGGATCCTGACTCCAGCTCCTCCAGCGCGTCCTGCCCTGCTCTTCACCTTCCCCCTGTGCTGCTCTGTGGGCTCAAGGGGCCGTGGAGTGCTGTTTCACCAGATGAGCAGTTTTTTGGCCCTAAATATCACTCCAAAATACGCAGCCAAAAGCCTTTTAGCCCTCTGCAGGCAGCACACAGCTCCTTTCCTGTTATTCAGCGTGTAACACTCCTGACGTGTTTTTAAACCCTTATCTACATTATTCCCCCTCTCTCCGAGCAGTTTTGGAGTTAAATCTTTTCCAACTTGGCATCTGCAGGGCTGCAGGAAGCCTGGACATCGGTGATCTGTGGTATTGTCCTGTCAGATGGCGACGAGGGCGGCATTTTTCAGTGCCTGAGCAGCCTCGGGGCGAGCAAAGATCTGCTGAGGCAATCTTTTAGTGTCTCAGAAATCTCCAAAAAATTGTTGTGCCTGCGCAGCATCCTCCCTCCCACACCCTCCCTGCTCCCGGGGTGGAATCGGGGAAAGCCGAAGGCGTTCCCTGCCCCGAGGGGTCTATCCCGGCCAAGCCAACCCCAGGAATCTCAGCCCGGTTTATAAAAAGCCCCGCGGCATCTGGGAATGCTTAGGGCTGGAGCGGAGACTGTCCCGCTGCTGCCGTGTCATTACTCGGGTTGTGCTCCGGTCCCCTCAGTGCCACCAGCCCCTCATTAGCGGTGGCTCTTGGCAGGACAGAGGGACCCTGCTGTCCCCAGACACGGGCGCTGCGCCCGGCTTGGGATTTGGATGGGGCTGAGTGAAGTCTCGCTCTGAGCCGGGGTAGTTGGCAGTAAAGAGGGTTTATCGTCAACAAAGGGATCCTTTAGTCCCAGACTGAGCCGTGTCAGCCCGGCAGGGAGAGCAGGGAGCAGTGGGAGTGCATCCCGAGCTCCCCCCGTGTCCTGGCAGGGGATGTCTGTGTTGCTGTGATGAATTTGCAGGTCTCAGCTCCCCTTGGTGGGGTGAGTGGGGAGGTGACACCCCATTTGCTTCGCCCTGTCCCCACGAGGCCGTGGAGTGTCCCTGCTTCCTCCCCTCCTCGGTCTCGGGGGTCCCGGTGGGTCCCTAAATGCCTCGGGAATTACGGTGTCTCCCGGCTGCCAGGAGCCCGATCGGAGCCAGAAATTTATGTTTGGCACCGCCCTGCCCCCTTTCCGCACGCAGAAACCGGCGCTGTGTGAAGCGTTTAATGATTTAAATACAGACCAGGGAAGCTGGGACTTCACACAGGATAACGGGAGGTAAAAAAAAAACACAGGACAAACAAAGTAACTCTGCCCTCAAAGCGCGGCGGGAGCGGGGTGGCAGAGAGGGGCGGTGGCTTTTTTGGGGGAGCCACCAGCGACGCAGAGGAGGCTCCAGCAGCCCTTCACCCCCCCGGCTCACTGATCCTCGTCGGTGCCGCTGAACTGGTAGGTGAAGAAGCCCACGGACTCCTGGGCCAGCTTGGAGAGGTGGAGGACGCCGGTGACGATGAGGGCACCGAGCAGCAGCGGCAGCAGCACGCTGCCCGCCGTGGCCAGCGCGTTGTAACACCGCGCCTTGGAGCTGAAGTGCCGAGCGGCTTCCACGTCCCCGGACACCTTCCGGTCCCGCGCCTGCAACGGCCGAGGAGAGAGCCTTCCCTCAGACCCCTCCTGCAGCTCCTTCCCTCAGCATTTCCCTCATCCCCTTCCCTCAGCCCCTTCCCTCAGCCCCTTCCTTCAGCATTTCCCTCATCCCCTTCCCTCAGCCCCTTCCTTCAGTCCCCTCAGTGCAATCCCGTCCTGCTCCAGGGATTTGTCCCCCTTTCAACCCACAACTCATCCATCCATCCATCCATCCATCCATCCATCCATCCATCCATCCATCCATCCATCCATCCATCCATCCCTCCATCCCAGGCTGCTCCCCCTCAGCCCCGTATCCTTTCCCACTTGTATTTTCCCTCCTGCTTCATCCAGAGCCTTTCCGACTCCAGCCCCTGCTCGCTTCCCTCTTTCCGTCCAGCTGGAGCTGGGATTTTCCCTTCTGCTTCCTTCGGAGCCTCTCCGGCTCCAGCCCCTGCTTATCCCCATCTTTCCACAGCTGGAGCTGCTCCTGCCAGGGGGCTGAAGGCATCACGGCCCCTGGCACTTTCTAGGATGCAGCAGCTCCTCCTCGGGTGGCGGGCGGGGGGGCTGTGCTTATCCAGGGCTGTCCCACAACCTCCGGAGTGAGCGGCAGGAAAAGCAGGGAGGATCCACCAGCGGCAGGTGTCCCCTGCCTCCGGAGGGTGCTGGGGTCTGGCTGCCCGCCCCGGTTCCCCCAGGAGTTATCCCGAGTGCTCTGCGTCCCGCGGGGGGAGGGATTCCCGGAGCCCCCGAGCGCTCCGCTCCCACCGGTGCCGGTGCCGGTACCTTGACGGCGAAGGCGAGCGCCACGAAGCCCAGGCAGCAGAAGTTCATGTAGAGGGTGTTGAAGATGGCCCAGACGAGGTGGTCGCGGGGCGCGGAGGCGGCGGGGGATGGCACCCGCTTTGGGGGCCACCGTTCGTCCCTCTGGTACGACGTGTCCATGGCTCCGGCAGCCTCGGGAGAGCGCGGCCGGTTCCCCTTTTTATACCCGTGCTGGGCTAAATATAAACCTGGGAAATTACAGCCCTGAGGGATGCGGTTGTCCCGCAGGCCGGGCCGGGAGAAAGGCTGGGATGGCGAGCCCGCGGGCTTTTTATAGCCGGCCTTGGTCGCGGGATGAGGAGCACGGCTGGCTCCGGCGTGACTCTGACCCCGCGGGAGGGTCACACGGGCGGACCCTAGGAGCACCGCGGCTCTGGCTGGCACAGGTACCCCCAACCCTTCCTCCAGGTGCGCTGGGCAGGGCAGAGCCCTCCTCGGCAGCACCTCTGGGCCGCCGGATGGACGAAATGGGAAGCGAATATGGAAAGGTGGAAAAGCCACATCCGTGGGGGTCCCCAGCAGCGGGGAGGAGAGGGAGCTGCAGGATGGAGGGCGTGGGCAGCCAAAACAGACGGTGGGGTGGGGTGGTCTTTAATTTCCTTTTTCTGCCGTGCCCAAGCTGTTGGCAAGGAATTTCCCTGGGATTTGGGCTGAAAGCGCCCTGCTCCGCAGCAGGATGGGGGCAGGGAGAAGAGCAGCAGGAAGAGGACGCCCCAAAGATGCCATCTGCTCCCTCCCGCGGCGAAGGAGGTGACAACGAGGGGGTTGGGCAGAACGAGCTTTATTGGTGGCAGCAGTGGCCGACGGGTGTGTCACAGGTGCCGGGAAAGAGCGTGAGCAGAGCAAAGGGGGGGGGGGATGCCTCCCACGCTCCCACCTGGCCGGACACCCACGGTGTGGGCAGCGAGGGGACGGGGGTCACCCCCTTGGCCCCCGCGCCCCGTTTTGGGGCAGGAGGAAGGGGGAAGCACGCCGCGGGTGGGGCCAGGCGGTGGTCAAGTGACCCTGATGGAGGAGATGACGATGGCGGCGATGATGATGAAGATCACCAAGGCGAGGGTGAACAGCACGGAGCAGACGATGTTGGCCACCTTGGCGTGGTGGCTGTGACGCCGGGCACCCTCCAGGTCCCCCGCCACCTTGCAGTCACGGGTCTGGGGGCAAACGAGGGGCTCAGAGTGAGGGGGGACGGGCTGGGGGACCAACCCACCCGGGGACCCCAGGGACGTGTCACCCGGGGCAGGGTCTGAGGCCACCGGGCACTGGCCCGCGGTCCTGGCACTCGGGGAGGGGGACAGGCTCGAGGGGGTACACAGAATTGGGGGTCCCAAGGTACGGTGACATCGGGCGGTCGGGGGTGGGAGACCAGATTTGGGGTCCAGGATGGGAGGCTGGATCTGGGAATCCAGGGATGGGAGAGGGCTTTGGGTGGGTAAAGAGGGAGGAGAGGCCCCGGGGGAGCGGGAGGTGTCAGAGGGCTGGGGGGCGGTCGGGACTGGGGGGGGGTCCGAGGTGAGGGAAAGGTCCGAATGGGGCTGGGTTTGGGGGTGCCGGTCGGATTTGGGGTCCCGAGGGAGTCGGGTCTCTCGGGGGTCCCGTGCTGGGCTCCCGGTCCTGGGAGGAGCTGTCTGGGAGGGGATCCCGGGGCCGATCGGGGCTGGATCCGGGCTGTCGGATCTGTGGGGGTCCCGGTCGCCCCCCTCACCTTGATGGAGAAGACGAGCGCGGGGAAGCTGAGGCAGCCCAGCCCGCCCAGCGCGCACCACAGCAGCACGTTCAACACCGACCAGAGCACGTAGTCCCGGGGCTGCGGGTCGGACTGGTGGCCGGGGGCGGCCGCCCCCCACCCGGAGGACTGCAGCGGGATGGACACGTCCGCCTGCCGGGTCTCCATGACCGGGAATGAGCGCCTGGGGCAGGAACGGAGCGAGTCCAGGGCGGGGGACCGGCCCCGCCCCGCGGAGGGAGGAGGGGGCACGGCTCTCTGGGACCCCCACCCCGCGGAGCCTGGGGGCCAGGGCAGCTCTGGAGACCCGAGCGGGGCTTAAAGGGACTTGGGAGACTCTGAGGGACCCTGGGGACTCCGAGGGAACTCGAGGGGAGTTGGGAGTGTTGGAAAAGATGCAGCTTTTAATTTTTTTTACGTAACTTTAGTCAGGGGTTTGTTCTTCTTTGCGCAGGGGGAGGGCAATTCAAGTTTTTCTCTTCAAACGATTCTATTCGCCCGGAGAGGCCCGATGACCCGAGCATTCACAGATTGGGAGTAGCCAGAAGATGCTGAGAAGATAAATGACCATTAGGGAACATTAAGGAACATCAGCGAACCTCACGCCCCTGTGGCGTGGTCGGAGGCGCGAGGTCTGGGAAAAGACCGGTAAGGGAACAGAAGGATAAGGAGCAAATTAACACCTAGGCTAGGGCATCAAGAACCGACAGGAGATCGAATACTGAGAATTGTGTAATTTAAGACCGGCGAACGAGAATTTCTCTGCGTTTTGTCTGTATAGATACGTGAAACATCGGGAAACATCAGGGACTGTGTATGGACGGAATGTTTTCCATGGCACATCCTGGCCAGGACGAAGTAACTCCCGACTCTGTCACTACAAACACAATGCTGGAGGGGTTTCTTCTCTTCCCGAGTTGCAGACGGACTGGGGGGAGCTGTCTATGGCACCCCGGAGTGGTCACAGGAGGGAGGGAGGGAGGCTTTGCCGTCGACTGTTTTGGGCTGGGAAAGGGTCAATTTTTTCCATGTTGGCTTGTGTGGGGCTGCCCTTTGGATTTGTGCTGGAAACTGTTGATAAAAAACAGGGAGAAGGAGGAAGAGGGGATCTTGGAGCGATGGCCTTTGTTGTCCTGAGTTCCCATTGGATGTGCTGGGGTTTGGGCAGGCAGCAGATCCTGTTTGCAGCGAGGAGCCCCCTGTTTTCCAGGAAAAAGCAGAGCAAAAAATGATTCACCAGAGCTCAGAGCCAGGGACCCTGCAACAAATATCCGCTGTGTTTGCGAGTGGGATTTCTGACATCTTACGAGCGTGGTGTCTTGGCAGGAGCCCCATGTTCGTGGGGAGAGGGAAAAACAGGGTTTTGTTCCCGTCCTTGTGGGGCCCCAGCCCTGTGGACCGGGGCCTGCCGAGGGCGAGGAGTGCGAAGGGGAGAGCCAGGCCAGCTGCATAGCTGAGGCTCTGCCAGATGGGCTCCAGCCAGGATTTTCCATGTCCCTGCCGGGTCGCTCCGGGCTCGGCCGGAGCCGGGTGGGCGGTGGCACATGCGGCAGCCCCGAGGTGCGAGGATCGCTGCCCTGCCGGCCCTTCCAGCCCGGTGACAGGGACAGCTGCTGCTTGGTGTGGCTTCCTCCGGCCAGAGTTCCCCTCCCTGTGGGATGGGGAGGGAATCGGGAGCGTAAAGTGAGGAAACGGATGGACTGGGATGAGTTTATTAGCGAAAGCGCAGGTCACACACGCCAGTGAAGCAGAAGGTGGAATTCATTCCCTGCTTCCCGTTGCAGGCAGGCAGGCAGCTAGGCAGCTATTCCTGGGGAAAAACGGGCTCCAGGCAAGTGGGGAGGGGGCTGTGAAGCATAGCAGGATCCCAGATCACCCGGCTGCAGGGGAGAGCAGTGGAATCCAGCCCCAGCGAGGCGATTTGGGGTGGAGCCGCAGCATCCCCGGCTCTCTTCACCCTGGGAGCCTCTCCAGCCCCGCTGACCCACAGAATCCCATTCCAGCACATCCTGCCCAAGCCCTTGGCACATCCCACCCCACCAAAGCCAGCCTGCCCTCAGCTCTGCTTGCCCCCAGCCCTTCCCCGGGGCCGGTGAGGATGGGGCTGCACCCTGGCATGGGTGAGGGTCCACCCACATCCTTGGGGTGACCCTTACAAGAGCTTCAGACCCCACATGGATGAAATCTCCAGGTTCCCGGAGCCTGACATGTCCCTTGAGCATTGTCTCTGTGATTTGGGACAGTTTTCCCCTCCCCCAGAGGGCACACGCTCCGGGCTGGTGTTGTTTTTTATCGGAAAAAAAGCTGCTGTGCAGAAACCCCAAACCACTTCCCCACAATACGAAAACCAGCCCAGGGAAAGAGTGAAATCTTTATTTGGGGCATGATTTCTCTGAAACAGGTGCTACTTCTCGGGATTGTTTTGTGGCAGCTGGGGCTCCAGACCCAGAGCAAAGCAGCGAGTGGGCTACAGCGGGGTTGGGAGGGGCACACGGAGGGTGCACCCAGTTCTTAGGGTGCGGGTGTCGAGGGTGGGAGGATGCATCAGCGGGGCAAGGAGCGGACTAAGTGGGACCTTAGTACCGGTACGGGTACGATGAGGCACTGGCACTGGCGACTATCAGGGCCACGACGATGATGACGATGATGACGATGATGATGTTGATCACCAGGGCCGCGATGTTCAAGTACTTGGCCGTGGAGCCGTAGCTCAGCGCTCCGCTGTTGTCACTCAGCACTTTGCGGTCCCTGGACTGTGGGGAGGCAGGGGCAGAGTCAGTGGGGCTGCAGGGAGCACCTCGGGGGGCGGTTGTTTTTGTTTGGTTTTTTTTTTTTTAACTCCATTTAATATTTTTCCAATGAAAGCGCTCCCTGGCTTTCCACCTCTCGCTCCCACTCAGCCTCACCGGGACCCAGAGTGGGGCTGGGCATCCCCTAAATTCCACAGCAAATCCTATGGCTTCCCTTGGGAGCAGGGCAGGTAGGGATGCAGGGATGCAGGGCACGTAGGGAGAGCAGGGATGGGCACCTGGAAACATCCCTGTGCATCCTCCCGCAGGAAAACCTCGGCTCGCTCTCACACCGCTGAACCCACCACCGGGAGGGACCCTGATCCATGGATTTCCCAGCCATTACCCAGGGGAATCCATCGATCACCACCAAAATGGCCCTTACTCCCCTGATGACTAGAAGTGAAAGCTAGGCAAATTGAGGCTTCAAATAAGGAACCCCTCTTTAACACTGTGAGTAATTAATCATTGGAACAGCTTGTTTAGTTGGAAGATTTTCCATCACCCAGTATAACAGTCAATTCCTGCCAATTGTCAGTGAGCTGGGAAATGTCTTCTCTCTATCACAACGATGGCCTCTACTACTCAATCACACTGGGGAAGTCAGATGGTTCTAACTCGGGCGTGTTGAAAGGAACAATTACTGTCGCTGAAATGGTGCCTGCCTGTGGGCCATCTGTGCTGTTGTGCAAGTTCCAGTGCATATAATCATAATACTAACTTCATCGTTCTGCCGCAGGAAAAATGTATTTATCTTGTTCCTTGGTCTTCTGGAATTGACTTATGTCAAAACTCTGGGTGGATTTTATGTGTAATATAAATGAGTGAATGTTTACTCCCTGCCACGGGAGCAGCGAACCATACAAAGAAACCTTTCCAAGTTAATAATTTAAATGTGGGCTTATGAAGCTGCAAAGAAGACAACAGAAGAATGCTTTCAAGTAATAAACCAAATCATCAACCTGGGACTGGAATCCTGTTGCTTTCCGCCCCACGCGGAGAAATCCCGATCATTCCTCCCTCTTGCTGGTGCAGTATTGGAGCCGGACCGACAAAGCCCTGTCGGGCATATAGCTTCCCCTAGCCGCCTAAAGCTACAGAATATTGTGTGAGAACTTTTTTCCTGGTCTGACACTTCCCAACTGTGCCAGGAGCTTCTGTAGCAAAGACTGCTTGAAGGAGAGGTGGGAACATGACATTACTTGGTGAGACAAACTTCCTGTCCCACTTCTGCTGGGCCCTCCCTCAGCCTTCCATTTCGTCTGAACTTGCAGAATTAATTTCTCCCAATCTCACTCTAATTACAGGTGTTTTAGGGGCAGCATTCCATAATAGATTTGAATACTCGGCCTGTTATTATGCTCGCTATTGCAATTTGTAACTAAGCAGCCCTGCAATTTTTTGAGTTTATAGAAAAGGAACGAACACAAGAAATTTTCATAGCACGGAAATTCAATGACAGTGTCCGCTCACAATGCAGTGCCGACCGACCAACTGTTTCATCTCGGCGATTTTTTCCCCTCCAGCCGAGTATTCGTTCATTTTAAATTGCGTCCTCCAGGCTCAGTAGTGTACTCGCGCGACTGTTTATATCGCTAAGCAGCTACCTCCTGTTCTGTCAGGGTTCAGGGTTGGCTGACAGAAGCAACGCTTATAACTCTTTCTGATGATGGTATTAAACGATAATTAAGTCTTGTTTGCATTCCTTCATCAAGAGTAAACGTTACAACAGTGGGAATGAAATAACAGCGAATCCCCTAGGGTTATAAGCTGTGAAGACCTGTCCCTCTGGTAGTTTTCTCAGCACATAAACAATGCGCTTCTTCATTTTTTTAGGGACATAGATACCTTGCAGACAGCAACGAAGGCTAAATTTTCTTGTCCCAGACATGCTGGAGTCAGTCCACTTTAATCGTGTGCTGTGGTCCACCGCTTGTAATGTTCCAAATATCATTCTGACAAAGCCAGAAGGCTTTAAATAGCTTGCAACGAGTACCACTACCAGCGTCCATCCAGCTCTCAAGTAAATGCTTGGCTGGTCTCATCTCTAAAAAAATTCACATTTAAGGTATAAGAGAGGACCCGACGGCTCAACTTTCCGCCCAAATTAATAACCTGGGGTCGTCGCTGTTCTCGCGACACGGCGGGACCAGCACAAGAAATTTCCGCGAGATAGTACCGGGAAAGCAACCGACTTTAGCAACCTCCTCCGAGCAATTCTCCAATCACAGTATTCAGTATATAAAGCATAGTTAGTTTAGGTAGTAGCTTTCTTCCTTCTTCTGCTCTTCTCCCTGTATTCCGCAGTTTCAGAATGTCCCCAGGGGAGACCAGTTTCCAACATAATATGCTGGGAAAAAAGCATAATGTTTTTTGACTTTTTAAAGCAGGTCGGTCATATATGCACCATTTATACTTTTCTTTCTGTACATTTATAAACATCCCATCACGAAAAAGCCTTTAATAACACCCAAGCTGAAAACAGTTTCTTGTTTATATCCCACAAATCCAAAATTATGTCCCTTTCCTTGCCAAAAACTATAGTTTTTCTTGCACTGGAAGGCAGTTTTTTATTGTTGAAGAGAGAACCCAGTTTTTTGTTTTTGCCCGTGTTTGTGCCTCTCTGTGAGTCTCCCCTGGATTCCATTTGGAGTGAATGCCTCCTAGATGCCTCTGGGTGTCCCCATCTGTATCTTCCTCATCACGGTCTATCCACCACGCCACCAGAACTGGCCATTGTCTTAACTTCTTAAATTTATTTATTATCAGTTTTGAAAGGCACCACGTCGGTCCCAGCAAGTTTACTTGCCACCGCCCCAGTTGGTATTAGCCAAATCAATCCAGATAGGCTACGATGTGAACTTGCTTAGGCCTAAATGAGGAGACAGAACGAGACACTATTTACGATATATAAGGAATTTAAATTTTCTTCAGTTGAGATTCCTTAAAATGAGAGAGTGTTTGCTGGAGGTGCAGGATTGACAGGCTTGTATCCCTTTACTGACTTTCGTATTGTTTGGCTTACTCTTCGCAAATTTGGATGTGTGGCAGTGAGGACCAGAAATTCTCCTAACAACTGCTGGGACTAGTTTTTCTTTTTTCCCCCCTTGACAGCTGCAGTAGGAGAGGGGAGGCCCATGGTCTTGCCCCCTCCATGTTCTCAGGCAACTGGATGATAAAGAAATGCCATCATAGCACAGGTGCCTACTAACCACTGAATGCATCAAAGACAAACTTATTAAAAATAGTTTTCCCATATTCCCTATCAAAGATCATTTTGGCTAAGGGTGGGCGGGGTCGATGCATCAAATTGGCCGCAATTTTATGTTTAGAAGCAGGAGAAGAACTTACTAAAATAAAGGTTTGAAAATGATGGATGTGTTTTGAGGTATAATCATTTAAACATTATTTCATTGGGGACTGTTCAGACCAACCTAAGAAGATCCTTTATTCCCCTTTTTTTCCCATTCCCCTTTTTCCCATCCCCCTTTTTCCCATTTTTCCTTTTTTTTTATTCTTTAAATACAAAACTTTTTTGTTCTACACTTCCAGATTTTTTTTTTATTTTTTTCTGTCCTGACGCATCTGTGGGAAACAAAAAGGCCTTCCCTTTGCTGGAGTTTATTTGCTATAAACCAGCCCGATGAAGTTGTTCCTGTTGTCCAGCCAACCTGATAATATAGAACAATTCTTGTGAACGACACCTATAGTCAGTTGTATCGTTTGGGCCAAGCTAAGGCCACACCAAAACTTCTCTCATTCATCTGAGGTACCTCTCCTCAGAGAGGCAACCTAAGTTAACTGTTTTTAAGTACAAGTGATCCTCAAATCTTCTCAGTGTTCTCTGGGGCACGTGCCTCCAAAATAAACATCTTCAAAAACAAGTCTCTGCGCGGCCTGATCCCGACATTTTATTTTTCCTGTTGATTCACCAGAAATAACTTCTCTGGAAAAATTGGAAAATGGATGCTTCTCATAGGTATTGGATTTTTGGATGAACTACAATGTTCGCTGGGAGGTTGTGAATGGATCCAGATTGGAAAATTGAACACATTCTTACAAGCCAGTCAAAAAAACAACAGACTAGATTCTGATGCTTTAGGTGAAAAATGGGTTGTGATTTCTTCAGATAAGGAGACTAATGTCTGACGAGGAAATGACTGAATAACATGAAAATGAGCTAAGTAGATGTGCCCAGGCTGAAAGTAAGGAAAACCTGGTATCAGCTTCTGGGATGAGAGGAGAACATATTTATCAAGCCTAGGAACTGAAGAATGCGAAAGTAAACCTATAGAAAAATATGCCAAAACGCTAAATCAGTGAAAACTGGAAGCAGTAGGATTGTGGGAGGTTGGCTCATTAAGTCCATTATTCCCCCCCCTAAACCCTTATTGCACTTGTTTTACAATGTAATTTTAGTGCTTAAGCCCAGTATTGTTTATCTTGAAAATTTAAGCTTGATAATTTCCTGGCTTTCAATACCCCGTTCCTCAACAAATAGTGTAAGTTTTAGCAAGTTAGTTTACCTAGTGGGGGGCTTTATTAACCGATGCATTGAATTCAAGAAATACATTTCCTGGGTGAACATAAACATGGTTTAAAACGAAGGTAAAACCATCTTCAAAACTTTCCTTTATTTTAAACGAACTCAGTGTTTCAATTACAACAATACATTTTAGTTTTTGTAGTGGTCATCTTTTGTTCAGTAGAGATGAATGGCTTGGGACAATTTCCTTGGTATCTGTAACTTTAGTCCTCATATGAGCTTGTTAGGCTACTCTGGTTGGGAGTTCTACTACGTACTGTATATACGGGCTGAAGTCTCGTTTCTTAGAACACAAGTAGGTACAACTAGTGAAATGAAGCCTTAAGGTATTGGTTGAAACTTCAGAAAGTTGCTTGGGAAAAACCAGTTCCTGAAGAGGGACATGTCTTCAATTTCGAATGCTTAAGTGATGCCCATGAATTAATTCCTTTCCATCTATGGCTTAGTTTTATTTTCAGCTATTTGTCCTTCCCATCAACCAATAATCTCCTTCAAGGCTGGTCTTACAATATCCAAATCGGTATAGTGCAAACTTCTTGCGCCCATCACAAGATCATCTTGCCATAGGTGATTTTGTGTTCTGTAAAGTTCTCATGATTGTTTTGCAGTTTTTGTATTCAGCCTTTGATCCTTCTCTTCCCAACACTTGCTAACCGCTCTTTGGCGCTTCTGAATGTGAAAAGGACTCCACTAGTGTGCAGAGCTAACACATTTAAACAGATACTGTACTCTGCTTGCCACTACCCACTGCCTATGTGCCACAGCCCACAGAACAAATGTGACAGCTTTAACTCTTCTACTGTATTGTAAAGATCTTGTCCCATCGATTACCCTACCTTCCTTTAAAATTTTGAAATTATTTTCAGCTTAACTTTCTCACTGGCAACTTTTCTTCGAGATTTGATGTGGAATCTGTCCCTTTTGTCCATTCTTTCATCTCTAAATATCCAAACAGAAAATGTATTTCTCTTTAGCTGAAAGTCAACCTTGGCTTTGGTTTTCAGTTTGTTCACGCAAATATTGTTCTATATAAGCTTGTTAATGTTTTTGATATTTTTTTTTCCTTGTTCCTGTCTTTCTCCTTCTTTTTCAAAGTATGTCCCTGTGAAGGGCTGTTGATTTAGCTCAGCACAGATGTACATGATCTGAATGACTTCCAGAGATGGGCACAGCTTTCTCATATGTGCTAGCTGTATCCCAGGCACTATTAATGTACCTCACAGTTCTCCAAATTGTTGGTATGTTTAAACAATAACCCACAGTATTTCTTGTTCTTTCTTTTTGAAGCCTATTTCGCTAGATCATAAAACAGTGTGTCCTTGTTTCTTTTGGAGAAATTGAGCTTTGTGGAACTCTTCTTTCTTTGCTTTTCAAGAAATCGAATCATATGAAGAACTCTCACAAATACAACTGTCAAGGGAAAGTAACTCACATTGGATGGTTGGGGGTTAAAGGTAGAAAAGCAAAGCGTGAAGTATCAGTTTTAGCCTTCAGGCAGTGTTTTTTTTTAAATGTTTCGTCGCCTTAAGATTTTCCATGCTTCCTGTTTCTAAAATGAGGGGAGAACAGGTTACATATTTACATGAGTGGGGATATTTGACAATTTTTTACAAGGATGTTACTTTTTAAGACTGAACAAATTTCTATCTATGTTTGAGTGTTTAGTAATAAATGAAGTGGATTAACTGCTACAACAGAAAAAAAAAAAAATATACTAATCTTTGCTTTTTTTTTGTAAGCGTTTTATCATTTTTAAGCTGAAGATTAATCACTGATAATTAGTAAGATTTCATGGCAAATTAATGGAGATTAGTTCTCTTCAAAGCACTTTGATTTTTCTTTTATGCAGTCCTTTCTGAAGTGTTTCAGGAAGATATGATTGATGCACTCTGTTATGAGTGCTGCTGTACATCTCTGTGGATTGATTACCTTTACAGCAATGTATCTTCTTACTGAAAAGACAAACGATGCAAAGGATCATCCTGTTCCTGCAGAGATATGAGAGACATTCCCCTGTTGGACATCAGATTTTTGGTTGTTTGTGTGAAGGTGTATAGATACCAACATGGGTTTTTAACAGCATAGAGAAGTATCATGCATTGATCTTGCTGATGTTTCAAGCCTAAGTGCTTTTGTAGGCTTAGGGCTTCAGTCAGATTGATATATGGCCTCATTATTTCCAGTGAGGAATCTGCGTGTTCAATTAGGCAGAGAAGGGTAATTATCTACTTGGAGAAGATGAGGAAAAGGGGGGTGGTTTATCAGGACCGGCACAGCTCCCAGCACAGCCCCTGGATGCTCCAGCTCCAGGTGTCACCGCTGGCTGGGCCAAGGGGATGTGGGGACCCCCGGGATAATCCAGCTGTGCTCCCAACCCCACTTGGCAGGGTGTTCCCCACTTGGCACCCCCCAAAAGTACCTAAAATCCTCCTGCCCTGCACCTGCAGCCTCCAGAGTGTCCAGCTGCTCGCTGACATACTGTTTAATGAGCAATTAACCTTTTTCCTTGTTAATTAACCAGGCAGCACCCCTGGCACGGACAGACGGGTCCTGGCTCATGGTGGCCAAATCCAAAAGTCATCTCCAAACTCCAAACACCCTTCCCCCACCAAGTTTTGCACCAAGTTTTTCCTTAATATGGTTTATTTCAATGAACTATTTTGGTTGTTTGGTTTGGTTTTTTTTTTTAACTCCATTTAATATTTTTCCAATGAAAGCGCTCCCTGGCTTTCCACCTCTCGCTCCCACTCAGCCTCACCGGGACCCAGAGTGGGGCTGGGCATCCCCTAAATTCCACAGCAAATCCTATGGCTTCCCTTGGGAGCAGGGCAGGTAGGGAGATGCAGGGATGCAGGGCACGTAGGGAGAGCAGGGATGGGCACCTGGAAACATCCCTGTGCATCCTCCCGCAGGAAAACCTCGGCTCGCTCTCACACCGCTGAACCCCACCACCGGGAGGGACCCTGATCCATGGATTTCCCAGCCAGTTATCCACAGGGACAGCGATCCCACAGCCTTTCCCCCCTGCCCGAGGCCAGACATGGCCGTCTCGAGCTCCGGGATAACGGCGGGGCCACGGGGAAGCACCTCGGGATAATGGTGGGGACACAGGGACAATCCCCCCGGGAATCCTGTGGCTTTCCCACCGCGGAGGATCCCGCAGGGAGCCGGGAGCCGGCAGCCCCCGGCGCCCCCCCTTCCCTCGGCAGCCTCATTTCCTGCCTCGCTCACTCGCATTATCCCAATTTTACCGTAAGGCCCAAAAATTTGCAGGATCATGCTGCTGCTCCGCACGGAAACTTTGGGTTTTCCAGCCGAGAGGCTCTGCCAGCCTCCGGGACCGCTCTCGGGAAAGCCTTTTCCTCCCTCAATAAGTACCAAATCCCGGCCCCTTCTCATTTTTTAGGACAAAACGCGCCGGGCGAGGTCAGTCCCAGCAGGAACGCCACGGCTCAAGTTTCACCCGGCAAATATTCCGCGTGGCTTTGTGTCCCCCGGGGCAGCCCACGGAGGGATGCCACGGGAAAACCGGGAACGACCCGAGCCTTAGGGCACCTGTCCCTCCGGAGCATCCCGGAATCCATCCCGAGGGCGGGAAAAGAAGGAATGTTGTTTTTTTTTTTTTTTTTAACAGCGGAAGGCACAGGCTGAGAAAGTGTTGGGATGGGATGGAAGGGAAGGGTCGGAAAGGACGGGAACGCGGGAACGGATGGCAAAGAAGGATTGCCTCTTCCAGCAGCGGCGAGCGGCTGTAAATGGCCTCTTTGTCATCGCGGCCAAGGCAGCGGGCGGAAAAATGAGGACGGAGCGGCTGGAGAGGGGACAATGAACCCCCCGGCCGGTTTAGGGGCCCCGCCGGGTGTTCCCTTCTCCCGAAGGTCCAGCGCCGGGGAGCGGAGTCCACGGAGGGGTCCCGCTCGCCCCAAACCCACGCGGGTGATGCGAGACAGAAAACCAGCGCTGCGAAAGGGGGGGTGCCACCCCGATGGGGGGTTCTGGGGCCCCAGCGTGGCGGGGGACCCTCAAACCCTCGGGGACCCCCAAACCCCAGGTGTTTTGAGAGCCCAGCGCCGGGGGAAGCCCCGACACCCCCTGGGGACCCAACCCCAGCTGATCCGGCACCCCAAGGGGACCCGCCACCCCTGGGGACCCCCAGAGCCCCCCGAGGCCCCGCTCCGAGGGCTGCCGGGAGACCCCCCACACCCCGTTACCTTTGCCGTAGGCGAACGGGAGCGCAGGGCGCGGCCCTGGCGCACCAGGCTGATGTGCAGGTAGGTGAACCAGGGGCCGAGGTGACAGCGCAGCAGCACAGCAGCTTCAGCTGCTTCGGAGCTTCTCACGGGAGCCGCGCATCCTGCCGCCCGCATCGCCCCCGCCGCCGCGCCGCTGGCTAACCCCGCCATGGGGCCCCCCGCCGTCAGCCCGCGCGCCCGGGCCGGCCGCGGGCGGCTGAGGCTCGTGGGGCCGGGGGTCGGTGCGGGGCTCGCGGCCCCGGGCCGCCGTGCATCGCCCCCCGCGCCGGCGGCCGCGGGGGGAATGAATGAGCGGGCGCTGCGCGCGGCCACGCCCCAGCGAGGAGCGACGGCTCCGTCAACCAATCGCAGAGCGGCCGCTGCGGGCTCTCCGCCAATGGGCGCGCTGCGGAGGCGGGCGTGCGGAGCGCCGCGCGTCTCCAGCCAACGGTCCGGCATCCGCGGGGGCCGCGGGCGCGGCCATGCGGGGCGAGGGGGGCTCCGTGTCCCGGCCCCGTCCCCGGCCCTGCGCGCGGGACGCGGGGCGCGGCGAGGCGAACGCAACGGGGTCTCCGTGC
>CM019218.1:258793-276709 GCA_009741485.1 Malurus cyaneus samueli | reverse complement strand
TCGCGGGGACGGAGGTCGGCGCGATCGGTGACGCGGGTTTCGGCGGGGCCGCCCCCCGACCCTCCCCCCCGCGGCGGCGATGGTACGCTCCCGCCACAGCCGGGGGCTGCAGCGCCCAGTTCGGTCCGCAGGGGGGCGCTATCCGCAGCCACGGGCGCGGGGACCCCCCCGGACCCACCCCGGGAACCCCACGGGATCGGGGCCGGGATCATCCCGGGAATGAGTGCGGGGATCACGGGGACCAGGGCCGGGATCATCCCGGGAATGAGTGCGGGGATCACGGGGATCAGGGCCGGGATCATCCCGGGAATGAGTGCGGGGATCACGGGGACCAGGGCCGGGATCATCCCGGGAATGAGTGCGGGGATCACGGGGACCAGGGCCGGGATCATCCCGGGAATGAGTGCGGGGATCACGGGGACCAGGGCCAGGATCATCCCGGGAATGAGTGCGGGGATCACGGGGATCAGGGCCGGGATCACCCCAAGAAGATGAGCGCGGGGATCATCCCCCCCGGTGGGTGAGGGGGTCCCATGGGGGCTGCGACCCTCCGCCTCCCACTCGCGGGGTGCAGGAGTCCCGTGGGGGCTGCATTGCCCAGATCCTCTCTTTTGGGTGCCGGGATCGCCAGGATCGGCTACTCAGCCCGGGGTCCACGGGCTGAGACCGTCCACGACTCCATGCACCGATGTGCGGGCCGATTCTCCCCTCCGCAGCCCAGGGGTGAAAAACACTGGGACTTTTCCCCTCTGCTCCCATTCCATGGGCAGTGTCACCTCCTCGCCGCGGCTCCGGCTGGGGGCAAAAACACAAGACAAATAAGTTATTAAAGGAAAAAAAGACACTCACGGCTGGGAAAACTAGAGGGCACCAGTGCCCTGGGCTGCGATTCCCAGAAAACAAATCCCAAATTCCAGGGCGGGGCCATCCTCGTTCGGCTTCTTTAATGAGAAACATTCCCGGCGTTGCCAGTAAAATGTTACGTATCCTGCGGATTCCGATGCGTTAACACAGTTCAGGCTCTCTCGCACCGTAAAACTGGAGAGGGGGATTGCCCTGGGGAGCCGGAGCTTTCCATGGATCCCAAACGACATCCCCAGAAAGTGGGATGTCTAGGGTCCATTCTCCACGCACCCCAAAATTGTTGCCCCCTGGGAGAGGACAAAGAAGAGGACAAGACAGGGATAGAGAAAGCGAGGGGGGGAAAGGAGAAAGTAAAAGGGGGTGAAGAAGGGGGTCAAAGGAAAAGAGGGCAGTGAAGGGGCAAAGAGAGGACAGAAAGAGGTGAGGAAAAAACAATAAGGGGAAGGAAAGAATAGGGTGAGGAAATAAGTGGGCAAAGAGGGGATAAAGCGGGGAACACGGGAAGAAGGGACAGCGCAGCAGGTTAAAAAAAAAAAAAAAAAAAAAAAAAAAAAACCAGGGTAAAGAATGGGGTGAAGGATGAAAGGAGGATGGGGGTAAAAAAGGGGACAAGGAATGGGACAGGGAAACAAGGGGACAAAGAAAGAAAAGGTTGAAGCAAAATTGGCGAAGAGCAGGTAAAAAATGAGACAAGGAAAAAAGGGCGCAAAGAACGAGCAAAGAAAGAAGGGGGAAGGGATAACAAGAGGGATGGAGTAAGGCAACGAAGAAAGCGGGTCCGGGGTTCCCCCGCCGCGCAGGAGGAGCCTCCTCTGCCCTCACCGGGGCGTCCTGAGGGGCGGCCTCTTTCCTCTGCATCCTGAATCGCGAAGAAACGAAACCAGCACCTCTGCGCCCGTTCCTCCGGTGCCTGCAGCTCCCGGACCACCACGCGTTCTGCCTGCGCCGCCGCCGGTGTCCCCGAGCCCGAGGGATGCAGCCGTCGACGCACTCGTACGAGGTGCTGCCGGCGGGGGTGACCATGGAGGAGCTGCCCCGGAGCACCACGGTGACGCTGGAGGAGCCGCCGCCGAAGCCGCCCCGGGATCACCTGGTGTGGTCCATCTGCACCATCCTGTACGGCAATGTCTGCTGCCTCGGCCTTCTGGCGCTCGTCTTCTCCGTCAAGGTGGGGAGCCCTGGGGGCAGAGGGGGTGGGGGGCGGCCCCGCTGAGCCCCCGATATCAGGGACACCCACAGAGTCCACTGAGCCCCCGGCCTGGATGCCCCATGGAGCCCACGGAGCCCCAGGGAGACCCCTGGATCCCACAGAACCTCAGTTCAGGGGTGTCCCACGGACCCCACAAACCCCCTGGACCACACAGAGTCCCCTCTCCAAGGACCACTGACCCCACAGAGCCCCGGCTGGAAGCTCTGGAGAAGGCAAGGGTTTGGGGCAGGGAGAGCGGTGGGGACCCCAGGTGTTTTGGGGGATTTCAGCCCAGTCCGACACCCCCAGCACCTTTCCCATCCCACCCCCCCGCAGCCCTGCAAAATAGTTCATTGAAAATAAACCATATTAAGGAAAAACTTGGTGCAAAACTTGGTGGGGGAAGGGTGTTTGGAGTTTGGAGATGACTTTTGGATTTGGCCACCATGAGCCAGGACCCGTCTGTCCGTGCCAGGGGTGCTGCCTGGTTAATTAACAAGGAAAAAGGTTAATTGCTCATTAAACAGTATGTCAGCGAGCAGCTGGACACTCTGGAGGCTGCAGGTGCAGGGCAGGAGGATTTTAGGTACTTTTGGGGGGTGCCAAGTGGGGAACACCCTGCCAAGTGGGGTTGGGAGCACAGCTGGATTATCCCGGGGGTCCCCACATCCCCTTGGCCCAGCCAGCGGTGACACCTGGAGCTGGAGCATCCAGGGGCTGTGCTGGGAGCTGTGCCGGTCCCTGATAAACCACCCCCCTTTTCCTCATCTTCTCCAAGTAGATAATTACCCTTCTCTGCCTAATTGAACACGCAGATTCCTCACTGGAAATAATGAGGCCATTACGGCGCTCTCCCGGCTGGAAACCGCGCCGAGGCAATGGGGTGGAAACACGGATGCGCCAGGTGGAAAGGGGGGAAAAAAAAGGGATGAAAATCCCAAAAAGATGAGAGGGAAAACAATAACAAAACCCTGAAGTGGCTCACAGTGGGGGTGTGGGGCTGGGGGTTTGCTGGGATTTAGCATGGAGGGTGTTGGCGGTGCTGGAGCGAGGTTTTGGGAGGATTTTGGGGATTGGGAGAGCACAGGATAGGTGCTCAAGGGTGCTAAAATTTGTGGGTGAAATGGGGCTCTCTCTGCCTGCTGGACGTGGTGTGGCCTGGGTCACCCTAATGCCTGGTCCATAGGGCTCCCAAAACCCGCTGATCCCAATGGGATCAATGGGATGGATGCTCCGTGCCTGGTCCTTTTGAGGATCTCACACGCAGGGAGAGCGGGAGGGAGCAGGTTTGGGATAACGTGCCCCTCCAGGCAGATCCCTTGGTTTTAATTGGGAGGCTGGATCCCAATTTTAATTGTGCCCTGCCTTGGGGTTCATCCTTTTTGTCAAGGATGCCAGTGGCGAGGGGAAGAGGATGAGAAGAACTCTTTGAAGATGAAGGGCAGTGGGATTTGCGGGTGGTGCGGGAGCTGCTTATCCTTCTCCTGGCATCACCACAGTCTCCTGTCCCTGCTGGGAAAGGCTGGTTTCCCTGGATGAACCCTCCTTGGCATGGGGTTCTGGTGCCAGGGAAAGCCATCCCTGCTCCTGAAATGGTTTTGGGCTGGTTTGGGTGTTTTGACCCTTTTTCTGTGACTCTTTTTCCATATGGGAAAGCTCCGCCAGGCTGTCCCAGGCTCCATGTCCTGCTCCTCTCGGGTGCCCAGTGGGAGAAATTTGGCACCTTCCAGTTTAGGATTATTCAAAGTGAAAAATTTGGCTCCTCAGAGGCACGATTGGCTTTGAGCCACCCCAGGTGGATGGCACCTGTCCCCAGCCTGGCTGTGACCTGGCACCTCAAGGGTCCCCAAAACTGTCCCCTGAAGCCTGGGGAAGGCTTTTCCCAAGCACCAAGAACTTTTTGTGTTGATGTTTGGGAATTTTATCCTTCCATCCTGTTCCCCCATCCCGTCCCTGTGCTGTGCCCGTGCCTGGGCCTCTCCAAAGCTGCTCCCTGGGAAGGATGAGTGACCCTTGGGGTGACAGTGGCCTTGGCACCGGTAAGGATTTTGGCTGGATGAGGAGCCAGCCGTTGGGAAAGGCTGGAAAACCAGCACTGCGGAGCTCAGAGGCTGGAATGTTCCTGGCTGCACCCTGAAATTCCCGGCATTTCACAGCGAACTTCTCCAGAGGCTGCATCCCAGGAGGCAAAATCTTGGTGCTGAGGGCTGTGAGCGAGCATCATCCCTTTTGGGGTGGAGCAGGGTCTCGTTTGGGGCTGGGGAAATGGGGGAAATCTGGGGGTTGTCCAATCCCAGGAGAGATCTGAGATGCTGATTAGAGCGTGGAAGTGTGGGAGCCGCCTCTCCTGGTGGGTGTTTGTCAGCTGGAATGGTCTCATGGCAGCTCCATCGCCAGCCACAGCGATCCCGCATCCATTTCCTTGGAAAGCAGCAGGGAAGGGATGGGGGAGGCAGGAAAAATCCGCCTCACTCCTCCAGTGCCCTCAGCAAGGAGCAGGGACAGCTCCAGCTCCAGCAGTGCCCCAGGGGGTGTCTGAGGGCTGGCTCTGTGTCCCCACGGTGGTCACAAACCCCGGTGCCACCAGCTGTCACCCAGCCCGTGCCACCAGCCACCACCCGCGGATTGTGGCCGGGATTTTTGTCCCGTGTTTTTGTGGCACTCACAGGGGGATTTGTGGCATCGATTCCTTGCTGGCTAATTATTATAATCGCTTAACATCTCGTTAGGAGGCTCGTGCAGGAAGAATTTGGGAACGGAACCTCTGGGTTTAACGGAGGCGCTGCCGCCACCTCGTCCGCAGCTGTGTCGGGGTTTAAATGTCACCACCCTCCCTCCCTCAGCGTCGAAGGGCTTGGAAAAGGGCCAGGAGAAACCCCGGCAGGGAAGAAAGGGGCTGTGTTTGGAGCTGGGGAGGAAGAGGCGGGAGGTGGGATGTGAAAGGCTCTCTGTGCATCCCGAGTTATGGGATAACGGGATTACGGGAGACTCTTCTCCCATGGGAGGCATCGCTCTGTGGGTGCCCGGTATGCACAGGCTCCCCCCAGGATGAGGATCCTGGCTCCCTGTCTGGAGGCTGCTGGGACTCAGAGCTGGCTTTGTGCTGCTCCCAAAGCATCGGTGTCACTCCAGGGATGAGCTTGTGGTGCTTCCACCCCACCCTGTGGGTCCCTGCTTGTCCTCAGACCTTCCCCCATCCCTCCCTGGTCCTCGAGGGAGGCTGGATGAAGGAATGGATGCAGCAATGGAATTCTGGGAGGAACTGGAATCCTCCTTCCTCCCGGTGCTGCCTTCTCCCTCCTCTCCTACCCCTCTCCTCCCATGGGGCTGCGGTTGGGACCCAAAGGAGTTGGGATTTTTGGGAGCGGTGGTGCCCGCTGGCATGCGGCACTGCCCTCCCCCATGTCCCCTTGTCCCCGTTCCCAGCTCCCCACAGCCTGGCCTTTCCTCTCCGATATTTCAATTGCCAGGGAATCGCACTGAAGCCTTTCCTGGAGCGTTGCTGGCGCTTCTGCTCCTCCCTGGATGTGGGAGCCCCTCGGAAGCGATGGGGACCACAGCTCCGAGGATGAGCCTGCCCAGCTTGGATTAAATCCTGGTTTTTCCTCACTTTGCACCGGTTTTTGTCAAACAATCTCCCACCAGCCCGCTGGGCACAGTCGTGGTGGGATCGCAGCGGGGTGGATCCAGCCGTCCCTGTGGGTGCAGCCGGCCCCAGGTTCATCTGTTGCAAATCCCACGGGATCCCAGAGAGATCCAGGAGAGGCTCCCTGAGCGGGTGCCACAGAGCCAGGCACCACCATCCCTCTCCTGGGCAGGACCCTTGGGAGCACCGAGCTCCTGGAGGAACGCAGGGATCAGCGTGGGGGGAGCGATGCTGGCTCCGGTCCCGCCGCTTCCATCACCCTGCGGGCCCAGGGAAGAGGGATGGATGCGGGAACGGAGCTGGGTGAGGGGAGGGGGAGCTGCCAGCAGCGAGCTGGGGCTGCCAGGGGCTGAAGAATGGCCGAGAGCAGAAGAAGGGGCTTTAGAGCTTAATTTCCTGTCCCCGCCGCCGTGGGGACGGGATTTGTGCTGCCATCTCCAAGGAGACGCCGGCTGCGCGGCCGCTGGAATACTAATGGCGTGGGAGGCGTGGGGCGGGGGGCTCCGGGCACCCCGAGCCCCTCCCTGGCCATGGCAGCCACCAAGGCCGTTCCATTTTGGGGAGAGGGAGCCCTTGGGGCTCGCAGGTGGAGGGACAGGGACATCAGTGACCCCTTTCTTGCAATTCACGTGGCGGAGGGTCACTGCTTAGTGCACCCAGGGCTGGTTTTTGGGGACCCACGGGTGTTTGTGGAGGTGGCTCTCAGGCACCCACCTCTCCCAGCGCTGCCTCGAGCTTCTCTTGGCTCTGTGCATGGGCAGTGGTGGCCGAACCGCAAAGTGCCCCCAGGATTTGGGGTGGCAGAAGAAGGGGATGTGCCCCTCTCCCCAAAATAATGTTTACCAAGTTGGGTTGGAACGAAGTGGGGGCAGTTTAAAGGGCCAGCACCTCCCCTTCCCGCTGCTGGCGTGTCCCCAAAAGGGCTGCTGGGATGGGGGGCGGTGGCCTGACCCCTCCCTGCTCCCGGCAGATGGAGAGAGGCCGGGGGAGGTGACGGATCCCGGGAGGCGGCCGGCGGCAGCACCGGTGTCAGCACGGCGCAGGAAAGCTGAGGATTCCAGCGAGAGCCACGAGGAGGATCCGATGGTAACGGGGATGGGAATGGCCTGGGAAGGTCACTGGTCTGCGGGGTTCCAAGGATTTGGGGGGTCTGACTGCTGATCCTGCCCAGCAGCCCTCACAGTGGGGCCAGCACCCCAATATCCCACTGAAACCAGGTGGGATATCCCATATGATATCCTACTCTGTCACTACCCTGGCACGACCGCCCTGAGGAGGATCCCACTTCCTCTGCTCCGAAATTCCCGCTTTTCTGGGCAAAGCCACCTTCTCCTGTGTGCCATCCTCAGAAAAAAAGGACAGAGGGACAAAGAAGGGACCCGAGGTGCCCAGAGGAGGCATGGGGTGAGCACAGAGGGTGAGCAGGAATCGCATCCCTGCTTTTGCTGGGAGGAGAGCCCATCTTCCCTGCTGGCACGGCACAGAACCCTCCCCTGTGAGGTCCTCCGAGGGCGCTGCACCCTCCTCCCAGGCACTAATGAGTTTGTTTAGGCAGTTTGCTAATTGCTTCCGTGGCACTGCCATCCTAACGGGCCGTGTCTGCTTTGGGGGGGCTGAGGAAGAGGGGGATGCTCTGGGGGGGCTCCAGGAGTACCTGGCTCTTCTTTGTCACCTCTCAGTGATCCAGAGACTCGCTTAATCCCTCTAAATTACCAGATACAAGCAATAGGATTAACCTAATCCCCTTTAAAGGGAGAAGGGGCGTAGAGAGACGTCCTGCTTACTTTGCTCAGGGCAACGGAGGAGATCACCTCCATTCTTTCGGGGACAGAGCCCAAAATTCCAGCGGCCCCCAAGACTGGCCAAGCATTTTGGATGAACAGAAAACTCGCTGTTTTGGGGGAGTTTTGGCAGAGGAAGGGAAGCAAGTTTAGCTGGAACATTTTGGAACCACTGCCTGCGACACCTTGCCAGTATTTTTGTGCCTCTTCCCGCTTTCCTTTGAAATCTTTCACCTCGGTTTGGCAGCTCAGAATGAGGTGTTTGGATCAGGGAATGCTGGAATGGTTTGGGTTGGAAGGGGCCTTAAAGCCCACCCAGTGCCACCCCTGCCACTGCAGGGACACCTTCCACTGTCCCAGGGTGCTCCAAACGCTGCCCAGCCTGGCCTTGAACACTGCCAGGGGTGGGGCAGCCACAGATTTTTTGGGCAGCCTGTGCTAGGCCCTCCCCATAGACACAGGGAGACATCCCAGAGGCCACAGGATGTGCTGATCCGGGTCACTCATCCCACCTCTCCCTCTGTTCCTCGGCAGAACGACGGGCAGGATGTGGACGGCTGGTTCTCCAGAGGCCAGAGTCCCAGCCGAGCCAGCACCCACCCCAAACTCAACCTGACCAAGCAGGCCTTGCCCTGGAACGAGCAGGTGGGCAGGGGGCAGCCTGGGGGGATGCAGGAGGAGCAGGAGCCCCGCTCAGCTCCCTCTCTTGCCCCACAGTACAAAGGGAAGGTGAACCTGCACGTCTTCGAGGACTGGTGCGGCGGGGCTGTGCGGCACCTGAGGAAGAACCTCCACTTCCCACTCTTTCCCCACGTGAGTCCCGGGATGGGGGCCCAGGAGTTGGAGCCTGGGGGTCCGTGGGTCTCCACTGGGCCTTCAGACCTTGGCTGGCAGGGTTGGGTTGGGTTGGGTTTGGTTTGGTTGGGTTGGGTTGGGTTTGGTTGGATTGGGTTTGTTTGGTTCAGGTTGGGTTTGGTTGGGTTGGGTTTGGTTGGGTTGGATTTGGTTGGGTCCAGTTGGGTTTGGTTGGGTTTTGGTTGGTTGGGTTGGTTTGGTTGGGTTTTTTTTTTTTTTTTTTTGTTGGGTTGGGTTTGGGTTTTGGTTGGGTTGGTTGGGTTGGGTTTGGTTGGGTTGTTTTTTTTTTTTTTTTTTTTTTTTTTTTTTGGTTTGGTTTTTTTGGGTTGGTTGGTTTGGGTTGGTTTGGTTGGGTTGGTTTGGTTGGGTTTGTTTTTTTTTTTTTTTGGGTTTTTGTTCGTTTTTGGGTTGGGTTTTGGGTTTGGTTTGTTGGGTTGGTTTTGGGTTGTTTTGGTTGGGGTTGGGTTGGGTTTGGTTTGGTTTGGTTGGGTGTTGTTTGGTTTTGGTTGGGTTGGGTTTGGTTGGGTTGGGTTTGGTTGGTTGGTTGGTTTGTTGGTTTGGTTGGGTTGGGTTTGGTTGGGTTTGGGTTTGGTGGGTTTGGGTTGGTGGTTGGGGTTGGGTTGGGTTGGGTTGGTTGGTTGGTTTTGGTTTGGTTGGTTTGGTTTGGTTTTTGGTTTGGTTTGTTTGATGGGTTCAGTTGGTGGGTTGGGTTGGTTGGTTTGGTTGGGTTTGGTTGGTTTGGTTTGGTTTTTTTTTTTTTTTGGTTCTTTGTTTGGGTTGGTTGGTTTGGGTTGGTTGGGTTTTGGTTTTGATTTGGGTTGTTGGTGGTTGGTTTGGTTTGGTTTGGTTGGTTTGGTTGGTTTGGTTTGGTTGGTTTGGTTTGGTTCGGTTTGGTTCGGTTCGGTTGGTGAGTGGTTGGGTTGGGTTTGATTTGGTTGGGTTCGGTTTGGTTTGGTTGGGTTTGGTTCAGTTTGGTTGGGTTCGGTTGGGTTCAGTGGTTTGGAAGGAGAGGTGGGTGCTGGTGGGACCCCTGGGTGCTGCTGGGATGACACAGAGGCGGTGACTCCGTGCCCTCCTCCTCGGCAGACCCGCACCACGGTGAAGAAGCTGGCTGTGTCTCCCAAGTGGAAGAACTACGGGCTGAGGATTTTTGGCTACATCCATCCCTTCAAGGATGGTGAGTGGCGGAGCGCGGCCCTGCTGGGTCCTTCTTTTTCCTGGCCACAGCGGGATGGTCCCCAAATCCTGGCTCCCAGGCAGGAGAGTCCTTCTGGAGCCGAGAACTTTTCCCCTTGAAGGAGGCAAATCTCTGATCCCGTCCAGGACGGAGCTGTGACATGGGGCCTGGGGTGGCCCTGTTCCCGTTTCCCTCGCTCACCACCAGGCACTGGGGCTGAGCCCATGTCACCCCGTGTCCCTCCCTCCATGGTGGCCCTCTCCTCGGCTCTCTGCAGGGGATTTCCAGTTTTCTGTGGCATCGGATGACAACTCGGAGTTCTGGCTCAGCTCTGATGACAGCCCCGCCAATTCCCAGCTGGCCGCCTTCGTGGGCAAGGTACTGCATCACCTCTCCACCTCTCCCTGCTGTAGGGGGAAGGATCTGTGTGGGATCCACGTGAGGCTTCTCCTTTGGGAATTCCGGGCTGTTTCAGCCTCCTCCCATTGATCCCTTGATCCTTGATCCCATCTTGGTTGGGGCTGCCAAAGACCGGGAGATTCCATATTTATTCCTGGGTTTTCTCGGGGTTGGTTGCTCTCACGGAAAGCTTTGCTGTGGCGTCCTGCTCCTCCTCCTCCTCTCCTCAAAAATATTGGCAAGGTGTCTGACGCTCCTCCTTCCTCCCTCCCCAGCTGGGCACCGAGTGGACAGCGCCGGGGGAGTTCACCAAGTTCAGCTCCCAAGTGTCCAAGCCCCTGCGGTGAGTGTGTCCATGGGATTGGATTTAGGGACAGGGAATTGCTGGGCCCCAGCTCCATGGTTTGAAGGTGCAGGTGACAAGGTTGGGGACGGGAATGTACCGATGTGCCCCGATCCCACAAAAGCCCTCAGCAGCGGGATGGGGCAGCACACACCCTCCTTGGCTCCCTGTCACTGCGCCCCAGGAAGGTTTTCCCGCCCGTGGGCAGGACAGGGAGGCTCTGCCAGGCTGGCCCAGGGCTCTGACAGCGGTGTCCCCTCCCCTGCAGCCTCATGTCCTCCCGACGCTACTACTTCGAGCTGCTCCACAAGCAGGACGACCGGGGCTCGGACCACGTGGAGGTCGGGGTGAGTGGACGCCCCTCCCCACGCCAGGCTCCTCCCGGGGCTGGAGAGCCGGTGCCAGGGCTTTTTCCAGCATGTGTTCAAGTGCTTCATCCTGGAGCAAAGCCACCCTTTCCCCCTGCCACGGCTGCCAGCGGGGACAAGTCGGTGTTGCCGTTCCCCTGGCTGTTCCAGGAGTGCTGTCTCCTTTGCTGCTGGGCTCTGGGGAGGTGGAGACGCTGCCATCCCATTCCCTTGGGCAAGGAGAGCCTGGGGCAGGCGGGTCCCAGGCCGTGGAGCGCTTCTTTCCCTGTTTTCTCCTTCTCCCCCTTGGAATCAGCGCGGCTTTCGAATCCCAACTTGCCTGCCTTGGCAGCAGAGCCTGGAGCGTGTGTCAGGGGCTCGGGCTGGCTCAGGGGAAGATGTTGGCTCGTTAGCAAAGGTTTCCTTTCTCCAAGAGCTCGTTAATCACTGGAGTCAGAGCGGTGCCAGCAACACCCCTTCCTCGCTGGCTGCCTCCCTCCCTCCATCCCGATAAGATCTGTGTTTCTCCAGGCAAAAACAAATAGTGGGGAAAGCAAATGGACAGAGGTGGGGGGGATTGGTGGGGGGATGCTTCTGAGAGGGGATGTTTTTGCTGGAGGGGAGAGAGGGAGCAGAAATCTTTCAGCCGTGCAGAGAAAACCTCTCAGCTGTGCAGGGAGACACAACAACAACAGCATCCACAACAAAAGCGGGACCCTGATGTGCCTGGCCCCGGGGGCGTTGTAGGGCTTGTCCCAACAAAGGCTCCAGACTAAACGCTGGTGTTAAATCAGGGCACGCAGCTCTGGAGACCCTCTTAAATCACGGCAAAAAAACTTCTTGATGAAGCATTGAAGCAAGGAAAGGAGCCCTTTGGTGCTGTGACAGTCCCAAAGGGGAGCAGCATTGCCTGTATCCCACCCACCCTCTGGCCCTGCAGGGATCCTGCTAATCCCAAACCCTGTTGGATAACAGGAAATGGGGCAGGAGCAGCCTCCCTGTCCTGCTCCTCTTCTGCAGGGAAGTTTCTGGGAGCTGCAGGCAGGGAGGGCCCATCCTGAGGTGCCGGGGTTGGGGAGCTGCATCCCGACCCTGTGCCATTCCCCTGCTCATTCCCCACCTCCTTTCATTTCATTTTTTTTTTTTTTTCCCAGTGGCGAGTTTTCCTGCCCAGCCTGAAGTTCGAAGTGATCGACTCCTCCTACATCTCCCTGTACACAGGTGAGGGCCAGGCTCCTCCTGTGGCATCTCCAGGGGCTGGATGATGCTGGCAGAGGTGGGGAGGGAAGCAGAGCCTAGGAAGGTGGATCGTGGGGGTAAATCTGAGCCTGTGAACTCCCCTGCTGGGCTTCTGTTGGGGTAAGGAGGGATGAGAGGGCTACAGTGGGTGGGATTGATGGTGAGATATCGCTAAAAATGGGATGAGGAGGCAACACACCCCTGGGAGCGTGGCTCTGTCCCTGCTCCAGCCCCATCCCAGACCCCGCTGGCTGCTGGCCCTGAGTTACGAGGAGCTGTCGTGGCAGCAGGGATGGATGGCACGGGGTTTAATTAAATCTATAGATCTTGTGCTGGCTGCCCCTGGCCTGGCAGCGGGAAGGGCTGTGATGGATGGGCCCTGCCCCGCGCTCCGCTCCGAGCGGGAGCAGCCATCACTTCTCTCTGGAAGGTGTCGATAAGGGGAGGGGGCGGGCAGGATCGGGGAGGAGAGGTGCTGATGCAGGTGCCTGTGAGATGGATGACATGCAGATAAATCCCTGTCCCTCACCACTGGCTCTTCCCGGCACCCTTCCTGATTCCCTGCTCCCTCGGACCCAGCAGCACCCCGGGGTGAAGCTGTGTCACTCCTGGGGAGCCCATTCCTAGGGGCTGGGGGCTGCCAGCAACAGGCAGAGCCTTTCCCTTTCCCTTTCCCTTTCCTTTCCTTTCCTTTTTTTTCTCTTTCCTTTCCTTTCCCCCCTTTCCTTTCCTTTCCCCCTCCTTCCTTTCCTTTCCCCCTTTCCTTCCTTCCCCCCTTCCTTTCCCCCCTTTCCCCCCCTTTTCCCCTTTTTTTCCCCTTCCCCCCCCCCCCTTTTCCCCCTTTTTCCCCCTTTTCCCTTCTTTTCCCCTTTCCTCCCTCCCCGGCTTCTCCAGAGGCTCATCCACCGCCCCAGCCAGCTGCAGGGACACACGTGGGAAGCCTTTCCCCACCACAAGCAGAAAGATTTGGGGCTTGGGAAGGGGGATCCTGCTTCCCTGGGATCCTGCAGAAATCCCAGGGCTTCCTGGAAAGGCAGCACCCTTGGGAGCGGCTTGGAGCACGGCTGGAGCGTGGTGACCTCTGGTGGGAGCCCAGGGGCTCGCTGGTGGCCCGGGGTGACGTGCCACCCTCGTCCCTGGGTGGGGGACAAGCCAGCTGGTGTCAGATTTCTGCAGGAAGGACATCCAGGTGTAATTCCCGTGTCCTCAGGAGTTAAAGCCCCGAGCGTTCCCTGCCTCGAGGGGTGCCCTCGTCCTCGTTAGCCGATGCAATCATCATTAGGCTGATTAGGCACCGGGGCTGTGAGGGAGCAGGAGGGATCCCTGGGGCCCTCGGGGGGATCGAGGAAGGCCCTCGGGGGCTCAGCCCCGGCGCTGTCCTGCAGACGAATCGTCCCTCAAGATGAACCACGTGGAGCACATCCCGCAGAGCCCGGCCAGCCACAGCGGGAGCCACCTGTGGGAGGAGCAGCGGGACGAGCACGGCGCCGACATGCTCAAGGCCGACCCCAGGGACACCTTCTTCCTCAGTGAGTGCCCGGCAGCGGGTCCATGCCCATCCCTGCTGGGGTTTGGGGGATGACAAAAGCTGCTGCGGGCACCTGGGTCATCCCTGCCGCCCTATGCCCGGGTCCAGTGTGGAGCCATCCCTGCTGGGGACACTTTGGGACGCTCTGGGTCTCTCCGCAGCCCCGGCCATCGAGGCGTCCCGCGTGGAGAACGTGCTGGTGCCCTGTGCCTACAGCCCCACCTACGTGGTGAAGGATTTCCCCATCGCCCGCTACCAGGGCCTGCAGTTCGTGAGTGTCACCCTGGCCATGGGGACAGGCTGAGACCGAGGTGGGGATGTTCCCATCCTGAGAGGGTTTGGGTTGAATCCCCGTGGGATGTTTGAGGTGCTGGGGGTCACTCAGGTGTCACTGGTGGTGGCCTCGGGTCCCCAGCCCCTCGAGGTGACACGGCACCGTTGCCTCCCCAGGTCTACCTCTCGTTCGTGTATCCCAACGATTTCACGCGCCTCACCCACATGGAGACGGAGAACAAGTGCTTCTACCGGGAGTCCCCCCTCTACCTGGAGAAGTGGGTACCCATGGCTGGCATTTTGGGGTGCTGCACAGAGGGGTTGATGTCAGCAGCGCTGGGATGATGCGTCCCCAGCCCCATGTTCCTGTTCCCCAGGGAAGGCTCTTCCTGCCTCTGCTTCCCTGTTCCCTTGGACCCAGCAGCACCCCGGGGTGAAGCTGTGTCACTCCTGGGGAGCCCATTCCTGGGGGGTGGGGGCTGCCAGCAGCAGGCAGAGCCCTTTCCCTTTCCCTTTCCCCTTTCCCCTTTCCCCTTTCCCCTTTCCCCAGCCAGCTGGCTCTGTCCCCATCTCCCTGGGCTGGCAGCGCTCCTGAATTTGGGAACCCCAGCTCCCTGCACACATTCCCACAACGTTCCCTTCTCCCAGGCCCTCACCTTCCCTCTGCATCCCCAGGTTCGGGTTCTACAAGTACATGAAGATGGACGAGGAGGAGGAGGATCCACGGCAGCGAGCGTTTCTCTTCCTGGGCCCCGACAGTGAGTCACAGGCGCCCCACATCTGGGTGGGCATTCCTGGGTGGACATTCCTGGGTGGGAATCCCTGGATGGGCATCCCCTGGTGCCCCCAGCTCTGCTCCCTCGCCTCAGCCCCTCAGGTTCCTCTCCTGCCGGGATCAGGCTCTGCCTCCTCGTCTTGTCCTCAGGGTATTCACCCGTGCCCTCGCTCCCTAGATTTCCTGGAGGACGAGGATGAGGAGGAGGAAGGAGTGGACAGCCCCGAGCCCACGGACGCCCCTCCCAAGGCCAGGGAGCAGAGCTCGGGGCCGGCACCCGGAGCCAGAGGGAAGGACCCCGCGCCGGTCACCAGCGATTATGGAGATGACCCAGACTATACAGCTTCCAGCGGCGGCGGGCCGGCGCGGCCGAGGTGGGCACCCCCGGGCAGCCGGGGCTGTGGGGCACGGCCAGCCCTGCCGTCCTCCCCGAGGATCCCGCGCCGGAGCGGGGCCCGGGCCGGGCTCTCCAGTGGCTGCCGCAGGATGAGGGCGAGGAGGACGAGCTGGGGCTACCGGCGGCGTCCCCGAAGCACAGCACGGCCCCGGGCCCCCAGCCCCGCCTCTCCATGCCCATCTTTGGTGGCAAAGCCAAAACGCCGGGTCCTGGTGAGGATGGGAAGCCCCAGAAAAGCCCGGAGAAGGTTTACGTGACCCGGCTGCAGCCCGGGAAGCGCAAAGCCCCGGCCCAGGGGCCGGCCTTCCCTGGCATCTTCCTGTACCCAAAGCCCGTGAAGAGAGTCCACGTGCGCTCCAGGAGCCCGCAGAAGCATCCTGTGGTCCCCAGCAAGCTCCGGGCCATCCCCGGCCGCCGGAGCCCCTGGCTCCTGAGCAGCATCTCCAGGGAGAGGGACCCTGCCTGGCGGAAGAGCGGCCGGAGGTGGGAGCGGCCGCCCAAGCAGCGGCTGCTGCCCGGCCTCCTGGCCCTGGGCACCGCGGGGCTCTTCAGCCACGAGGACACCACCCCTGTCCCGCGGGGGACGGCCACCACCGCCGGATACAACTCCTCCGAGGCCCCCCGCTCCGAGGGGATACGGGGGACATCCTTCCTGAAGGCGTCGGGAACAACGGCGACGTCGCAGCAGGAGGAGGGGAAGGGCCAGGAGCAGGAGGAGGAGGAGCGAGGAAGAGCTGTCAGACTTATTATACGACGGTGGGGGAGCTGCAGCAGGGCTGGCTGGAGGACTCCATCAACTGGCAGCGGACGTTCAGCGTGGGCTCCGTGGACTTCGAGCTGCTGCGCTCCGACTGGAACGACCTGCGCTGCAACGTGTCGGGCAACCTGCAGCTGGCCGAGAGCGAGGTGGTGGACGTGGTGGCCCAGTACATGGAGAGGCTCAACGAGAAGAACGGAGGGTATGGGGGCGGCGGGGATCCGGGGGGTGGGCAGCGGATGATGGTGACGATTCAGAGGCCGCTGTTTGCCCCGCAGCATCTACACCCTGCTGAGGATCATCAATGTGGAGAAGCGGCGGGACACAGCGCGGGGGAACCGCTATCTGCTGGAGCTGGAGCTGGCGGAGCGTGGCCAGCGCACCGTCCGGCTGTCCGAGTACGTCTACGTGCTGCTGCGCCAGGGTCGGCCGGACGACAGCACCGAGGCCAACGCTGACCTGGGGCCGGCCCCAGGGGCCACTGAGCCCCAGCCCAGCGCCTGGAGCATCCTCTATGGAAAGCCGGTGCTGTGCCGGCCGCTGCGGCTCAGCTGGAGGCAGGACGTCATGGTGCACTTCGTGGTGCCGGGTAGGCGGCGGCGGGATGCGGCTCTGTGGGGTCCCGGTGGGATCAGGGGCTCCTCTATCCCCACGAGGGGTTGGTTTGGTGGGAAGGGGCACTGGGATCCCCCCGGTGAGCCCGAGGGTTGTGTCTCCCTCCGGCAGTGAAGAACCAGGCCCGCTGGGTGCAGCAGTTTATCTCGGACATGGCCGGGCTCTACGAGGCCACAAGGGATGCCAACTTCAACGTCATCCTGGTGGACTTTGACAGCGAGGACATGGATGTGGAGAAGGCTCTGCAGGACGCCCGCCTGCCCCGGTAACTCCCAGCCTTGGGGTCTGGGGGCTCCCCGGGGTGGGACGGGCGCTCGCACAACCCGCTGCTGCTCCTTCCCTGCCTGCACGGTCCCTGCCTCGCAGCCCCTTCCTCCTCCTCGTTTTTGGAGGGTTTAAACTACTTTTCCTTGTGGATTTGGGGGTGCAGAAACTTGTGACTCCGTGGGGGGACCCTAAGCTTGAGCACTTGGGCTTTCCTGAGAAAGTTCTTTGCCCACGCCGGCGGTTCCTGTCTCCTTCCTGGCTGTGTCCCTGTCTGTCCCCAGCACTACCTGCCCTGTCCTCTCTGTCCCCCCAGGTTCCAGTACCTGCGGCGCATGGGGAATTTTGAGCGCTCGGCTGGACTCCAGGCCGGCGTGGACACGGTGGAGGTGAGGGGGTCAGGGACAGGGACAGGGACAGCTCCGGCTATGGTTTGTCCCATGGGGCTGTGATCGCCCTCACCCGCCCTCACCCCTCCCAGGACGAGCACAGCATCGTGTTCCTGTGCGACCTGCACATCCACTTCCCCACCAACATCCTGGACAGCATCCGCAAGCACTGCGTGGAGGGGAAGCTGGCCTACGCCCCCATCGTCATGAGGCTGAGCTGTGGCAGCTCCCCCCGCGAGCCCAATGGTCAGCAGGGACCCTTTTATGGCTGGGGACACCCCAAACCTGGCCGTACCTCCTGTGGGAGGTGGCACAGGCAGGGACAGACCCGCCGTAGGAAGAGGGGTCGGGATGGGGAGTCCCCCCAGCTCCCTGGGGGTGGGGAGAGCACGGAGGGGACAATAGGGGTGTTTTAGGGTCACTCCCACCCCTGACCCCATTGTTCCCCCATCTCCAGGCTACTGGGAGGTGAACGGCTTCGGCCTCTTCGGCATCTACAAGTCAGACTTCGACCGGGTGGGAGGGATGAACACGGAGGAGTTCCGGGACCGCTGGGGCGGGGAGGACTGGGAGCTCCTGGACAGGTGAGCCTGGGCAGGGTCAGCCACGTGGGTTTGGGCACGTCCATCAGGCTGGCTGGGGGCTGGAACACCCGCAGCAAGAAACCCTCCAAGGACTAATGCCCGAGCCCGGCCCGTGGCCACCGAGCCCCAGCCACCGCAGCCGCCGTGCCCCGGTGCCGGCACGGAGGGCACCCGACAGCCGCCGCGGTGATCCTGGGGTCGGGGACAGGATGGTGTTTTCCTTAAGGGTCTAATTTCTTAGTCAGCAATGAATTTATCAACTCCTCGGTGCCGGTGGGTCCCGGGGGGCTGCGTCAGGCTGGGGATACCCGAGGTGGAAAGGCGGCATTGGGGATCCCTTTGCAGCCTCTTTCCCCCTAAAATACCCAGTGCCTCGTCCCCGTGTCAGGCTGGGGAGCTGAGCTTTGGGGGGCTGTGAACCCAAACCCTCCCGCCGTCCTTCCAGGACCCACGGAGGAAGGGGGCGTCTGGCTGTGCCCTGCGCTCGGGACACG